>OU892289.1:18689442-19077737 GCA_917834065.1 Ceutorhynchus assimilis
AGATGAATTTTTAGAGTTGGAGTTTTTGTTGTTTTTTACATCTTTTGGTTTTATAAGCTCTTCTTTTTTACTATTTATTTTCACGATTGTGGGGTGTTCAACAAGATCTCTGTCAGATTGGAGCTTAAGATTTTCCGCTTTTTGCTGATGGCTCTCTATGATTTCTTCCAGAATACGTATGGTTCCTATCATGTTTGTACTTTCTTCTCTTATTTAATCTAATTCACTTTTCAGTTTAGTTATGTTGTCGTTTTTGGTTATCATTTTAACAGAAAACTCTTTTATAATTACCTCTGACGTTGTAATCTTTATTGTTAATTCGTCAATTATTTGCTGTTTTTCCTTGAGCAAGTCATTGTGAAGCTTGTCACTTTTACTTTGCTTATCTCTAATGTTCAAAATTTCAGCTTGAAGCAACTTTATCTTTTTTTCCTTTTCTTCAATGTGCTCTTTATTATTAAGGATAACAGTATCTGCAGAAGGTGTAATGCTTTGAATTTTCTGAAGTTTTCTAATTTTGTCCAATAATACTTCTTTTTCCTTTTTCAAGTGAGAAATTTCAATAATAAATTTATTTAGCTTTTCCTTTAAAGAGTCGATTGTCTTTTTTTGTCCGCGCAACTGTAACTCTAGATCTTTTTCCGTCGAAAAGACCTCATCTTGGAAGTCTAAAGATTGTCGTCTTAGCTTAGATAGTTGTCCCCCTCCTTCTCCTCAATTTCAGAAGTCAACTGGTTAATTTTTGCTTGCAAATCAGAGTTAGTTTCTTCTGATTTTTCTTCCATCTCCAAAATGATCTGGCTGAGTTTTCTATTTTGGTCGTAAATCTTTTCAATTTGTTGATCATTTGGATTTAAGATCAAGGTGCATTCCTGACAAAAATAAGGATTTTTTCTTGACTGCAATGCAATAAATCTGATTTCTGTCGCGCTCCATTTCTCGCAGTTTTTGCAGATAACATTTTTGCATCGGTCGCAAATAGTTGGTCACTGCTCTTGGGAGGTTCTTTGAAAATGCAGCTTGAAAAGCATTTACTGCATTTTTTTACAAGCATCTGCCATGACGTCATGTACCTGTCAATACACACCTCGATTGCGTTTTAAATATCGAATGCAGCTAAGCGCATTGTTATTTTTTTATATAAAAACACCAGCACAAAATGACATTTAGGTTGGCACTCATGGCTTATGTTGCCAAATATTGCTGCAAATCTGCGGCTACTGATTTTTATAATTTGAAATTATTTCTATTTGTGTATCTATAAAATGCCAAAGTCATTGAATAGTCAGTCAGAAACTCGTTTCGTCTCTAATTAGTTTCTTTGAACAGGAACGATATATTGCCATTGAATAATAGCGTTAGAGAGGTGAAGTATATTGATATTATCAAATATAAATCTTCTGGGGCTTTGATTGCGAATATTTTTCCAGCGTGTTGCAGCTGCACTGAATATTGGTATAACCACTGTGAGTGAAATCCAATTTAAAATCTCTCAAAAAGTTAGGGATAATTTAGCGTTAAATTCACCACCTTGATGTTAGCTCTATTCGCAATCAAACTTACGACAAAAAGTGAGTAGTTTTTTTTTAGATTGTGTTCATAATACACTATCTATACCGAGATCTATACATATAAAAATCGATGTTTGTTTGCTTTAGTGATAACACATTTTACTGGACATGGTATGTCAAAGTAAAACGAAAGTTAATAGTGGCAACATTGCGACGTGCTTATGTCATTAATTTTGATCACGCGCATACACTGTTTAATTAATTTCACTATATGAACTACTTATAATAGTCAAATAATTTTTTTTCCAACACTATGACAAATTGAATTTTACTGCCTCCCTAGGGACGAGAAAAGTAGGCGTTTCCAAGGCTAGCCCGGCAAAACACTGAAAAATGGCTAGGCAAGAAAATTATTTTTTACTTTTTAATAGATGGCGCTACAATAATAAATATTGAAAAAATTGTTTGTATTTTCGCAATTTTGATTGAATTTCAATTAAAAAAAAACTGTGATGGTTTTATATTACATCTACCTTATGAAATTCTAGTATTAGAGGTTATTTATAAATTAAATTTTCTAATTAGGCAATCCAAACCACGTAACACTCAAGATGGCGTGGCGACCACACATGGGTCAAAAAACACAAAAAAATATTTAATTTCTGCCAGATTTAATAGTTTAGGTACCTAGTCAACAAATATTTTATCAAATAATCAAAATCAAAGTTGCTAAGCAAAATAATTTAAAATACGCATAAAAACATCTGTCAGAAAGGAAAATTCAACATGGCGTGGCGGCCAAGCAAGTTTGTTTTAAATATGTTTTTATGCGTATTTTAAATTATTTTGCTTAAAGTTTTACTTGCAACTTTGATTTTGATTATTTAATAAAATATTTGTTGACTAGGTACTTACCTAAACTATTAAGGGCGGGTATTATAAAACTGCTTTGACAGTTAACTTTTTGAATTACATTTTAGGCCCAGTTTCACAATTGGTGGTAACCAGTGCTGGTCAGTCAACTAGTAACCAGGGGTTAACTGGCACTTCGTTCATTAACCTGTTTCACACTAAACAAACAATCATTGGTTAAATGACTAGTGGTTGAATTTTATTTCTCAAAGGTTGGTACTTGATTTTTTTTTACAAAATTTCAAAAACCACCTTGAAAAATAAAAAAAGGCTCCTCTCAACTTCACTATAACGTCACTTTTTATGATTTGTCATTGATAATTATATTCATTTTTGTTAGTGGCAGTGAAATTTCACAGATACCTATTCAATATTGGGTTTTGTGTCGTGTTTCCTGTTTTTAAATTTAAATCATGAAGTCAATTGAGAAAAGGTCTGCGATTTTTTCGAAGGAAGAAGAATATTTATTTGTGTGTCTCTCATGCACAAAAAAAGAAAATGCTTGGAGGAGGGTGGGAGCAGATTTTAATTCCAATTATATCACTAACGGAAAAAGAAGTGCAAAAGTTTTCATTCAATAATTTTACCTTTTCAAACTTGACACTTTTGAACTGCCCTAGAAAATAAAGCATTTCAGCTAACTCATAGTTAACTCATACGCATCCTTGGACCTTGGGTTAATTCAACTCCTGGTTAACTAAAGGTGTCACGTTGAACTGTCAATTGTGAAACGCTGTTTTCGTTTTAACTAGTACTTATCTCATAACTAGTAGTTTACTACACTTTGTGAAACTGGGCCTAATTCCAAAAGTTAACTTTAAGTTAACTCTCAAAGTAGTTTTATAATACCCGCTCTAAATCGGACAGAAACTAGATTTTTTTTTTGTGTTTTTTGGACCATGTGTGGCCGCCACGCCTTCTTCCTTCTTCAATGTCACATGGTTTGAGATGGGCAAAACTGCTATTTTCAAGTAGCAGTTGAAAAAGTTACCGCTTTTTCAAAGTAGCAGCTATCAAATAGCTGCTTAAAAAAAAAACAGTTTATCTGGAACGATGCTCGTGGGTATGGACACTGTTGGTCCTTGGTGTTGCATATGCGCATGCAATCAAGCATGTCTCATTTTGAAACGACTGTTCAGGTTCGAGCGCATTCTTTTTTACACTGGTTGATCCACCGACGAGCATTCTATCTTTGTCTAGTTCATGGAAAATCAAAATGAGTTTCTCATATTGGTAGATACTTCGGAGAAAAAAAGACAAAACTACGAAGTTAGGTTATGTTGTTGGCAGCAGCTTTTTTTCAAAATTGAATAACCAGTGATAGCTGCTTCAACAAAATAACTGTTAAAATATAGCAGCTTACGCGATAGCGACCCATCTCTACAATAAACTAGGGCTGTGAAAGTAACGAAAATTCTAATACTCGTACGTATTCGTTACTTTTTTTGATACCAATATTCGTTACTCGTTACTTTCGCTACTCTGGTATTCAGAGGATAGGAAAGATACCTACCTAGCGAAAGAGTATAAGTGCGCGTTCACATTGAGACCGCTCAAGCGGTGAGCGTTGCGCGTCGCGCGATGCCGCTGTAGTGATGCCCAAAAATAATATTAACATTATATTTCAAATGAACATGTTCACACTGGAGTAGCGCGTCCCGTGGTGTTAACATGTTCATTTGAAATATAATGTTAAAATTATTTTTGGGCATCGCTACACGCGGCATCGCGCAACGCTCACCGCTCGAGCGGTGTCAATGTGAACGCGCACTAAAAGTTACTCATTCGCCATTCGCATTTGTTCCGATTATCGAATAAGTATTGCCAGGATTCGTATTTTTGATATTTGGCAATAATAAATATACCTAAACATTTTAACTCACGTGATATACAGGGTGATTCAAAAGTAAGCGGCATCCTTCCGGGGGCGTATTCCTTGCATAAAAATAAGACAAAAAGTTCTTATTAACATGGGTCCGGAAATGCTTCCTAAGGGAGCTACGCCCCTTCGAATAGGACACCTGAAAGACGTATTTTTCTCTATAACTTTGAAACCCTTCACAAATAGATTTTGAAAATTGGTGTATTTTATAAACATTTGATGGCAATTAAGATACTAAGGGCCATATTCTCCGTAGTTCATAAAGCCTGGCTTAGTAGAAAAGCTCAGCTTTGTCACACAAAAAGCCAAGCGTTTCCACTAAGCCAGGCTTTAAGAACTACGGAGAATACGGCCCTAAATTGAAAATTCAAAAATCTTAATCAGTGGCGTCACATACTGGGGAGGGTGAGGGTTAAAACATTCCTATTTCTTCACACGTCAGGTTTTTGCAATTCTGATTGAAAATTCAGAAAGTTTAGAGTTTTTTACACAGAAAAGGTACTCTTGGTTCAATTCGATACAGCATACCGTTTACAAGAAAATCGTCTTTGAAAATTTTCTGATTTGTGTATGTTTCGCAAAAATCTGACCAGTAAAAAAATAGGGATGTTTTCACCCTCACCCTCCCCAATATGTGACAGCACTGAATAAGTTTTTTTAATTTTCAATTTAGTATCTTAATTGCCATCGAATGTTTTTAAAATGCACGAATTTTCAAAATCCATTTGTGAAGGGTTTCAAATTTATACAGAGACACGTCTTTCAGGTGCCCTATTCGAAGGGGCGTAGTTCCCTCAGGAAGCATTTCCGGACCCATGTTAATAGGAAGTTTTTGTCTTATTTTTGTGCAAGGAATACGCTCCCGAAAAGATGCCGCATACTTTTGAATCACCCTGTATACAAAATTTTATCCCATTTTGTGGAAATTTGAAAAATAAGGAGGAAGACCGCGTGACGTGCATCGTATTAAAAAAACGTTCAAAAACTCTAACAACTTTTGAAGTTTATGTTATATATCCTTCCTTTTTACTTTACCCTACCTGTAACTGTTGCGCAATTGAGAGATCTTTTAGTGAATTGAAAATCTTGAAAACTTGCTTCAGGTCAACAATGAACGAACAAAGGTAGCTTGATCTATCTATAGAGTTACTGTAATTTTAAACATAAAATACCTACAATATCGCAGCAAAGTTAGATTTGAGAAATCTTATAGATAATTTTGCTAATGCTAAAGTCAGAAAAAGACCATGCTAGTATTACTAGTTCTAGATTTTAGTATTTTTAATTTGTTATAAGTGTTTATATTTTATTAGAAGTGTTTAAATTTTTTTACTTTTTATGTGATCCTTTTCACGTGATACTCAAGGAATAGGTTAGGGGCCCACAAATATATTATTTTGCCCTGAGGCCCACTCGTCCCTAGATCCGCCACTGTATGTAAAGGTTTTCTTGAGTCACTGTAGTATTTTAAACTTTTTTTCGATGTGGGACAAAGTTAAAATAAATGTATGGACTTTAGGGATCAAAAGTACCCTTTTAATCCCTGTTTTTATGGAGTAAAGTGGGTCTTTTATTCCCCGGGATTTAATTTCACTTTATTTCCCGGGGATTAAATGAAATAGGGATTGAAAGTATTTCCTTTATTCCCTGTTTTATTTATTCCCCGGGAAATAAAGGAAAGTGCATAAAATAGTGTATACACGTCAAGACTAAAATGTTTTTTAATTCCTCGATAAATTATAGCCCTCCCTTACTGTTTGCCTCAGGATTGAAAATACCACTTTAATCCCTAGGTATATTAGGCCTGTTCGCACAGCAATCACCAACCAGTCAGAGCGTATTTGATTGGTTGAAAACAGTCAGGAAACTAGTTTCAACCAATGAAATGCAGTCTGACTGGTTTGTGATTTCTGTACGAACAGACCTATTACCTTTTTCCTTCTTTGGATCGTTTTTACCTTTAGTCTTCGACTGACTGGTGAAAAGTGAAAAGTAAATAAGACAGTACGCACCACGCGTTTCCGCATCAAAGTTTAATAGGACAAGCAATGAAGGAAGTTTACCTCAACATAATTAGAAGTTAACATAATTTTCAAGCAAAAATTCGAACAAAAAAAGCATTGGAGAGTGCATGTCATTAGCAATAATGTGGTGTTTGAAAAATTGAATTCGAATTATACATTTGGCCGCTGCTGCAACAAATGCGCGCAAACAGATGAAACGTTGATTCAGTGACCTTGAATAGAAACATGGTATACTATTCAAGACGCTGCAGAAAGAAAACTATAGAAGATAGAAGGGTGCTGTCGCTGAGTTTTTTATAGCAAAAAACTTCAGCTACAACAATCATTTGAAAGTTTTTGCTATTGGACCATCCCTTTGAACAGCGATCTCCATAAACCGCAAATTACCTCTAAAAACCACCCCTAACTAAAAACTCTATGGAAGTACAAGGTCGCAAACTTAATGTTATTAAGCACATGAAAATGGCCTGATCCCTCCCAAAAAATGTTAACTTCCAATTATGTTGGGGTAAACTTCCTACATTGTTTGGCCTAGAGCTGAAATTGAGGTTAAAAATTTTTGTATTACTGTTATTTGATCGCAATGGTACGAGATTTCTCAATAATTTTGTACCCAATCGTTGGATTGCTATAACGGTTCCATGAACTGGCCGCCTCGTTAACCCGACCCCTTTCGATTGGATTTTTCCATATGGGGTTACATGGAAGACCAATACAAAACTAGTCCCTTCTATGTAAATGATCTCAAACGTGAAACTCAAGTAGACAGTAGACTATAGCAAAGTTGCTCCCATAATATTGCAAGATATCCAAATAAGAGTAATTAAAAATGCAAGTTTGTGCTTGAAAAGCAATGGGGATTATGGGGAACATCTTCAAATTTTTTACAATAGTGTTACCAGTTGCAATTTTTAAAATTTAAATATGTATTTTGTTTGATATCTCAAAAACTGAAAGCCTTGTTAACATAACAATTACGCCATTTTGTAGAGAAGACGAAATCTTGAAACTTTTGTATGGAAGACTTCTTTCTAAAGATAATAATTTTTGAAATGTTCATTGGATAAGTTTAGGCATTTTTTACATTTTCCCTCATATTGTCAGGAACACCCTAATCATCGATACATTTCAGTTACAAATTAAACACTAAAAGCTTCTAGCAATTAATAAGTCTAATTGCCAAAAATTAAAAGCATCGAGCAATTCGTACATCTGTAAAAATATCAATAACAATTAAAATGAAGGATTTTGCTCTCGATGGTTTTCCTGCGTTTGAAATCTAAAATTTAAAATCACATTTCGATTCTCTCTCAACCTGACAAGTTGACTCCTAAAAACATCAAATTTACCAAAGTCTTTTATTTCTTTTTGTCAACCCTAATAAAAATATTGAAGTGTGAATAGTGGAACCCAACAATATCTCGGATCTTTAATGGACACTAAAATCTGCCACTTTTGTCTAATTTAACTGACCTCGTAGCTTTCATCGCTTTTGTCACTTGAAACGGACACCCTGTATATACCGGGTGACAATGAAACTACTACCCACAGCAGCATTTCTTTACGGCTCAAGATAGAAATATGCAATTCCGTTTGTCGATAGGGTTGAAAATGTTGAACAATTTTAAAATAAAAACAACTGAATGGCTTTTCCGGTTTCACCCGAAATGGCATTGACTTTGTTATTTTAAATGGGACACCCTGTATATTATTTATTTTTTGGACTCACTGAACAATTCTAAATAACTTTTATTACACATACCCTATGTCAAAAATTGATAGTTTTTGTAATAGAGTGGCGCAAAAATATGTCGTAATTTCTAATTGTTTGTATTTTACGTAAAAACTGAGTATGCCAGAACAAAAAAAATTATGGTTATCTGCTCCTTATTCAAAGAGGTATCCGATAAATAATAAAAAAGAAGAAATAATGCAAGTTAAGAAAAACGCGTTTTTCGAAAATGAATGTTTCATTTTTTGATCGGACCCCGTATGAAAATGGTTCAACTTATGGAAATGAAACTTCCACTACCCAATCCTACTTTTTTATCCTTTATCCAAATATGACAAATTCAACCTTCATAGACACGTGCAAAATTAAATTTGATAACCCATTTTCAAGTTGTTAGTGCTCATCTAAAGCCAAAACCAATATTACTTTCACTCATTAATTACGTATACCACTTGCAAAGTTGGGTATTAGATGAGCACCAACAACTTGAAAATGGGTTATCAAATTTTCAATTTTGCAAGTGTCTATGAAGGTTGAATTTATCATATTTGGATAAAGGATAAAAAAGTAGGACTGGGTAGTGGAAGTTTCATTTCCATAAGTTGAACCATTTTCATACAGGGTCCGATCAAAAACTGAAACATTCATTTTCGAAAAACGCGTTTTTCTTAACTTGCATTATTTCTTCTTTTTTATTATTTATCGGATACCTCTCTGAATAAGGAGCAAATAACCATGATTTTTTTTGTTCTGGCATACTCAGTTTTTACGTAAAATACAAACAATTAGAAATTACGACATATTTTTGAGCCACTCTATTACAAAAATCAATTTTTGACATAGGGTATGTTTGATAAAAGTTATTTAGAATTGTTCAAAGAGTCCAAAAAAAAAAGATAATATACAGGATGTCCCATTTAAAATAACAAAGTCAATGCCATTTCCGGTGAAACCGGAAAAGCCATTCAGTTGTTTTTATTTTAAAATTGTTCAACATTTTCAACCCTATTGACACACGGAATTGCATATTTCTATCTTGAGCCGTAAAGAAATGCCGCCGTGGGTAGTAGTTTCATTGTCACCCGGTATATTATTTTTGTTCTTTTGTGTTCCTCATTTTGAATTGGTAGTCAGTACCTGATTAATATCATGTTGCTACTGCTAGTTACAAAGCGCCATCATTATATCATTGTTTAATATAAGGGTTATTTTTTAGATTAGGTAAATTAATTCCTAAAATAAGAATACTTATGTAATTTTTTCTTGGGATTAATAAAGCTCATCAACAGGGAAAAACTTTCTTTTTCTAATTTGTGATTTTCAATTCGAAATTCCTAAATATAATGAAAGACCTTGTAAACATCAGCTGGTGATCGGTTTAATCGGATCAGCGTTCCCGGAAAGGACTATTGTCTTCATTTATAATAAAACTTAACTTAGGAATTAAATTTCTTTAGGGTTCCTGTTACTTTTCATTTATTGGACACTAGGGCGCTATTGGAGAAAAAAATCTATGTAACAAGCGTGGAAGGTGGTATGTTCATTTCGTCAAGGGTGCAGAAAGCACTTTCTGTAAGAATGAGGTGCAACTTTATTAATAACTATTCTTTTAGGTTTTATATAAAAAAAATAATGACATTGGAGATCAAATACATTGGACAAAAAGATTCAAATATATGAGGATATTTATAAAAGAAGAGCAGGATTTAATCGACACCCATTTATTAAGACCAGCAAATTTAAATGAAACCTTTGCTCTATACTTAGTTGCTATTTAAATTAAAATTAAATTTGAATGGTTATTATTAAATTCGAACATTTATCCTTAAATGCATAGAACACTTGCAATGTCCATTTCAAACTAAAATGCAATTTGAAAAACTACACAATTGAAAAATATCGTGCATTTAAAATATATAAATAATAAATTTGAATATTTATTCCTTTGAATGTGATATGCAAAATTTGAATAAAAATGTCACATATCAATAGATTAAGAGATCAAAAAAACTTATGCAGTATCAATATATGTAACAATTTTTTTTTTTAGGTTAATGATAAAAAATGAATTGCTAAAAGATGACCTTAGAGAGAAAATAGATATATCAGATATTGTACTGATAAATCCAAATAAAGGAATAATCATAAAAGAAAAGGAATATTCGAATGAGGAAAATTCACCAAAACAATCAGGAGAGATAAATGAATTTCAATGTAGCACTTGCCAAGCAAAATTTTACCGAAAAGCCGACTTGGAATATCATATAATGATCATACACTCGGAGAAGAAAAATTTCAAGTGCAACATTTGCAATATCCAGTTTAAACTAAAAACGCGTTTGAAAAATCATATTATGTTCAAACACTCGGATAAAAGGAATTTCGAGTGCAACGTATGCGATGCCAAATTTAAAAGGAATGGATGTTTAAAAAGACATTTGAAAACCCATTCAATTATGTATCCTTTCGAATGTGATATTTGTGAAGCAAAATTTAAACTGAAGAACTATTTTGACAGGCACATGTTATCGCACTCGAAATGTTAAATTTCAAACCAGGAAATTCAATGGCACATGCCAGATTCGCCATGTTAAACGTTCGTGGCGACACCTGGTGGTATTATATTTGCACTTTTGAAGCGCAATTTGTTTATAAGAAAATTAATGAAATTTTTTTGAAAAATTAAAATTGAACTATGTTTGCTATTATTTTTATAATAAAAAACAATGCACCTTGTAATATGCATGGTTATAATACTGGAAATGGGTAAAAGCGCAAGGAAATTCACTTCACAATTGACGCCGATATTGTCCACTGCGTGCGCCACAGTAGGGACCCCCACCATGTATAATTACATAGCGAATAGGGAAAAATTTGAAAGTAATTTTTCTTTCGCTAATACCTAAAGAATACCAGGCAAGTTGACTTGCAGTCTTTAAGGTAGACACACTATATGTATTTGTGAAAATAGTTTAAGATAAAATAAAAAAGATGCAAAAAATGGCAAGATTTTTAATTTTCGAACTACTCCCTATAGTAGAAAAGTAGAAAAATATCTCTCAAATGACGTATGCAATATGGATATTTGTTTTTTTTTTTTAGGTTTATGATAAATAATGAATGGTTGGAGGATGACATTAAGGAAGACATAACAATTTCAGATATTGTACTGATAGATTCAAACCAGGAAATAATATATATAAAAGATGAAGAAATAAATGACAGCAAGTCATTAGTACCAGAAGTTAACCAAAATCTTGAATGTAATATTTGTTTTATCCAATTTATGCTTAAACCGCATTTAGTAGAACATCTCAGAATGCATTCGAATATTTATCCTTACCAATGTGACACTTGTTATGCTAGATTTAAACAAAAGTACAATTTTGAAGATCACATAAAAACACACACAAATAACGTGAGTTTCAAATGCAACATATGCAACGTCGAGAGGAAAACCAAATCAAGTTTAAAAAAACATTTAGTAATACATTCGGATATTTATCCTTTCGAATGTGACATTTGTAAAGCAAAATTTAAACAAAAATCCGTTTTGGACGGTCACCTAGCAGTACACTCGGACGAGAAGAATTTCGAATGCAACATATGCAATGCCAAATTTAAAAGAAAAACATCTTTAGAAAGTCATTTTGCAACACATTCGGATGTGTATAAATTTGAATGTAATATTTGTGCTGCTAAATTTAAACAAAAAATGGGTTTGAAAAGGCATTCGATGCTTCACTCGGATAATAGGGATTTTGAATGCAATATATGCAATGAAAAATTTAAAACCAAGGACTATTTGTCAAAACGTGTAAAAATACATTCAGATATTTATCCTTTTGAATGTGATATTTGCAAAGCAAAATTTAAGATTAAAGCTATTTTGAACCATCATATGATAACGCACTCAAATAAAATGAAATTTGAATGTAACACATGCAAAGCCAAATTTAAAAGAAGATGTAATTTGACACAACATTTAGTGATGCATTCAGATGAGTATAAATTCGAATGTAATCTTTGTTCTGCCAAATTTAAACGTAACGGAAATTTAAAAGGTCATCTAAAATTTAAACATGGAGTAGAAATTAATTGATAAAAACAACCAAATCTTTCATTTTATTTTGTAAATAATACTGATTCTTATGAGATGAAAATCATGATTAAGTTATAGTAGTAATAACCCAGATTTTAAAAACTTGTTGCTGTTTCTCATAAGCAACGAACTTGAGAAAGTTATAAAATTTTTGAGCATTTATCAATGTTCGAAGGCTATTCGGATAGAAATTTTTTTGACAGCAATGTCATAGAGTGAAAACAACCCTAGTTGACTTGAAATGATTGGGTAATTTGTGTTACATGAGAAAAAATAACAAAATTCAATTGGCTGTTAGAACTGTCAAATAATATTCAGTAGTAATATCCAATAACTCAAGGACATCGATAATTGTTTAACAAAAATGTATAACAGATTTCGAAAGCATGTTGCTTGGAAACCTTATGCAAAAGTAATTGGTGAGACAATAATAATACATACAAAAGAGAGAGTAGGGTCTTTAAAAAATGAAGAGTTTTGCCTGTATGGTGTTGGATAACAACGGAAAACATGCTTAAACAGCCTTATTGTTATTATTATTGTTTCATTCTCCCTTATTTTATTTTTTATTTTTCTATAATTTAGGTATATTATTTTTTAGTTTAGTTCAAATAACTTCTAAAATTATTGGAAATGGAGATAACGGCTGGATTCTAGTTCTAGCTTTCGATAATTTTTCGTATCTTCAGGGCTAAAATTATGTAAGTTAAAAATATAAAATTACAAAAGTATGACTTACTTGTAAGTGAATTATTTAAAATAGAAACTACATAGATATAAAATTTGTATAAGGAATATAAAATTAAAAATGTAAAGTTTTTAAAAAAATTTTTAGTTGTTAAAACAAAGTTTAGGTAAATTTTGTATGCTATCTATGTTTAATTTTAAGATTTTCATGTCTGGTTTTTAATAGTTAAGGTAAAAGTTATAATTACGGGTTTATTTTTTAAATTGTTAAAATATATGAATATATATGTATACGCTCTATCCTCAACTCAAAATCCCTGAGATAGGGACTGTTTGGTGGAGTCATTTTTTTTGTCTGGCATTTTGAGGGCTGAATGTGCCTAGTTATCTACCCATATTAGTTTTAATACCTGCTTCCAGTTTGAAAATTCGGAAAATCAATTTTTATTAACATGAAACATTTTATTCTTTTATAATCTTGAACTGTCTAGCATTTGAATAAAAGATTGACAATAATAAATATTCCACCCATAGAAAATGCCAGACGGTTGTCAAACGTTTTTTTTTTTTTTTGTCTGGCATTTCGTAATACTTTACAATGTATATTTGAAATACATCTACATACACACCTAGAGAATGCCAGGCAAGTTAAGCTGCAGTCTTTAAGCGAGACACACTGTATGTATTTGTGAAAATAGTTTAAGATCAAATAAAACAGATGCAGGAAACGGCAAGATTTTTAATTTTCGAATTACACCTATAGTAGAAAAGTAGAAAAATATCTCTCAAATGACGTATGCAATACTTATGGATATTTTTTTTTAGGCTTTTAATAAATAATGAATTGTTGGAGGATGACATTAAGGAAGACATAACAATTTCAGATATTGAACTGATAGATCCAAACCAGGAAATAATATATATAAAAAATGATGAAGAAATAATTGACAGCATGTCATTAGTACCAGAAGTTAACAAGAATCTTGAATGTAACATTTGCTGTATCCAATTTATACTTAAATCGCATTTTGAAGAACATCTCAGAATGCATTTGAATATTTATCCTTACCAATGTGACACTTGTAATGCTAAATTTAAACAAAAGTACAACTTTGAAGATCACATAAAAACACATACAAAGAACTTGAGCTCGAACCTAAGTTTTGAATGCAACATATGCAACGCCAAGTTCAAAAACAAGTCATATTTAAAAAAACATTCAATAACACATTCGGATATTTATCCTTTCGAATGTGACATTTGTAAAGCAAAATTTAGACAAAAATCTCTTTTGAACAGTCACTTATCAGTACACTCGGACGAGAAGAATTTCGAATGCAACATATGCAATGCCAAATTTAAAAAAAAAAAAGGTTTAGAATGTCATTTTGCAACACATTCGGATGTGTATAAATTTGAATGTAATATTTGTCCTACTAAATTTAAACGAAAACCGGGTTTGAAAAGTCATTTGATAACTCACTCGGAAAATAGGGATTTTGAATGCAATATATGCAGTGAAAAATTTAAAATCAAGGACTATTTGTCAAAACATGTAAAAATACATTCAGATATTTATCCTTTTGAGTGTGATATTTGCAAAGCAAAATTCAAGTTTAAAGCTAGTTTGAACCAACATATGATAACGCACTCAAATAAAATGAAATTTGAATGTAACACATGCAAAGCCAAATTTAAAAGAAGATGTAATTTGACACAACATTTAGTGATGCATTCAGATGAGTATAAATTCGAATGTAATCTTTGTTCTGCCAAATTTAAACGTAACGGAAATTTAAAAGGTCATCTAAAATTTAAACATGGAGTAGGAATTAATTGATAAAAACAACCAAATCTTTCATTTGTAGTAATATTCAATAACCCAAGGACATTGATAATTGTTTAACAAAAATGTATAACAGATTTCGAAAGCATGTTGCATGGAAACCTTATACAAAAGTAATTTGTGAGACAATAGTGATACATACAAAAGAGAGAGCAGGGTCTTTAAAAAATGAAGAGTTTTGCCTGTATGGTGTTGGATATCACTTTTAACGGAAAACATGCTCAGCCTTATTATTATTATTATTGTTTCATTCTCCCTTATTTTATTTTTTATTTTTCTATAATTTAGGTATATTATTTTTTAGTTTAGTTCAAAGAACTTCTAAAATTATAGGGAATAGGATAACGGCTGGATTCTAGTTTTACGTTTTTTCTTTTGATAGCGAGAAAATCAGCCAAACAATTTAATTTTTTAAAAAATAATTCTTTATTACGAACCAAGATTTCGATACTTTTTCGTATCTTCTTCAGGGCTAAAATTATATAAGTTAAAAATATAAAATTACAAAAGTATGACTTACTTGTAAGTGAATTATTTAAAATAGAAACTACATAGATATAAAATTTGTATAAGGAATATAAAATTAAAAATGTAAAGTTTTTTAATAAAAATTTTTAGTTGTTAAAATAAAGTCTTTTGTTTAGGTAAATTTTGTATGCTATCTATGTTTAATTTTAAGATTTTCATTTCTGGTTTTTAATAGTTAAGGTAAAGGTTATAATAAATACGGGTTTATTTTTTAAATTGTTAAAATATATGAATATATGGAGCTTAAATCTTGAATGTCTGTTCTTTTGTTCATTGAATTTTTCTTTTTAATAATTTCAACCATCTCAAGGAAAAGTCTTTTGTTTAAATTTGTTTGTTGGTGTAAAATTTTGGCATTATTGAAATTTATATTGTTTTCTGTTATAAAAGAATGTTCACTAATAGCTGATGAGTCTTTTTTTAATCTAATATCACTTTGGTGTCCAGAAATTCTATTTTTTAAATTTTGCTTCGTTTGGCCTATGTATATTTTATCACAATTATTGCATGGAATGGAATATACGATATTTAATTTATTTAGATTTGATGTTTGATCTTTTAATTTAGAATAGGGTTTATTAATAGGTTTTATGTTTTTATTAGCAATTTTAACATTTTCATTACTAAATATTTTTTTAATTTTAGGATTAAGTTCTTTTATATATGGTATAGAACAATAAAAAATATTATTGTTTATATTTTTATTGATGTTTTCTTCTTGATTATTAATGATATTATTATACTTATTAGTATGTATTATTAAAAATAATTTTATTCAAAAATTGTTGAGGATATGAATTATCTAAAAGTATATTTTTTAATTTAATGAGATTATTCTGATATAATGTTGGATGAACTAATTTTTGAATTCTATTTTTCATTCCTAATATTAAATTAACTTTCATTTGATTACTGTGGTAAAAGTGAGAATTTACATAACATTGTGAATTTGTTGGTTAGCACATTGCAAGTAATAACTTTTTTGAATATTAGTAGTTTGAAATTTAATAGAAATAGAATTGTGTATAAGTGATTTTAAGTGCAGTAAAGAACATGAATAAAAAGCTAGTTTTTTATTTTTTATGTAATATCCAACTGTAACTGTAAAAATATTATATACATGATATATCGAGAAACGTAGCTATGCAATATGAATAAAACAATTTCTTTTAGGTTCGCGAGAAGAAATAAATTGTTGAAGGATGGCATAGAAGAGGAAATAGAAATATCAGATATTGTACTAATATATCCAAATAGAGGAATAGTAGAAGAAAAAGAATATTCAAAATACAGCAATCGGCTAAGACGATCGGAACCAACGCAAAAAAATGAATATCAATGTAACACTTGCAAAGCAAAATTTACACAAAAAAGTACCATGAAGCGGCACATATTAACTCATTCAGATGTAATGCGTTTTAAATCCAATACATGCAAAACCCAATTTGAATGCAAGTCTTGTAAAGCAAAATTTAAACGACAAACGTATCTGAACAGTCACATAAAAACACACTCAGATAAAATGGATTTTGAATGCAACATATGCAAAGCCAAACTTAAAACCAAAGGGTCCTTAAAAAGACATTCAGCGACACATTTGGATATTTATTCCTTCGAATGTGACATTTGCAAAGCAAAATTTAGACAAAAATACCATTTGAACAGTCATACTCTATTCAAGCACTCAAATATGAGGAATTTTAAATGCAACGTATGCGACGCTAAACTTAAAACCAAGGGGCATTTAAAAAACCATTTAGAAACGCACTCGGATACTTATCCTTATGAATGTGACACTTGTAAAGCAAAATTTAAACGGAGATTCTATTTAAACATTCACCTATTGATTCACACGAATGAAAAGAATTTTGCGTGCAATATATGCAATGCCAAATTTAAAACCCAGAAATATTTAAAAAAACATTCATTAATGCATTTAGATAAGTATAAATTCGAATGTAATTTTTGTTTCGCTAAATTTAAACGTAACGCAAATTTAAAAGCTCATTTAGCATCAAGACATTCCGATAAACGAGTGTGTTAGTGTATCAATATGAGATACGTTTTCAACAAACTTCTGTCCCAAAGAACCGTATTTATTATCGATTAGATATTTAGTCTACTTAGCTTATTTTGGCTGTTTAGATAGATTGTTTCATAGAATTGGTGGTTTCAACTGTATAATTTCAAAAGATTAGATTGTAGTATTTAAGCCACCTAAGATTTTAAGAATTTATAGTAGAAAATTGGCCAAGCCAATAGCAAAATGTATCGGAATTTCCGATTGTGATCTCAAGTGTTGCGGCCTATATTAAATATTGTAATAGATTTGCGTACCTATTTCTTTCTATTTAAGTTTAGG
Source organism: Ceutorhynchus assimilis (assembly GCA_917834065.1). Classification (NCBI taxonomy): domain Eukaryota; kingdom Metazoa; phylum Arthropoda; class Insecta; order Coleoptera; family Curculionidae; genus Ceutorhynchus; species Ceutorhynchus assimilis. The sequence goes on from OU892289.1 coordinate 18,707,029, forward strand.
TTAAGATTGTAATTGGGAGTCAAGTGATTTTCATAAGTTTTATATCCATTCGAGGTGTTACCATAAAATGAAAATCTTGTGTAAACACCTCCTTATACAATCATTTACATAAATGCCTGCTGATGAACAGCTGGACTAACATCTTCATAATTCCAAAGTAATTGAAAATTAGATTTTCGAAAATAAACTTAATTTTTTTTTAACAGTGTGTCGAATCAGAAAGTTGGAAATTATCTTTGGGAAAACACAAGCGTATAGCAAAAGTTTCAACACTCAGTACCCATCAATGATTGAGAATTTGGGTTTCTTCATTGTCTTATACTTATAAAACAAACCCACGCGTATTGCGTAAATTTGACCGTGTCAGAGCAATACAAACTCATTGTATGAGTAATTAGCAGTGGTTAGGAGCTATGGAGGAGATTTTGGAATGTGTGTCAATAAAGAAACTTATCAAACTTGTAACGTTAATTTTGTATTATTTTAAATTTAACATTTTTTTACTTCTCATACCATCAGTAAATATATTTTGTGGCATTTCATTATAACTGAATTGGTATAATCCTTTATATTACAGCGACTGTGGCTCATCGCGTAGGAGATGGCCATAGTAGGCAACGTTTTCGACAACAACTGTCTGAAGTGTGGCTGGACAAAAAAATTATACAAGAAATGTCTACCTACCCGTTTCATGTGAATAACGTGAAAATCTTAGGTCTGTTCGTACAGAAATTATAAATCAGTCAGAGCAAATTTCATTTGTTGAAAACAGTCAAAAAACTAGCTTCAACCAATGAAATTCACGCTCGACTGGTTTGTGATTTCTGTGCAAACAGATCTCTTATTGCACCTGCGATAGTGCAGTATTTTTTGGTTTCGATCCCAATGTGTTTATCCCATGTCAATTTTTCAAGAATATGTGATTCCTAGTATTTATAAACGAAAGTGTTCATAGCATGGAAGAGAGAATAATAATTAGAAGTTCTGAGTCGGATTTGAAATTAGAACTCCTGGATTAATAATCAAAAGCCCGTATGACAACTGTGTGTTTTTCCGTGAATTTTTTCATGTAGTTCAGGGTGACAACCGAAAAACTTTAAACGCGACATAAATCAGCATTATGAAAAACAAAATAATTTTGGCACCCATGAAGAAATACACGGAAAAATACACAAATGTAATATGGGCTTAACGCTCTATAAATTGAGTTACTGAGGCTTTCGGTGTATTTCTACCCAGTTGCGTAAAGGCAAACCCCTGTATAGTACAGAGCGCGCGGTCAATAAGATGCTCTAAATCATTCGGGATTTTGTTTATGATTATGGTGCGTCGCATACGACAAATCCCAGTGTAATACGGAGCACGTTTGCCTATTTTACACGTTTTACGCAGAAGAGTTGCTATACCGAATGCCCACGAGATTACTTTCCGGCTGCCATTTTTTAATTTGTTTATCGGTATCAACGAAACTTGGTAGGGTTGATATTCTACGAAACGCCATATTTATGTACATTTGACTTCCGGTTCGACCGGAAATGATATTTTTATTGTGGTCTATCAAGGTTGTATGTGGAACTCATACGGATTTTTTTAAAAAGATGCTTGAGAACATCGCAAACACTCTGAAAATTTGAACAAAATAGCATTTTGAATCTTGGGGTAAAAAGTCAAAATTTTCCGAAAATTTCAACACCCGTATTTTCTTAACGAGACGTTTGCGGACACATGTACTCACGCAAAAAGTGATTGTCCTAGAACCCACCAATTTTAAGAATGGTGCAGGCACGTGTTTCGCCGCAAATTGTGCATTGGTATGTTCATCAATCATCACGGTTGTCACAGCAACAGCGAATAATTGGGTCATTGGGTAGCATACCTAAATCAGATCTATTTCCAAACCAAATGGAAATTATCAAAATATTAGTTTTCCCGCTGGCTTCGACGTCAGAACTCCGCGCAGACTAAGCCTGTAGCATTCTTAAGTTTGGTGGACCCTACTGTATTCTATTTATCATAACAAAATGCGCACATATTCGGGACTCACACTGTATAAACGATAAATTACAAGGGTAGATAATCCAAAATATGAATGTTAACTTCGAATCTCCTGATCGACGGTGATAGCTGTGTAATGTTTTGGGAAGAAATCGACTTCAAAAATATCAGAGTTGACTCCTTCACCGTGTTAATTCAAATTAGCATCTAGAAAAAGTAGCAATTGAAAATGTGATGACATTCGTTTATCAGTTACCTACCTATCTGTAGCATCTAAAAGAAGAAGGCTGAAGTCTTAACACCTAACGACAATTAACTTAAGAATGAATTGATTGTAGAATGGCTGAATATTTTCCTGGAAGTTATTAAACAATACAGATACAGATAGGTTAATATGGAACTGATTAACATACTGATTATAAGGAAGATATTTTTTCTGCAACTTGTACTTATAATAATTGTGCAGAAGGACCATAATTTCGGCTACCGCCTACTTTATGTTTCCTGTTTAAATTTTTTTCGCTTAATTTTTTTAATTTTTTCAATACTCTCGGGGGTAATACCACGGGTGATTAAAAACTTTAACTGTAATGTTCTTTATATTCTTCTCCGTTCCTTTTTCTCATATTAAAGACCCAGCTTTTCAGGATAGATGCAAGTTCGGATATTGGAGTAACTTGATCAAAAGTGTACTTTTTTTCGTCGCAAAATGATTCCACTGTGTTTTTTTGGTTCAACTTTCACTACACTTTCGTCGATTTCCTCATCTTTCACTTCACCAAACCGATTCATTTTGATTTTTAATGGCTTTTGATTTCGACAAATACACCAAATACCACGTTTCTATGGGTATTATTGATTCCCGTCTCTAAAGTATGTTTTTTTTTTAAAAGATAATTCCCCAAGTCAAAAATTTAGTAACTATGTTGGCAACACAAGCCTTTTCTACATGAAAATTTGAAAGCATTGACAATTTTACATTGTATTGCCAACATAATGTCATTTTGACTTTTATCTTTAAAAAAAAAACAAACATTAATTTACAATACAAACAGTAATTTTATTTGCAACCATATATGTAATCTCGACATTACTGAGTTTTTAAAAATTTGAAAGTGACACTTTACCTGTGTCACTTCCCTCTTCGATTTTCCTCACCAATTTTCCTATTCGACTTCCCTCACCGATTTCCTTCACTCTAATTTATTTACCTTTGCTGGCAACAATGAGAACATGTCAGGTAAAAATGTCAAAACAGGTGAATGACATATTTTGGCATGTTTGTTTTATTTTTTTAATATTAAAAAAATTGAATGACTTATCATAATTAACGGTGTGCTTGCAAATAAAATAGTATACAAACCCCGGAGGAAAGTTTTCAATCTCGACGCTTCCGCGTCTCGATTGACTATATAAATTTCTCGACAGTAATGAAACACTTCCCTACTTGGTATGTAATATCATGTAATATACTAATTTTCTACTGACATTTCATAATACTGTCACAATAAGCTAAACGTCCGCCAGGCTGTCAAGAATCTCTCGGTATTATCTCTTGAGTATACTAGAATCTAGTGAATTATTCTACTTAATTCGGGAAAATAATATTATCGTGTATTCTAGATTTTACAGGAATAGATTTAGGGATATATAAGAAGGCCGGCATTGGTTTGTAGTTAGTTTCAGTTCGAGTGTGATACGATTTAAATAGTGATTGTAAAGAGTTGAATTGTTGAGTTTGTTAATAAAGTAATTAGTGTCAGAGTGTTTTGTTAAGTGGAATAAATTATTGCTGTGTTAATTGGACTTTGATTTTTGGAATAAACGAAACGAACAACGAACCCAAGAATTTTGTCAGCAGGCAACCCAAAGACAAGAGTCTAATCGTAGGAATAAATGAGGATCGTTGCAGTGGGTGGAGAACTCGAGACACTGTTGCCAAATGTAGCTGGCTGACCTTAAACGTAGCGTAATAACTAATATTGCGCCATCTAACATTTATTAGTTTTGAAGATACTCTGCAGTTCTGATGGGGACGATGGGATATTGGGTTTAAATGCATAATTGGAAAAAAACAATTCGAAAATATGTTGTTTTTTATCAACGCTAAAACAAATATTGAAAATCAACAAAAGTACCAATTTTTTTGATAGGACCTTCAAATAAAGGAAAATAAAACATATTTTTATGGGCCCTTCGTATAAACGAAAATAAATCATACATTATTATCAAAGGAAATTCATATAACAAAAAAATAAAACATACATTCTTATAGGAACTTCATATAAACGAAAATAAATCATAAATTATTATCTGCTTAGACCTAGACCTACTTAATTACTCTCGTAATTACTATTTTTCAAAAGCAAATCAAGAATTAACTTATTTTTTGTTCCACCAGACGGCTTAGTCAAAATATTATTATTTTTATTTTTTTTCTTAGTGCTCTTAAAACGTCTTTGTGCCACAATATTTTTATTGGTGCAAACATTTTTCTCAGAAGGAAATGTTTTATTTTGTACTGATAAAGAAGTCTGTAACACTTTTCACATAAATGTTGCTCTATCACTTCACCCAGTTCACCCTGTTTATGTACATTTTTTAAATGTCTGTTCAGATTTGATGAAATACTGAATGTTTTTTGACAGATGTTGCACACGAACATGTTGCAAACAAAGGTAATTTTAGTAATTATTAAAACTGCACGAAATACCGGTACTTTTAACCGAACATAATCACAACATCAACAAATAATAATAACAAAACATAACCTCTCCTAAAAAAATAATAGCGGGCGACGCGGACGTGCCACAGGCTCCGCCCACCCCACCGATCCTCATTTATTCCTACGATTAGACTCTTGTACCCAAAGCCGCGACATTGGTGCCAAGAAGTGGGATATAAAGGACTGCAGAGTGAAATCCAATTGCGGAAGTGTGGGGACACTAGTGTAGTGTAAAAACTAAACACTAAGTGAACACTGGGACAATTAGTGCAGTGCAAACAGTGACAATCACAAAAAGAGACTCAACCGATCGTGTGAATTACCCCGGAAGTGACTCTATCCCCGATTTAGACTGTGATAGTGAATCTTCGAGTGAGTTCTAGAAAATTCTATTTGGAAACTAAGGGAGATATCGAATTTGTGACTTCGCCGACGCATTCGGAACATCAATCGTCATTCAGAAGAAGTTTTTCGAGGAGTTTCAGGAAAATTCTAGAACATTCTATTTGGAAACCAAGGGAGATATCGAAATTGTGACTTCACCAACGTGTTTGCTGTATCAATCGACATCTAGAAAAAAAGTTTCAAGAAAATTCCAGAACATTCTATTCTAGAATAAGGCAAGTTATCCAATTTGTGACTTCACCGGCGTGTTTGGAACTTCGAGCAAAGACCAGAAAAGATATTTGAAGAAAGTTCGAGGGAAATTCTAGAACATTCTGTATATGCCTATCACAAGACAACAAGCCAAAATGGACGAACAAAAAGTTGAAGAACTCCTGCGCAAAATGTTGGAACTTCAAGAGACCAAACGACAACAAGAAAAACAAGACGAAGAAGCTAGAAGACAACAAGAAAAACAGGACGAAGAAGCTAGACGACTACAAGAAAAACAAGACGAAGAAGCCAGACGACTACAAGAAAAACAAGACGAAGAAGCTAGACGACAACAAGAAGAAGCTAGAAGACAACAAGAAAAACAAGACGAAGAAGCCAGACGACAACAAGAAAAACAAGACGAAGAAGCTAGACGACAACAAGAAGAGGCCAGACGACAAAAAGAAAAACAAGAAGAAGAAGAAGCTAGGCGACAACAAGAACGGCAAGAAGACCTTGGAAAACTACAGAAGATATTCCAAACCATACAAGGAACTGTCGCTAACCTAGACCAGAAGATTGAAAAAGTTAAAGACGATGTGCAAGAAGTTAAACACGACGTTCAGGAAGTAAAAACTGAAGTCAAAATCGATGTTCAAGAAGTTAAAAACGACGTTCAGGGAGTTAAAGCTGAGGTCAAAGCCGATGTTCAGCAATTAAGACAAGAAGTTGAGGACCAAGTTCAAGCACTCGAAGATAAGATGCGTAGATTAGAAATACAGTCCATCAATCCAGCTAGTGTTGGAGCATTCTCCAGTATGAAGATAAAACCACCAACTTTCGACGGTTCTACGTCCTGGACCATGTATATTCGACAATTTGAAGCTGCTGCAAATACCAACGGATGGAACGACCAAGAAAAAGCTACAGCACTAATAGTGGCGCTACGAGGACCTGCCTTAGACCTTCTTCAGTCCATTCCTTCAGTCTACCAGCAGAATTACCAGCATCTTAGTCAAACTTTAGAACTGCGCTTCGGAGACCATTACAGACAAGAAGTATTCAGAACTCAAGTTAAATCAAGAGGTCAAAAACCCGGCGAGAGTCTACAAGAATTCGAATCGGAAGTTAAAAGGCTAGTGAGTTTGGCGTTTCCTGCAGCTGGGGAAGACATGCAGGAATGGATGGCAGTATCTGCGTTTATTGATGGTCTCAGAGATTCGAAGATCCAGGAAAACCTAAGAATGTCCAAGTTCAGACAAAGTAGCGAAGCCCTTGTCCGAGCATTAGAACTGGAAGCAATATTTGGTGCCTCACGACCCAGAATACGAGCAGTGTCCATTAAGGACCCAAAGGAAAAACAATCATCAAAAGAGGATGGCAGTTTCGAGAACCTTATGAGTAATTTCATGGAGGAAATAAAGAAAATATTACGAGAAGACAGAAAAACGGGAAACGACTCCAGACAAACACCAACACAAAGAAATCGATTAGAATGTTATCGCTGCCATAAGGTTGGACACATTCAACGAGATTGTAGAGTAAGAATGCCCTCTCCATCAAGGGATCGTTTCCAACGCTTTTCGAGATCAAGAGACGCCAGCCCTAATAACAGACAGGGAAACGAGAACTAACCAGTATGGAGGGGCGAATGCTGGTTAGTAATGACGAAGCCCCCAGGGTTGTTAACATAAAATCATTGGGCAGTCATTATAGAGGATTAACATTCGAAGGACAAATTAATGGAGAATTGAAAACTATCACTTTTGATACGGGTGCTGAAGTTTCCATAATTAAAAGAACATTAGTCAAGTCTCGGGCAATCCAACCGCTCACTAGAAACCTGTCACTACGAACAGTCACCGGCGAATCTGCACCAGTTCAAGGAGAAGCTATGGTTGAGCTCACTTTTGGATCTACCACCTTCAGGCACAGAACATTAGTCGCCGATATAGAAGATGATTTTATTTTGGGAATGGATTTGATCGGCCAACATGGGTTCTCTTTTGACCCTTCCATGAACATCCTTAAATTTGGTAATGAAGAAATTGTCCTAACAACACAAGAAGAATCCGATGACGTTAAGATCTTGGCCACAACCCCAGTGAGGATTCCTGGAAGTACTGAGAAGATCATTTGCGGAAGATTAGAAACAAACCCTGGGTGCTGCGTTGGGCTAACACGTAATTTCATTGGAAATAAACCAGAAAGGTTTCTTGTTGGAAAGACTCTAGTAAGAACAAATGGAGACATTATGATAAGAATTGCCAATGTTTCTTCCGAAACAGTACGAATAAAAGAAGGAGACATTATTGGAGCTCTCGAACCAGTGAAGCAAATATCGAACTGTGACCTACCAGATAAGCGACACTTTGTAAAATCCAAATTGGATACAGACACCTTGAAGCAGACTTTGGCGAAATCATGGAAACATCTTGATCCAGATAGACTTCAAGAAGCCACAGACTTCATTTTGAAAGAAGCAGACGTATTTGTGATGGACAATCAAACCGGACGAACCAGTTTAATTCAACACAAAATTGATACTGGATTGGCACACCCAATTAGACAACCACCACGACGTATGCCAGTAGCTAAGCAACAGGAAGTGGAAAACCAAATTGATAAAATGCTTCAAGAGGGAGTCATTGAAGAGTCAAATAGTCCATGGTCCGCGCCAGTAGTACTGGTTACGAAGAAAGATGGGAGTCTTAGATTTTGTGTGGACTACCGAAAGCTCAATGACGTCACCAAGAAGGACAGCTTCCCTCTCCCAAGAATAGACGATACACTAACAACTTTATCGGGCTCCAAATGGTTTTCCACCTTGGATCTCAAAAGTGGATACTGGCAAGTGGCAATACATGACGATGACTAACGCAGCTTGTCGATGAACCTACCCGTATCTCAGAAAGGGGCGAATTTGCAGCGCTTTTAGACTTGTTCCTAACCACAAATCCTGACTCGTACACAATTCAAGTAGATGCTCCACTTGGTTCGTCCGATCATAAACTTATAATAACAAAGTGCGAAATGCTCATCCCACCAAGCCTACAACCACTTCCTCGTAAAATGTGGCACTATAAATCGGCAAAATGGAATGACCTAAAACAGTATTACCTGGATTTTCCATGGCAAGAGGTTTGCTTTAAAACAGCTGATCCCACTATTTGCTGTAATGAAATAACACAAGTAATCTTATCTGGAATGGACGCATATATCCCACATACAACTAAACGTAGAGCTAATGCTAAACCTTGGTTCAACAGCCAGTGTCAAACGGCTGTACAGAAAAAACACAGAGCATATAACCTTTGGAAACGACAACAAACCGCTCAAAACCACACAGAATTTATAGAAGCCAGAAATAGTTGCAAAATTACTATTGACTCCGCTAAAGAAACATACAATCAAAGAATAAAAAACAGGTTGCTGAATTGTCCAAGTAGTTCTAGGTCTTTTTGGTCTCTTGCAAAAGCTGTTGGATCTAACTTCACCAAGTCATCCATACCACCACTTACAGATAAAAATAATCACTTAGCCACAACATCAGAGGAAAAAGCCAATATGCTTGCCCAAATGTTTTCCTCCAACTCCAACCTAACAGTGCCAAACGGAAAAACTCCACCGTTCATTGAAAGGGTTTCCCATAGTATGCCAGAGGTACCCTTTTGTCACAGAGAAATACGAAAATCCCTAAAAAAGCTGGATACAAACAAAGCAATGGGTCCGGATGGCATTCCCGCAATAGTACTCAAAAATTGCGCCAACGAACTCACCCCAACTTTCGCAAAATTATTCAATTTGTCTTACAGGCAAGGAGTATATCCATCATCATGGAAGTCTGCCGCAGTACAACCCATTCCAAAGAAAGGAAAAAAGACAGATCCGTTAAACTATAGACCAATTGCTCTACTTCCGGTGATATCAAAAGTAATGGAAAGAGTTGTGAACAATCACCTAACCAAGTACTTGGAAAAGTACAAAATTATCAACGATAAGCAATACGGATTTCGAAAATATAGATCAACTGGCGATTTACTTACATACGTCACTCACTTATGGCAAAAAGCGATTGAGTTGCGGGGTGAAACAAGAACAATTGCCTTAGATATATCTAAAGCATTCGACAAAGTTTGGCATGAAAATCTTCTCAACAAGCTCAAAGCAATGGGATTATCGCCGAAACTTTGCACTTGGTTTGAAAGTTACCTAAAGGACAGATCCATTTATGTTGCACTGGATGGCCAGAACTCCAACTCTTACCAAATAAATGCTGGTGTGCCACAGGGAGCAATCCTTTCGCCAACTCTTTTCCTGATTTACATAAATGACCTCATAGATAAAACAGTAAATCCACTTTATTGCTTTGCAGACGATGGTAATGTAGTCTCCTCACTCATACCACCCACAGGGCTTTCCGCACGTGAATTCCATCATCTTAGACTAACTCAAATATCGCAGATAAATAACGACCTGGAGATAATAGAGGACTGGGGTAACAAAAACCTTGTACAGTTCAATGCGCAGAAAACCCAAGCAGCTCTGTTTTCAAAAAAGACCAACACCGGTGAGCCAAACATCATGCTATCTGGAAGTGCTGTCACATTACAGAGTCAGTTGAACATCTTGGGGGTTACTGCAGAGACCAACATGTCTTGGCACAGTCACGTGGCAGATATTGCTAAAAGGGCCTCCCAAAAGCTGGGGGTGCTATTTCGTACAAGACATCTGTACAAACCAAGCCAATTGCTGACACTCTACAAAGCCCAGATTCGACCAACTATGGAGTACTGCTCACATATATGGAGTGCTGCACCCAAACATACCTTAATGCTTTTGAATACCGTGCAAAAACGAGCTATCAAGCTGATCAATGACCCCGCACTTACTCGTAACTTGGATGGTCTCGAACATCGCAGATCTGTGGGCGATTTATCTCTCTTCTACAGGTACTATCACGGAAAATGCTCTGAAGAGTTGGCACGTATGATTCCACCGAGAGTAGCACCTACCAGGCGAACGCGTCAAACAGACGGTAACCATGAATTTACTGTCAAACTAGAGGCACCAAGAACCTCACTATATCAGAATTCATATCTCTGGAGAACAGCATCGCTGTGGAATAAACTCCCTGCGACGGTTTTCCCTGCAGGTTACAACCTGAACCGTTTCAAGACCAACATACACCGACATTTCCGCGCACTTGCCGCTTCTCGAGCGTGATAGGACATTGTCCTTGCGAGTGCGCATATCCGTAAAAAAAAAAAAAAAAAAAAAAAAAAAAAAAACTGCCTTCAGTACCGGAAGCGGGCTATACCAGTTTAATGTAATGCCTTTCGGATTGTGTAATGCTCCAGCTACGTTTGAGCGACTGATGCATCTTGTTTTGCGAGGTCTTACATGGAGAACTTGCCTGGTATATTTGGATGATGTCATGATTATGGGAAATTCGTTCCAAGAACATCTCAATAACCTGAAAGAAGTTTTTGACCGCTTCCGGAATGCCAACTTGAAACTCAATCCAAATAAGTGTTTCCTATTTCAAAAGAAAGTGGAATTCTTAGGTCACGTGGTATCTGAAGAGGGCATACAAGTTATGGAAGGAAAAATAGATGCTGTCAGGGACTGGCCAAAACCACGCGACAAACATGAACTAAGGAGTTTTCTAGGATTATGTTCTTATTATCGAAGATTTGTGCAAGGATTCGCCAATATAGCTGCTCCACTTCATCGATTAACAGAAGAAAAATCAACATTCAATTGGACCCAAGAATGCGATTCCGCATTTAGAAGATTGAAAGGAGCATTATGTACGAGCCCAGTGTTGTCCTATCCTGATCACAAAGGCATGTTGATTTTGGACACAGATGCAAGTAACACCAGTGTTGGAGCTGTCCTTTCACAAATCCAAAATTCACAAGAACATGTCGTGGAGTACTACAGCAGAACATTATCAAAGCCAGAACGAAATTATTGTGTCACCAGAAGAGAGTTGCTTGCCATAGTAAAAGCAGTCGACCATTTTCATAAGTATCTCTACGGACGCAAGTTTCTAATTCGAACAGATCACGCAGCTCTAAAATGGCTTTTAGAAATGAAAACTCCTGAAGGACAGCTTGCTAGATGGATTGAGAAATTGCAGCAATACGATTTCCAAATTAAACATCGCCCTGGAAACCTGCATAAAAATGCTGACGCTCTGTCTAGACGGCCATGTAAAGAAGATTGCAAACATTGTCAAAGAATCGATATACATGAGAAAAACACTAGTCCAGCTGTAAGAAGAACGGGCCTGATCGTCGATGACAAATGGACTACCAAGCAAATGAGAGAAGATCAGGAGGCAGACCAGGACATCGGGCAAATTCTACATCTTAAAGAAAATGATGAATGTAGGCCAGAATGGGGGGAAGTGTCAAACAAAAGCTTGATTTACAAGGCGTTGTGGGCCCAGTGGAACTCTCTGGCCGTAGAAAATGGTTTGCTCAAAAGAGTTTGGGAAAGTGCCGATGGGAAATCCACTAAGAGCCAACTGGTAATCCCAAAAGACCGAGTGGAAGATGTATTAAAAGAAATACACGACGGAACCTCAGGGGCACATTTCGGAGTTAACAAGACTTTGGACAAAATTCGGGAACGTTTTTACTGGGTTCACTACCATGAAGACGTTAAAAGCTGGTGCCGAAAATGCGACATCTGTGCTACCAGTAAAGGCCCTAAACTAAGATCTCGAGGGCCCATGAAACAGTACAACGTTGGTCTTCCATTTGAGAGAATAGCGATAGATGTAGCAGGACCGTTCCCAGAGTCAGAGCGTGGTAACAAATACATCTTAGTTATCATGGATTACTTCAGTAAATGGCCAGAAGTTTTCGCTATTCCCAATCAAGAAGCCATCACTGTTGCCCAGGTGCTAGTGGACGAAGTTTTTAGTCGTCATGGTGTGCCACTAGAGTTACATTCAGACCAGGGACGAAACTTCGAATCTGCTATCTTTAAGAAAGTTTGTGAGATCATGGGCATTCGTAAGACAAGGACAACACCTTTACACCCTCAATCTGATGGCATGGTGGAACGATTCAATAAGACCATAGAGGAACACCTGACAAAAGTGGTCGCAAAGAACCAACGAGATTGGGACAAGCATTTGCCTCTATTTTTAATGGCTTACAGAGCGGCTGTTCACGATTCAACAGGTGAAAGTCCGGCTAGAATTGTTTTTGGAAGGGAACTCAGGTTACCTTGCGATCTGATGTTTGGAGTACCCGAAGAAGAACGAAGAGAAATCCGAGATTATGCCGACGAAGTAAGGGCACGACTTCTGGGTATCCATGATTTTGCTCGGGAGCATATTCAACTAGCCAGTGACCGAATGAAGACCAGATACGACTTGAAGGCCAATTCGGTCGGATTTCAAGAAGGTGATTTAGTGTGGTTATATAACCCAGTAAGGAAGAAAGGAGTATCACCGAAATTGTCTTCAGCATGGGAAGGACCCTATAGAGTAATCAAGAGGATCAATGATTTGGTTTATCGAGTCCAGCGCAACACCAGGAGTAAGATGAAAGTTGTACATCTGGACAGGTTGGCGAAATATCATGGGCGAGAAGTTGATCGGGACGATCAACCTTAAGAGGAGGGCAGTGTCACAATAAGCTAAACGTCCGCCAGGCTGTCAAGAATCTCTCGGTATTATCTCTTGAGTATACTAGAATCTAGTGAATTATTCTACTTAATTCGGGAAAATAATATTATCGTGTATTCTAGATTTTACAGGAATAGATTTAGGGATATATAAGAAGGCCGGCATTGGTTTGTAGTTAGTTTCAGTTCGAGTGTGATACGATTTAAATAGTGATTGTAAAGAGTTGAATTGTTGAGTTTGTTAATAAAGTAATTAGTGTCAGAGTGTTTTGTTAAGTGGAATAAATTATTGCTGTGTTAATTGGACTTTGATTTTTGGAATAAACGAAACGAACAACGAACCCAAGAATTTTGTCAGCAGGCAACCCAAAGCCGCGACAATACGCTATTGAACGATTAAAATCTGTATCATAATGAACTTCATTACGATACCGATTTTCATTATAATACTTATTTTTAATATTATACAATGTTGATAGATGGCAGCACTAGTTAAGATATTAAACATTTTAAACGGTAATTTTGTGTAAAACAATTATTTTGATAACTATAAAAAAGACTCCGAATTGTTTAAAAGTTACCTAAAGTTTGGGACAAAGAATAACTATTATGGAAATCATGAATGATAAGGAAGAATTTTTACTTTTTCCATTATTATACATTGTCAATAGATGGCGCCATCAGTTTAAAAAAAATTGATTTTTTTTTTTTGAATGTTGGCAGCACTCTGTTTATAGCTTTTCCATGGTAATTTAGCAAAAAACAATAATTTTATTAAAAAAATACTTCGAGTTGTTGTTAAAAGTTACCTAATGTTTGGGATACTTAAGGCATTAATATGGAAATATTGAGTGATAACGAAGAATTTTCACTAACACCTCCAGAAATTACAGAAAGGGCGACAAATGCAGGTAACATTATACTACCGGACAAGTCCAAAAAAAATTTCGAAAAATTATATAGACAATTTATGGATTGGAAACACCAAAAACAGATCGTCTTTCTCAGAAAATTTTTTGATAGTATATTTTGGACAATTACAACAAAAAATGAAACCTTCAACTGCATGGATTACTCAATTATAAAATCTCTATTCAAAGTTAAGCATAATGTTGACATATCTAAATATAAGTTTTATCAATGGCAGTAGAAAAAATAGTGTATGCAACTCTCATATAATGGCCATTAATACACTCGTATGTTATATACGAAACTCGCCTGCGGCTCGTTTCGTATCCTACAACATGCATGCTCGTGTATCAATGGCTATCATTACATAATCATTGCATTGCATAATATGCTAATTAGAATACTATGTATATTAGATGTCAAATTTGAAGACAGCAAAAAACCTACGAGTGTAATTTTACCGCATAGTCAGCTGTAAAGGAGACTGCAAAGTGTGCGGTAAAGTTGCTCTACCGCAGTGTGTGGTAAAGTTCTTTCAGAAATTTCAATAATGCCATTTGTTGAAGATGTAGATACTCATAGGTAAAATTTTGTACCTAAGACATGCGGGCAAAAAAGTGCCTTTACCGCCCTGGGTCCTTATTCTTGAAACAAGGGATTAGCGTTTCAGGAGAATGAGTTCTAAACACGAATTCTAAAACAATATTGTTTTGAAAAAATAACTTTTCAATTAAGCCTAGAATATTCGTATTTGAGGCAGGTGACACACTGAAGAAAAAGGTAAGTTTCATGAAACTTGTTGCAAGAAACAGGAAATTTGTTTCATTATCACACTACACATACATTCGAATGAGTCTGAGCACACTGGCGAAACAATTTCTGTTTTCCTGTTTCAGAAACGCCCATGTGCTCCCGCGGTATGTGTCGTGTGGTAATGAAGCAAATTTCCAGTTTTTTGGAACAAGTTTCAAGAAACTTATTCCTCCAGTGTGTCACCTGCCCAAGTATCTTTGAAATTATTAGTGCTTTAGAATTTTCTCTAGAATGGTAATATAGTAATGACGTCACGAATCCGCTCGAGATCACTCGACATAGGAGTAATCATATCGAACACGCCAATTCATCATTGCAGGCTCCTGCTATTCCTCTCTAGAAAGCTTGGACAAAATAGAATAGAAATGAACACTGCGCTTTAATGAATTGTTTTGAAACTTAAAATAGTCAAAATGAACGTTTTTGGTCGTGTGGCAACAGCGACGAGCTTCCTTCATTTTTGTATCTCCCTCCCCCACGCCAAGGTACAAGTCTTGGTACTCCGCTGGTAGTTTGCGCAAATCCTGACTTGGCAAAATTGGTCCGCGCTAATCTCAAGGTTGGGAACCACTACTCTCTAGAGTACTAAGATTATATTAGAGACCAAATTACTATTATATTTTTATAAATTCATCTAATCACCTCTTGAGTCCCAACTGCAACGTCTGCAACTCACATCAACTAATCCACACATATCAAATTTCAATTCAAGATCCACAAGACCACAAAGTACAAGTACTACAATACAACCCGGCAGCGATTTTACTAAATATAAACTATTACAGCACAAGACACGCCCCCAACTTTGTCATTGCAAAATATAATCGGCCTTGGTGCGATTTTACTAATTATATACTATTAGAG
The DNA here is from genome assembly GCA_917834065.1 of Ceutorhynchus assimilis. NCBI lineage: Eukaryota > Metazoa > Arthropoda > Insecta > Coleoptera > Curculionidae > Ceutorhynchus > Ceutorhynchus assimilis. Next base: position 18,722,579 of record OU892289.1, read on the forward strand.
CACAAGAGACGGTAGCATTGCAAAATATAAACGCGCTCAGCACAATTCTGCAAAATCTAATTGTTGACAGCACAACGTGGCTGATTCATATAAATTAATCGATTGAAAAAGAATACAGGTTATCGACATTTAAAAATGTACTTACCCTTTTAAGTAGAGTTATACCTACTGTATGCAAAATTAAACAGCAAAAAACAATACACAGCACCATTTAATGAATTTTGGAATTAGCAAGATTAGACATGATATTAAGAGACAGGCAGTGTTTTTTTTTCTGGATGGGCGTCTACTTTGAATTCTCTTTCCTCTCATTTTAACATTTTGTGTCTTCCTTCTACTGCGAGCAGTCGGCTGAACTTTTATCAGTTTTCTTTCCCATTTGATACACTGCTTCCTAGCTAGGAATGAATCTAACTGACATGTTTTTAAAAAATGAACAGTCTCTTTTACCAGTTGCTAGATAAACAATAAATTGTCGGTCATTTTCCATCAACTGAGGACTTGTAGTCTTGTTAAAATATTGACGTCGTACAAATTGCTCCTCCTCCAGTCCCACTAGCGCAGTCGCATTTATCTTGTGTCTTGTGCTGAAGAAACTAAAAAAGTTTCATCATCTATTTTCTTCACTGTTAGATTTCCAATTTTATCTTTAAATTTTCAGTAGTATTATGTTTGGTTTTTCTGTTGCTAGCAAATGATATCAGACGTCTTTTATGGTAATTTTCCAAAATATTAGTTATAAAATCTAACAGTGCTACAGCATTAAAGGATTTACATCTTTCTAGTATAATATCTTTCAGTACTCTGATAGATGCTTCAACGAAGTTGTTTGTGTTATGTCCTTTACATAATGATTTCCCATAAAAGTGACACTATTCGTTCCTTCTTTCCTACAAATTCTCAAGATAGTTAACAAAATTTGTGTATATCCAAATAATTACATTATTTTGACAATTGCCATTGTCATTCTCAATTTCAAATACTAGATTTGAGTAAAATTATAACATAAAACGCATTTTCAATGCTTGAGGCCACACAGGACTTTGGCTTTACGCGTCCTGGTCTGCCTCTTGGTCTGCTCTCATCTATTCGGTAATCCATTTATCATCAATGATAACACCTGTTCTTCTCACAGCTGGACCAGTATTTTTCTCAAGTATATCGATTTTTTTGACAATGCTCGCAGTCTCCTTTGCATGGTTGTCTAGTAGACAGAGCGTCAGCACTGTCAGCGTTTTTATGCAGAGTTTTCATATCTAAAAGCCATTTTACAGCCATGTGATCCGTTCGAATTAGGAACTTACGTCCGTAGAGATCCTTATGGAAATGGTCGACTGCTTCTACTATAGGAAGCAATTCTTTTCTGGTGACACAATCATTTCGTTCTGGCTTTGATAAGGTTCTGTTGTAATACTCTACGACATGCTCTTGTGAATTTTGAATTTGTGGGACTACAGCTCCAATACTGATGTTGCTTGCACGTCTGTATCCAAAATCAACATACCTTTCTGATTGGGATAGGACAACACTTAGCTCCTTTTAATTTTCTAAAAGCGGAATCGCATTCTTGAGTTTTACTGAATGTTGATTTTTCTTTCGTTAATCGATGAAGCGGAGCAGCTATGCTATATTAACAAAACCTTCTACAAATATTCGATAATAAGAACAATCCAAAAAAATTCCTTAGTCCATGTTTGTTGCATGATTTTAGCCAATTTCTGACAGCATATATTTTTCCTTTCACAACTTGAATGCCACCTTCAGATAACACGTGACCTAAGAATTCCACTTTCTTTTGAAATAAAAAACACTTATTTGGATTGAGTTTTTGAATTGGCATTCCGGAAGCAGTCAAAAACTGCTTCCAGGTTATTGATATGTTCTTGGAATGAATTTCCCATGATCATAACATAATCTACATATAATACAAGATAAGTTCTCTATGTAAGGCCTGGCAAAACCAGATGCATCAGTCGCTCAAACGTAGCTGGAGCATTATACAATCCGGAAGACATACGTTAAACTGGTGTAATCCGCTTCCGGTACTGAAGGCAGTTTTCTCTTTATCATCTTTGTATATTGCCACTTGCCAGTATCCACTCTTAAGATCCAAGGTGAAAAACCATTTAGAGTCCGATAGAATCGACTATTCTCGAAAGAGGACAACTGTGCTTCTTGGTAACGTCATTAAGCTTACTGTAGTCCACACAAAATCTAAGGCTTCCATCTTTCTTTGTAACCAATACTACTCGCACAGCGCAGACCATGGACTATTTGATTCTTCAATAATTCCCCCTTGAAGCATTTTATCAATTTGGTTTTCCACTTCCTGTTGTTCAGCTACTGGCATACTCGTAGTGGTTGCGTAATTGGGTGTGCCAATCCAGTCTCAATTTTGTGTTGAAATAAACCGGTCCGCCCGGTTTGATTATCCATCCAAAATACGTTTCCTTCTTTCAAGATGAAATCTGTGGCTTGTTGAGTTGCTTCCATGATTTCTTCAAAGACTGCATCAAGGTGTCTGTATCCAATTTCGGCTTTACAAAATGTCGCTCATCTGATTGGTCACAGTTCGATATTTGCTTAACTGGTTCGAGAGTTTCAATAATATCTCCTTCCTTTATTTTTAATATTTCAGAAGAAAAATTGGCAATTCTCATCATAATGTCCCCATTTGCTCTTACCAGAGTCTTTCCAACGAGAAATTTTTCTGATTTATCTCCAATAAAATGATGCGTTAGTCCAACGCAGCACCCAGGGTTTGTTTCCAATTTTCCGTAAATGATCTTTTCAGTACTTCCAAGAATGCTCACTGGGTTTGTGGCCTGGATCTAAACGGCTTGAAATTCTTTTTGTGTAGTTAGGACAAGTTCTTCATTACCAAATTTGAGGATGTTCATAGAAGGATCGAAAGAAAAAACATATTGACCGATCAAATCCATTCCCAAAATAAAATCATCCTCTATATCAGTGACTAATGTTCTCTGCCTAAAGGTGGTAGATTCAAAAGTAAGCTAGGGCTGGCGTCTCTAGATTTCGAAAAGCGTTGAGAACGATCCCTAGATGTAAAGGACATCCTTACTCTACAATACCGTTGAATATGTCTAAACTTATGGCACCGGTAACATTCTATTCGTATTTTCGGTGTTGTTTTGAAGTCGTTTCACTCGTTTTCCATTTGTCTACCTTCAAGTAATAGTTTCTCCATTTGTTTCAAAAAACGTATGCAATATGAATGTACTTTATAAGCTTATTAATAATTATTCCTTCAATATTATTTAAATAAAACATACTTACTCGGATTTCACAAAACCCAAAAATGATATGGGTTTGTGTCAATCGTCAGTAGTTGTGTCTTCTCTTATTCAATTCTGTATATCGATCAAAAGTGATTTACTTATTTCAAAACCTAGCATAAGCAGCATTACCTATTTATGTATAAATAAAGAAACATACTGTCTAAGTGTCTCATCAATAATATAATTAGAATTAGACATAATCGGGGAATATTGTGAATATTCAATATAATCCAAGTTACGATTCTCCTACGCTATGGAATCTGTCAAATTAGTAGCACCGACTAAAACCAGGCCAGACTAAACAGAAAAATACCATTTGTAATAAATGTATATAGGGTTTTTGTATTGATTAGTTTAATATAAATAGCTATAATTATTTCAATAAAATCAGTATCTAACAAACATTGTTCAATTACCCCTTGCGGTATCACTTCAGACACTTCATGTCTGAATAGAGTCATCAACGCTCAACAGACATATACAATTACTACATGATATCACACTCTACAGTATTTATGTTTTTTTTTTTAGGTTTATTGTGAAAAATGAACAGTTCATACAAATATCAGATATTGTACTGATAGATCCAAATAGAGGGATATTTGTAAAAGAACAATATTCAAATGAAGACAATTCTCCAAGACAATCTGGAATACAAGAGAAGAAGTTGCAATGTAATATTTGCGAAGCAGAATTCAAACAAAGAAGTACTTTGAATCGGCACATACGATTAAAACACTCAGATACTACTATTTTTGAAAAAAATATTTGCAATGCCAAATTGAAAACCAAGTTATATTTTAAAAGTGATTTACTATCACACTCGAATATTGAATTATTCAAATGTGACACTTGCAAAGCAAAATATCGAAGAAAAAGAGATTTGGTCAGTCATATCAAAGTGGAACACTCGAAAAAAATAAATTTTGAATGCTTTACATGCACTGCTAAATTCAAAACCAAAAAATATTTGAGAACTCATATAATATCACATTCGAATATCCATTCATTCAAATGTAACACTTGCAAAGCAGAGTTTGAAAGGAAAGGTCATTTGAAGATGCATATAATATCTAAACACTCAAATCAGAGGAATTTCGAATGCTATATATGCACCGGCAAATTCAAAACCAAGGTTAGTTTGAAAGATCATTTAATATCACATTCGAATATTGATTCATTCAAATGTGACACTTGCAAAGCAAAATATCGTAAGAAAACAAATTTGGACCGTCATATCGAAATTAAACACTCGAATAAGATAAATTTTGAATGCTCTACATGCACTGCTAAATTCAAAACAAAAAAATATTTGAGAGCTCATTTAACATTACATTCGAATATCCATCGATTCAAATGTGGCACTTGCAAAGCAAAGTTTAGAAGGAGAGATCATTTGAAGATGCATAATATATCTAAACACTCAAATCAGAGAAATTTCGAATGCTATATGTGCACCAGAAAATTCAAAACGAAGAGTAATTTTAGAGGTCATCTAATATCACATTCGAATATTCGTCCATTCAAATGTGGCACTTGTAAAGCAGCATTTAAAAGGAAATCCGAGTTAAATAGGCATATTAAATCGATTCACTCGAAATAAAGGAATTTTGAATGCTATATATGCAATGCCAAATTCAATTTCAAGAACATTTTGAAAAGTCATTAAATTACAGTGATTCCAGATATGGCTAACATAATACAAACACTGACATCAAGAATAGCTATTGTGGAGAGATTAAAGTTAACAATATTCTCGAGACAGGAATGAAACTTCCTACCAAGGTTTGTATACTATTTTATTTACAACAATCACAATTTTGACTAAATACTAAATAAAAATTAAAAAATTTGGTTTACAAGTTCTGACGTATCGAAAAAAAGGTTTGACATGCAATGTCTTTGAAATTTTAGGAAATGAGAGCTTACTTTTCATCCGGAAGGAAAGTAAAATTCAAAAAAGCGTCACTTTCAAACTTTTGAAAAGTCAGAAATATCAACATTACGTATGTAGTTGTAAATAAAAAAACATATTGTCTGATCAATAATTTAATTAGACATAAAAGTACTTTTTTTGGGAATGAAATCTGTCGAATAGGCAGCATCAACAGTACCGACTAAAACCTGGCCAGTCGTTAATCTTCAGCCAATACGGACTGAGCAGAAAAATACTAATTGTGATAAATGTATATACTATAGGGTTTTTGTATTGATTAGTTTAATATTATTAGCTGTAATTATTTCAATAAAATCAGTACCTAAGAAACCATTGTTGTACTCACTACAAACTCAATTATCCCTTGCGGTATCACTTTATGTCTGAATAGAGCTGAACAAACACATACAGTTACTACATGATGTACAGGGTGTTACGTATTACAATATTTATGTATATATATTTTTTTTCAGGTTTATTGTGAAAAATGAACAGTCCGATTCTAAAGAGGACATAAAAATATCAGATATTGTACTGCTAGATCCAAATAGAGGGATATTTGTAAAAGAAGAACAATATTCAAATGAAGACAATTTATCAGGACAATCCGGAATACAAGAGAAGAAGAAGTTGCAATGTAATATTTGCGAAGCAGAATTCAAACAAATAAGTACTTTGAATCGGCACCTACGATTAAAACACTTAGATACTACTGTTTTTGAACAAAATATGTGCAATGCCAAGTTGTATTTAAAAAGTAATTTAATATCGCACTCAAATATTGAATTATTCAAATGTGACACTTGCAAAGCAAAATATCGAAGAAAAAGAGATTTGGTCAGTCATATTAAAGTGAAACACTCGAATAACACTAACAGGAATTTTGAATGCCATATTTGCACTGCTAAATTCCAAACCAATAAATCTTTGAAAGCTCATCTAATATCACATTCGAATATTCATCCATTCAAATGTGTCACTTGCAAAGCAGAATTTAAAAGGAAAGGTCATTTAAAGATGCATATTATATCGAAACACTCAAATCAAAGGGATTTCGAATGCTATATATGCTCTGGCAAATTCAAAACCAAGGTTAGTTTGAAAGGTCATTTAATATCCCATTCGAATATTTATCCATTCGAATGCGGCACTTGCAAAGCAAAATTTAAAAGGAGAAACCATTTAAACAGCCATATTGTAGCAAAACACTTAAATCACCGGAATTTCGAATGCTATATATGCACCGGCAAATTCAAAACGAAGAGTCATTTGAAAAGTCATTTAATATCACATTCGAATATTTGTCCATTCAAATGTGGCACTTGCAAAGCAGAATTTAAAAGGAAACCTGAATTAAAAAGGCATATTGCATCGGTTCACTCGTGGCATGTAACTGGCATTGAGAATAGTTCCATCGTACAAATTGATAGTGAATTCGGTACTTACTTCCATTTTTAGACTAAAATAGTATCCTACTTTATCTTTCTCTTTGTCATACTCATTACCAAATTATTAGTCGGCCATTTTGAAGTGTCGTGTTTACCTTTTTATCCAGGTTTTCCTCGAATTTTCCACTTTTTCAGGGTTTTTTCAGTCGAAAAAACTAGTTTGAAGTACGAGGCTTCGAGTTTTTTCCATTTTCTGCTAGGTTTAGATCCATTTATTTACGGTCAAAAGGTAAGTGAAAAAAAAATATTGAAAAGCAAGTTTTTGAGGACTTATTTAAGAAATTTCTAATTTTAAAATCGTTATTAATTAATTATTTAACGGGTTTTTAATTATTAGATTACAAATAGAATCCCATTTTAAATGATTTTTTTGGAAGTTTTGTGACGTGGCAATATCGTTTGTAGCCAACTTCAAGTAGACCTTGTAATAAATGTCATTTGCCATTTTTAACAGTCAGCCATTTTCAATTGACGAGTTTACATTTTTATCCAGTTTTTCTCGGAATTTTCCGCTTTTCCAGGCTATTTTCAATCGGGAAAATCGTTTTAAAGTTCGAGGCTTTGAGTTTTCTCTATTTTCCACCAAAAATTTCCAGTTTCCCAATGGAGTAAGTGACCAAAATTTTGATTTTTCAAGTAGGCTTTGGAATGTTGGTTTTCCATCAGTGTTGCCAGTCTATTACAATTGTAACAGATCTGTTACTTTTTAGAGGAGTTCATTACCTTTTTAAAAATTCTATTACCTTTTTTTATATGTTTTATATATGCATTTTCTGCTCGAATAATAAAAGATGTTTATTTTTTATATCTCAAAAGAAGTTTTAAGTTCATTTTTATAGTTTTAAGGTGAGAATCGTAAGGCCTGTCCAAATCATAATCCTAGTTTATGGCCGTTCGCACCCAAGGATAACACATACCTACAGGATTGCTTATCAGCCTCGTTTTTGGTAATTGCGGTCATATTGGTGAGTCACCATTTCCGACGTCATAACTAAAAGTGTTTTTTTCTCAACCCCAGCGGTTCAAAATGTTTTTGAAATCTGTTTTGAACCTTTTGAAAAATGACGTCATTACTTCTTTCGAGAAAAAATGAGGATTTTCTACACAGGACACAGGCCTTATGAAAATAGGCAGATTACCCTGTACTAGTACAGAGTAGTGTGTATCTAAGGAGAATAAATATTCTAAGGAGTGCTTATCGGCCTCGTTTTTGGTAATCGCCGCCATATTGGTCTGTTACCATTTCCGACGTCATAACTAAGTCGTCAGCTGTTTAAACAGCCTACGTCAAGGCGAGAAATAACATGTTGCCTACGTCACAGTTGGTAATTTGGCAGGGGGGGATTTGTTACACACAGGTCTTATGAGGATAGGCCACCCTGCAGTAGTAGTGTGTATCATCTTTGGTGTGTATCATCCTTGGTTTGCAGTTTGCACCGACCATATTAGGGAGGTTTAACGTTAACTGTAGCCTAAAATGACATTTTTATATGTAAAAATGTAATTTTAACCTATGCTCTAATTTTTTTTTACTACTAACCTGAGAAATAGACATTATTCAATCTATTTTTCTAAGAAAAAATTGAATTTCTCTCCCTAGGTTAATGATGAAAATAATGAAAAAATACCTAGGTCAATAATGAAAATGACGTCATGACGCAAGGATATTGTCATGTTTCTATTGGTTCAATTTCAATTTCATACGTCAATTTGAAAAAAAATACAGGTTTCTGTAGGTACATAGGAAGTTATATAAGCTGTTGATACAGGGCAGCACTATCAAGAGGGCGTTCACAAAAAATAATTAGAACACAGATTTTAAACAAATTTTTTATTTTCTACTAGCAGTAGTAAAAAAAATTCTATATATTCCTCGGTAGAGAAAGTCATTATATACCTCAAGCATTATAAACCTCGGCGCTGCGCGCCTCGGTTTATAAAAGCTTTCGGTATAATATAATGACCAACTTCTCTACCTAGGTATATAATATACTATTTCACGAATCACGAGTTTTATTTTTTATAGAAGAATAACACTATTAAAAGTTAATCTCAAATATTAGATATTTATTCATAATAAAAAAAAAAGGTTACATGAACTCCCATGTGGCGCTAGCTGTAAAAAAATCTATTACCATTTTTAAGACGAACCTGTTACTCTTTATGGAAGCAACCTGGCAACACTGTTTTCCATTGAATTTTCTACTTATCCATTTTTCAATTAGAAAAAGATGATTTTTAAGGCGGGACTTTGAATTTGCTTCATTTTTCCACCAAAAACTTCGATTTTTAGATTTAATTTTTTCCTACTTCATCTCCCTCTTTGTCTTTCTTACTATTAAGCAGGCCTTGGAATATAATTTTTATTGAAATTTATTAAAAATAAGATTCTAATGCATTATTTTCGGAATTTATCATTTTATAAACATTATTAATTAATTATTTAAACAAAAAACTTTAAAATGTAATTGAGATGTGGCAACGTCGCACAATGTCATTTCCCAGTTTTGACAGTCGGTCATTTTTGAATGTTTTTATCCAGTTTTTCCTCGAATTTTCCGCTTTTTCAGGCCGTTTTCAATTGGAAAAACCGATTGAGAAGACGATGCTTTGAATTTCCTTCATTTTTTTCCAAAAATTTCCAGTTTTCCAATAGGGTAAGTGACAAAAACTCAAGTTTTATTAAGTAGACTCTGGATTATAATTTTTACGGGATTTTCTTTGGATTTTCCGCTTTTCCAGAGCTTTTTCGATCGGAAAAACCGATTTTAAGTACGAGGTTTTGAGTTTTCTTCATTTTCATCCATAAATTTCTAGTTTCAAATACTAAAATTAGAGGTAAATAAGGTTTTTCTGCTTCTTTTAAAAAAAGTGAACACTTGAATTGCATCCTACTTTATCTCTGTCCTTGTCCTACTCAGAGGGTTTTAGGGCTACTTTGCACTTAAAAAACAATAAATTTAGCTGAAAAAACGAGGCTCTGAATCAAAAAAAGGGGGCTCTCAAAACAAAAAACGAACAAACGCCATTGCCGCCATTTTGAATTAATTGCCAAAATTACAAGGCCTACTTTGACTTTGACATGTCAAATTTTTTGACGTTTGCGTCAGGGTTGCTGCAACTTTTGTGCCAGGGTTGCTACATTTTTTCGTCCCTGTAGGCCGATTTTTCAATATCGAGTCACCTCCAGGTTGGTTTTAACTAGAAGTGGGCCAACCTGCGATTTTACCGGAACTGTGACAAGACGTGACTGCTCTAGTTGTGTTACGGTAACAAATAACAGTGATTTGACTGGCCGCGCTGGTAATATATGGTACATTACATAATTGCAGTTCGCTCAGTTCACAGTCACGGCCGAGAAGAATGTTCCAGTCTGCCCTCTGCAGTGGCAGTTTCTGTTTTACGTCACCGCAATGTAATTTATAATAATATTTCATTATTTGCATCACTTCAAGTTAAGTTTAGTCCGCACTGTATCGGTTAGAGATCGAAGTGACCGTGATGTCACTGCTACTTGAGTGAGACCGGAGCAGGCCGTGACTGTGACAGACGAGTAGCAGTGACAAAGTCACAGTTCGTAAAATCGCAACTCACCTCTAGTTTTTCCATAGCGAGTGGCCTGCGGGTTGGTTTTAACTCCAGGGTAAACGTGTCTAGTTGCAATGTTTACCTAGAGTTATCTTTAACCCTGGGGGCTGGGAGTGACTCGCTATTTGGAAACCGGCCCTGAATGATGGAAACAAATAAATTTCTACATATTTAGTTATAAATCGACTACCGCTGAATAATCGAATAACCACCGATTCATGACACACATCAAGTCACAGAATAAAAAACTCCCCAAATTCTGGGATACTCGATAATCAAGAACACTAATTTGTTCTGTGAGAACAGACCGAAAATCACCTTTTCTACATTTAAAATCGACGAAAAAATTAACTCACTAGCATAGCCTGAATCGCAAACATTCGATCGAGGTCTGCGGGTGACGTCATTGCTAATTTCTGCTGATAGTGATGTCTTTCGCAGGCCCAGAATTTGATAGAAAGGGAGTTAGGGAAGTATGACACAATTGAGACATCACATAACCCAGCATAATCAGATTTTGCTTGAATATTCCCGTCAAAAATTGCCTCATATTCGAAACGCCAGTTTCTTGTTTGGCTTTAGCCGCACCGTAATGGGACCGGAACGTGAAACCCAACCCACGAGTAGAGAGTGGAGTGCAGAACTCGGGTACGGTACGGTATAGAGCGAAGAGCGACACTCGACTTGTATTCCAAATTGTACTAGATTTATGAGAGAGGTACTAGCGTACTAGGTGAAACGTGATTGTGCTAGATCTAGTACAATTGTACTAGAAATAGCATCCCTGGCCTGTAAGAAGATATCGTTTGATATCGCACTAAGTGGACACCCTGTATATTATAGTTTTGCTTTATTTGTTTTAGTGTAGTTTGGCTTTTTTATCATCATTATCATTATTATAAATCTCAAACTGTACACTTAACTTTGGGGTTGGTACATAAATTTTTATATATTTTATTTTTTGTTTTTATTTGTAGGTAATTTTATATCATGCTTTGTCAATGAAATTTTATTTCGGACAATAAATCATATTGTTGATTTGGTGATTTTATTTGATCTACATTTGGAAATTTCGAAAATAGTCCATGACTTATGTATACATATGTATATTTAAACGTAAATACCTATGTAAAGGCTGGTTGATTTTTGATAGTTTTATAGGGTACTAATGTACGCTTCCCGTCCTCTTTTTTAGTGTGTCATTTGATGGTGTAGTCAAATCTTGATTAACAAGATTGATTTGCAAGGTAACTCAGAATGTGTACATATTCATTTTTATACAAATATATTTAAAAGATTTATCATTTACTCTCTTACGTTACAGATTACAACATTACAGACTTTACACAAATCAAAAATCGAAATTAAACGTAGTGTTTTTGGCATTGGCCTCCATTTTGAATTTCTGTTTGACAGGTCGTTGGATAATGGATTGCTCTATAAATTATTTATGCAAAAATGGAAGATTTATGCATTGAGGATCCTACAGCAAATGAAACAATTATAAAATTTGCATTGCAGAGAAAATTAACAAAAGAAAAACAAAGCAACTTTTTGACAAGAGTGACAAATGATATAAATAGTTGTGAATCTCGTTTGTTTTATTGAACGAGTTCGGATCAAATCTATTTTAGTAAATCTGGATATCAGCTCAATCCTAACTGAAGTGAACTCTTTTCCAAACAAATACGCCTCAGGTTGCGTTCCAACTACTCCGAGTGCTCCGTCCGGCTGGTGTCAAGTGGCAAAGAGCCAGGTTATGGGTCCGCCACAAAGTTTACTATTCTCAAATGAATATGTATTTCCGTGTATTAATGAAAGTAGAAAAAATAGCCTATGCAACTCTTATGTAATGGTCATTGATAAAAAAATTTCAATTTTTTTTAGAAATGTAAAATTTTGACAGATGGACTTTTTTTTAAATATGGAACACCCTATATGTACATACAATGACTTCATAGTTGGAAAGAGTTGAACTTTCTGATTTCAAATATATACAGAGTGGACACTCTGTGGGACCACCGGGAACCAAATCGATCTATATATGAAAGACTGTAGACAGAAATTTTTTGAAAATTTGACAGGACCATCAATGGGGAAACCCCAAGAATCGTAAACTAAACAGGATTGTTCAATCCCATAAGACGTACATACGTTCACTAAAATATCGAACATGGAGGAATGCGAGTGACGTCACGTGCTATCATTGCAGTACTTAATCGGATTATTTCCTATTACAACAGTGCATCTGCCTTGCATTTCCAAAGGTGAAACAATGTTATTTCCTTTGAAAACAGTGTTTTATAAATTTAGCAGACTTCAAAAGTTTGTGTGCTTGAGTGGTTGGCTAATTACGAAGACAAGTTTGTTTGAAAGACGAGTTTGTTTGCTTGTTGCTTATCAGCATGCATGCACTATGTGAACACCCGTATTTCTTTGTTTATCAAAAAGTAGAAGGCTGTAACTCCGGCTGTAACATATTTTGTGTAATAATGATTTAATTTTTACATTTCTAATATTAAAATATGTATAAGGGAAACATGGTTGCAATTGTGTGTTTTATTTTTTACTGTCTCTACCTACTTCTCAATTATTATTCAGTAGGATTATCATAAATTTCTCAAGGGCAGGGTTGCCAGATGGTTATAACTAATTTCCCCCAAAGGATTTTAAAAATACCCCAAAAATCACTGTTTGTCAACTAAAATCCCCCAAATAAATATAGATTTATTCTCGACTCATAATTCCAAAAAAAAAATAATCCCAAAAATAAAATGACAATTGACAAATGATAAAATGTTGTGACTGGTGACAGAACAGATAAGTACAGTTGTACCAAGAAGTTTGGATAGTTTAAAAAATAATCTCAAAACCACACCAAACGCTTTTGTTGCATACTGCCATAGCAGCCATGTTGGCTTTTTGTGCTTTGGAGGGATTTCATGCCCTCATTCGTTTTATCTAAAAAAATCTGCAAAAAATCCTCTGAATCACAAAATCCGATCGTCCAAAAAAAATCCGCAAATCGGATTAAAATCCGCCCATTGGCAACACTGGAGAAGAAGCAAACTGTATCTTTTTTATTGGTACTTGATTGAAAAAATAGATGGCGCAGTTGTTTTAATACATTTATTACTTTAGTTTTATTCATTGAAATATACCCGATTTACCCCAATAGCGAAAATTCTTACAATTCTTACCCCCAAAAAATCCCCCAGAAAAAACTATCCCCCAGATTTTCCCCCATCTACTTGAAAATCCCCCAACTTTGGGGGAAAATCCCCCAATCTGGTAACACTGCTCAAGGGTGAAGTACCATTAAGCAGAGCAAATGAAAGAAAGGAGTCTATTATCAAGGGAAAAATGATATCAACACAAAACGTCTAAAAAGTTGTTTAAATAAACGGCACATAGATAAATCCTCTGAGGATAAAACTTACACATAATTAAAAAAACATTAAAAATATTTTTTACCTAGTATTTACAAATGATAAAGGCTCACACACACAATCTATGATTGAAAATTCCAAATAAATTTAATCTCCGATTAAATTCAAAGTTGGTGTCAAATGATAGTTATAAGATAAGAATGTAGGATCGGTTTTCTTCTAAAATTAACCGTGTAGGTTTTACAGCCTGTCAAAGTTGCAAAAAGTCAATTTTTAACTATCAATATTTCCAAAACAGTTGAACTTAGGTAAAGGGTATTGTAGTATAACATACCCGGGTTCGTTCAGCAAGATTGAACGGTGTGAATTTTTATTACCTTCTAAACAGCAAATCTTCTAAAAAATGAAATGAAAAACAAATAAGACCTACGTTGTGGAAAGTTACTTAATTTTACTTACTGGACATGCGCCCGACATAGCAAATACACTGGCCAGCAAAATTAACGCACCACTACTTTTTTTGAAAAATGTTTTTTATTCCATAATATTGATCAAATATTTTTATGTCTTGAATAAATATATTCTTATTCTAACTTAATAAGGGTATTAACAAAAGATAAAATTCCAAAAGAAGGTAAGAAAAAAAAAAACAAGAAAATTCAAAAATATATTTTTTTTTTAACTTTTGTTAAAAATAATTAATAACCAGTATTTCCTCCTCTATTTTGAATAATAGCACGGCAGCGATTATTCATGTTGAAATTACGGGCCTTATCTCATTTTAGTCCAAATAATTCCATATTAATTTGGACAATATCTCCAGTAAGTCCATTCAAAGTGTTAGGAGGGTTAGGAAGCTCTCAAAAATGGCGATAGATCATGTTCCAGACATCCTCAATTGGGTTAAAATCAGAACTGTGTGCTAGCCAATCCATAGTTTCAATTCCAACCTCATTAAAATAGAAATGAGTAAGTGGTGCGTTAATTTTGCTGGCCAGTGTATTAGGGAGGTTGTGATACGTAAAAGAAACGAAAATTTTGTGAAACGTCTACTTTATTATCAAAGTAAATCGTACCGTTCTCGACCTGGAACTAACGAGGAGAAAGAGCACGGCAGAGAAACCCTCAATCGAATAATTCTCAGAACATACTATGTCATTTTAATAATAATTGTGAGTCAATGATTCAATAATTTAAGTCAATGATTTAATAATTCAATAAAAGTTTAAATTAAGTACCATCATTTGTCATTGGGCTGCTAAAATTTTAATTCCACACACAAAATTCAATCAACACTACCTATATTCAATACTGAAGAGTTTTTTTTGTTAGTTAGCCAGTTTCCCAGCAGGTACTGAGGTCCCACACGGGAAGCTACTCAGCTATAGTTGTTTTTAAGCCAATATCTCTAGATTGATTATTTTAATTTGTTTGCTAGGATATTCGCTCGTCATGGTAGGAAAATGTTAGTAAATTCAACAAGGCCCTAAAATGTACAGGGTGAGTCACCATATTTTGACCCCCACCTGCAACCGTAATTACAGGTGATAGGGATAGGTAAAAGGTCTAAATACAAAAGTTGTAGCATTTTGGCTGAACCGCCAGAATTTTCGATTAAATTGAACAAATGAGCTACGCAAAGTAAAAAAATATGTCAATGTTCACTTTTTTAAATGAAATGCCCTGTAGTGACGCGGAAACAGGGACACTTTATCCGTTAGGACAATTAGGTCATGTCCCACGGGCCACTAGAGAATGAAGGCCAACCGCTGGCCTTTAATTTATAATATAAAATATAAAAGCCCACTGTATTAAAAACATCGACTTGTTTAGTAGCAGGACTAGCAGATATTTCAATGCCCTTTAATTCTTATAATTCACACTGCACAAGCACATTTGGTTTGGCCAGAGTGCACTGTCTGACGTCACGATGCTCTGGAATCACTCCGCTCGCTCCAGCGAGCATCAATCCGGAACACGCCCTAGAGTCACCGAGCTGCGCTGAATCGCCGTCGCGTCATTAGCGCAGCACGGGCACGTGGCAACTACTTCTTCTGGAGCATCCAGGGACTTGAGCAGTGTCTTAAGGGTCCATTGTACCACGAAGTGTTGTTGTTGAGCTTGTAGGGCATGCACAGGCAACGTGGTACGAATTTTCCTCAGAGTTGCAACCCTTTATGCATCTTTTCCTCGCTAATGGATTTGATCCAAAGCCATGCAGCTGTTCTTCCGAAGCACCCATCAGTACACTTAGGCCCCAGCATCCATATGTGGTGATTAATAGGCTGGGAGCTCAATGCCATCATTTTCTTTTAGGACGTTCCGACCATATAGCGTGTTTTGTGACCATTCTTGTTCCATCATTTTGTAGTTCTTTGATTTGACCGAATACTACTTGGCAACATTTTTTGTCTTCATATTCTGCCAGGTTAGTAGCTTGAAATCGTCTGAGGGCCGGTTTTTCAATAGCAGGTCATCCTCGGGTTAAGGATAACTCCAACTCCAGGGTAAACATAGCAACCGAACACGCTTACTCGGGAGTTAAAACTAACTCGGAGGTGACTCGCCAGCCCTGAGTGATTTTATTTAACCCTATAAAAAAGAACAATCACTCATGAAAGGCCATACTAAATAATTGACCTACGGGCCAGAGAAAGGTTAAAGCGTCACTGCGCGGAAATAAACCACCAAGAGAATAATTAAAGGTTCTAATCATTCTAAACAATTAAAGACCTAGGATCCAACTACCGAAAATTAATCAAAAATTACAAGGACTGGAGAGATCATCACTTAGACAGAACAACCAGAAACTTCAATTAAAAATTATCTGAACATCGATATCCAGAAATTATTGAAAGCCGATACTCTATATTGACTTATACATTGGAATGTGAATAAAGCAAAAGCTCATGGACCTTTTTTTAAGTTTCCAAAGGAGCTGAAAAATTTCTAAAAGAATCAATAAATCATGCACGAACCTATATGATAAAACCCACTTAGCGACGCCCTTGATAATTAATTAAAAGGGGACCAAATACATTAATTGATCGGATGATTCAACCACGAAAAATCGAGGTCAGAAACAATAAAGAAATTCAAGACAATGGAGGGACCAATGCTATAAAAAGGCAACTTTGACAGGAGAAAATCAGTGTTCGAGAAAGAGCGAGTAAACCGGCAGAACTACGGCGTGAAGGACCAGTGTCGGTTAAGTAATCAAGAAACAAATAGTAATCGCGAATCGAGAGACCTGTGTCCAGAAAGTCAGAATTTCGGCGAACAATTTCAGGCAAGCGTCTAAGGGACCAGTTCAGCTTATTCTCTCTTCTCCTCTTCGGTTTCGGTACTTCCGTTTTCTGTGGCGCGCCTTCAACCCTAAACTTGGCGCATACATGGTTGCAAGTTGCAACATTCACTTTTATTCGGTAAACGATTTTTTTATTTAAGTTAAAATTTGAAAAAATAATATTTTAAATAAGTGGTTTTCCTCAGTATATCACATGAAATCTGCTTAAAATGTAGAATGAGCAAGTTAACGTCTACTTCCGGTATAACTGGAAGTGCCATCATCTTGAAAATATTTTTGCCGGATTGCTCCCATTAACTTTAGTATACTGTCAAATTTTCAAAAATTTTCTGCATACAGTTTTTCATATACATACAGATCGATTTGGTTCCCGGTGCGGTGGGACACCCTGTATAGTTATTTTTCACTTAGGCCAAATATAATGTAAAATAGCATATACTTGAAAAACACTTACAGATGTATGCAACATCCTTTTTTAACTTAAAAGCGCCTTTTAAAATTGGTGACTTGAAAATTTGTATTCTAAGCAACACAAATTTTTAAAGGTACCAGTTTCAAAAACTCCCTCAATCTTCAACAAAGGTCGCAAACTTTAAGCAAGAATTAGCTTAATAATAATGATTTGGAAAAAGGGCCTCGGCTCCCGGACTATTTCAATGCATGGGTGTATTGAGTCAATTTTTTAAATAAAAGTTGTTACTATCTGTGAAGTGAACCTAGAACACGTAAACTACAGGACCAAATTAGATGAAAATAATTTTTAGGGGTACCAAAATATTTATGTAGCAACATCAAAATATTGTTCTGTACTCCCGCAATAATTTGAACTCTGGACACAGTGGGTTGATAATCATTATAAAAGTAAACAGTTTTTAAGAAATTTAATATTGAGGATTATTGTGATATAAAAATCTTAAAGAATGATATTTTGATAGGTACTTATTGAATGTCCTAGAAATAGTGGGTACATTGTTTTACTTATTACCAGCAGAGGATATAAATTTGTTAAATAAATGCTTAAGACTAACTTAAATATTACAACAAAACTTTCAAGACTAAGATGAACATGTCGAAAATTACGTGAGCAGATCATAATTATTTTTTTGAAAATGTCCTCAATTACTTTATTATGCCACTTTTCTGTGAGACTTTTGTTTTTTCAAAAATGATTCAATAAAGTTCTGTATAATATACTCCTCCAGTATGCAGTATTATTTTTGAGCTTGTGCCCTGACTCGTTCCTCATACTCCGAACGATTTTGACAATAAATTCTGTAAGCTTCCTTTTGGGCTGGATCCGCAAGGTTCGGTTCGTCCAACATATCTTGAAGACCTATTTTTTTTTTTAAATAATTAAAATTGGTCTGTGATCCAACCGGATAATTAAAATTTACCAAATAAAATTTGTTTAATAGTGATGGCTGCACGCCAATCTTTTTTCGCCTCCAAAATCGACAAACATACCATTCCTGAGGGGTAAACATTGGGGTGGAATAGCGGTGGTTCGAACTTACATTTCGGTGGACTGCTAGGGTAATCTATTCGATAATAATAATAATTGTTTTTATGTATTCTAGTTCTAGTTGAATATTACCCTTTTTGAACAACATTCTAAGTTTGTAATGGCCCTCTTCCCATAGGGTGCCCTTCTTTCCAGGAATGGAGCATTCCCAATTCAACAAATTCAAAGATCCGTCAGCATTTTTCGAAGGGCGTGCCACGAATCCGGGAGGGTGGTTTTTGCGCCATGCTTTTCTCTCTTGTGCCAAACGGATTGAAGCGATTCCAACCATTTTTTGTCTGCAACTAAGGGTTTGAAATACATCATTATTTGGCACCTATAAAATCTATAAATTCTATCTTCTAAGATAATCCCCATCCTCTACACTAAAATGATGGAGCTGATTCAAAAATAATTGTCGTCATGGCGTCAACACCGATGTGATTTGGTCATTTTAGGGTTGTGGGTGGCCCAAATTCGAACCTCATCATTGAAATCTGGGAGACCGTAAGAGATATGGGGTCAGTTAAATTATGGCAAAGTTGCGCATTTTGATGCTCAACAGACAACAATATGCCTTTTTGAAATTTGAGAAATGACAAATAAGTAATTCCGGAAAATTCAAAAAATTGTGATACCTAGCTTCATTTTAAGAGATCCAGAAAAATCAAAATAAGTTTTTTCCTACGAGCGTGCGCAAAGTAGTACTTTTCCGCACGCATTTCCGGGCTCAAAGTTACACTTTTCCGCACTCAGTGCGGATACAGGCCTTATCCGCACTGAGTGCCGAAAAGTAATTATAATTGTCAAGCAACAATAAGTGCACCTGTCGACTTTGACACATGATGACAAATTTTTCCTCTGTTTCTATATCAGCCAACATCTATACAAATACCAAATATAAATTAACTTTGACACATTGTCAGATTTGTTCTCTATGTTTATGCAAAAATCTACAAACTTTCTCATCAAATTTAAACGCTTTAAGATGAACAGCTCTGACGAGGATTTTCTGTTATATTTTTTTGTTATGTAATTTTTTGATAAATGCATATAGGTTCCCTTCAAGTTTATTAAAAATAATTAAACAAATTATCGTTTTTTTTTTTAATTTTTGTTATTACCTACCTGATATGAAGCTCGTAGGAAAAATTTTGTTCCTAACACGTGCGCAAAGTGTCTTTTCCGCACGCAAACACGTATCCGAACTCCGCGCGTGCGGAAAAGTAACACTTTGCGCACTTGTTAGGAAAATAACTATTCCGCACGGCTGTCAGTGCGGAAAAAATTTTACCGCACTGATACGTCAAAAAAAAAGAAAAATTTTACATTTTTACGCCTGTAGGAAAAATATTGTACCTAACACTTGCGGAAAATATTTTTCTGCACTTGTTAGGTAAATAGCTATTTCGAAGCACTTTTGGGTGGATTATTTTAAAAACACGACGTTTCGACTTTCCAAGGCCATCATCATCCTATTTTTTTTCTAATACGGACCTGGATTTTCTTTACATAATTTGTTTGTGTAAAAAAATAAAATACCTCATGTATAACACGTTTGGAAATTCCGACGTTTCGACTGCAAACATTCATCCTAAGACAAAATTATTACTATAATTTTTTTATACGATTTCGAGTTTCTAATCCGCATGCCAATTTTAGTTAAAAGACATGATTTAATCTAATTTCTTGATTTCTGGCAAATTTTTTGTAGTTCCAAAATCGATCCTTCAATCACCCTAGCTAGGATGGAGTGAGTACCTATTAATCTTTTTTCTCAAAGACATTAATTATCGTCAGGCGTATTTTTATAGGTATAGTCTAATTTTTAAGTTACCTTACAGAAAATAGTATAGAGGGTTTAAATCGGGACTGCATGCAGGCCAATGAGCTACCCTAACTAACGAAAAATTAATTTCTGGAATAAAGTCAAATCTCATAGTCATTCCAGAAGTAAACTTTCAGTGTTGACCTTAAATTAATTAAAATATTTATATAGGTTCAAATTTAAAAAAAAAAGCCTGTAATCAAGCGTGTGTCATCATTTGAACTCATAAATCAAAACCAGAAAGCAATCAAAAACCACGGCAAAGTAATTAAATTGGTGATTTATATCTCCTCTACATTCTTTCCCATTTCATTGACCCTAAATAATCATACAATTTCGACACAAATTTCGTCATCCTCCGAATGAGAAAGTTATTTTTTTTTTTTGGAATAATATCTAGGTCGACCAATAGAATTGAATTACAGATGATCAAACGACCGCCCATATTGACGATTTTGGTGATTCAGCAGTTTTAGTCTGCAGTCCAGTTGAGTCTTCAGTTCAATTTTGAGTTTAAGTCTACAGTACCTAATGAGTCAGTGCGGATAAAATTCGCGAAGAGTTTATTTTATTTTGTTGTCCCGGGAAAACGCGTTAAACTTTGTAAAAGTAACGAAAAATTATGAAAAAAGAACATTTAAATTCGTTCAATATTATGTGCGAGCTCTAAATAATAATAATCAGTCAATTGTCGAGAATTAAACTCAATAACTTAGTAGTACCTATTCAGAAGTGGCGAATTATCTCAAGTATATAAAGTCGGGCCTCGGGAAAAGTATAAACTCGGTAATTAACTTGAAGTAAGAAAGAAGTAAACCTTTCAGTTTTATGTGCGTGCTCAAGCTATTTTGAAGTAAAATAATTAAGTAACTTTACGGGTGAAAATTTAAATGTAAGTACTCTTGTGACTAGTATTATTTTTGAATTTAACAATGATGATTGAATATGAAGTGAATAGACCTATCTATTTTTACCTGTATGCGCGCGCAACACGAGGCAATGCGTTTTCGTTGGTTAACTATATAGTAAACTAGTACAGGTGAGAGGTGTTCGTTTTGCACGCCGGGCATCTCCTTGTCCTTGTTCATTGCCCGTAGTCTGACAAGGATAAAATTATGGTTGATATTCAACTTGAATTTTCAGGATATTTCCGGGCGGGCATTTTGTTAAGCATCCAAATCCGCGACTTTGCCATAAATACGGTGTATCTCTTTCCGATATCCCAATATGGCTCGAATTTGGGCCACGCTGTACAGACTGCAATAGCAATACTGTTCCACAGTTGGCATTATGTCTAGACTCTAGACCAGCAAGACCTGAAACACAGTCAATGGAAACACCATTGCCCGTTTCAAACCTGTTTTGAACCAATGTCAAAAAAGTGAACGCGAGAAAACGGCTTTGATGTTTTTTTTTAGTGTTTCAATTCAAATTAAAAATACCATAATAGGACTTCAAAAAAAAAGCGAATCCAAGATGGCTATGATTTTTGAAACGTTAACGTATGCCTTAGCAATATTTTGTCATTAAATTTTGTGTCAATTTAGTGCCCTATTACCTCGGGTAAAAGGGATAAGGTTCAGGTTCTAGATTGTAAGCAAGCAGCATTGCTTGTAGGGCAAAAAAAATGAGTTGTTGGATAGTAGATATACTTCGAAAGCATATTACAGTCAACAAAACAAAATTTACGAAATAAAATATTCACCAAAGTACGATTTTTTTGAGTAGGCTACCCTTCATAGGGTGTCCCACCAGGGACCAAATCGATCTATTGTATATGTTACGGTTAATATGCAAACTTGCCTAGTTTGTAAACTAGCTGGATAGTGCACAAACTAACCAACCCCTTGACTATTTTGATGGAAAACGCAATTTTTACTAAAATAGCAGCTAGTTTGCAAACTAACCAAAAGTCTTGGCTAATTTACTTGAAATTATTGAGAAAACTAAATTAGCTGGTTAGTTTATAAACTATCCAATGTAACCTAGCTATTTCTAAACTAATCAACAAATCTTCTGGCTAATTTACAAATAAACTTTAATGATTATGGTATTTGTTATTCGATAAATCAGAGATGAATAAAATGGAAATTTTTTCTTTTTTTTATCTGGTAATTCTCACATCCATCGAGGAACAAAGTTACAATTTCTTGGGTAATATTTGAATATTTTTGATTTATTAGCTTTGTTGTAGGTAACTTGTTTTTCGCCGTGTCCAGTTGATTGGTGAGATTCTTTAACGATATCAAACAAATCGTCCATACAAGCTATTATTTTGCCAGATTTCGTTCATTGTAAAGTTGGGAATTATTTGCTTTATTATTATACAGATCTATTAAAGAAGCTTCAAATTCTTTAACCTAACTTTGTTTGTAAATTAGCCAGAAAATTGGTTGGCTAGTTTGTAAACTAGCCAAAGGTTTGGCTTGTTTGCATTTTTTTAAATAATAAACAGCCTTTATCAAATTGAGTAGGCAGAATGAGAAACAATCGGAAAAATAATGCATAACAACCCGTTGTTGATAGAGTTGTCCACAGAACATATCACATATAGAAAAATATCTCAAATGGAAGAATCGCGACAAAGGTTTTTAGTTAGGTTTTCATTCAACGATGGCGACACTGTCGGGAGATAAGAGAAATTTACAGGTATCTGTGGTGTGGACAGTGATTTGTGTTGGTTGGTTTTGTCATTTATTTTGTCATTTTAAAAGTCAAAATTTGAATTTTTAAATTGTGTTGTTGTACCCCACGGTTTCCACGCGCGTTAAAGTGAAAATTCAAAAAGTTTTGGTTGAAAAAAAACCTAATTTTTGTTCGTATTTTTTTGCATTTATTCGTTTGTTTCGTTTCGTTCGTATTTGTATTTATTATTCGTATTTACTTTGCGATCTACCTATAACTGCGTGTCTCTTGCTAACTTACTAACTCTTTTTGCACTATGTTCGACATCGGAAACTTCCTGCCAGTCATAGTTTTTAAAAAAATGAGGCGAAAAGAGCTAAGAGGAGTCAGCAAGCCAAATACAGTTGAACATTAAAAATTATACAAAAATAATAAAAATATATGAAAAAAATCAATTCGCCTTTTTGTCAAGAATACTCGATTAGTTGGGTTTTCAGTCAACGAGGGCGCCGTAATTCATAACCGGTACATACCATTGCAGATACTTTTCTAGAGGTGATATGTTCTGTGGAGTTGTCATTCAAGTTTTCAAAAAGTTAGTCACGATTTTTTAATTGTATAAAAATACCTACATAGATCAATCACTCGGAGCTGGGTCTATTCAATTAATAAACACTAGACGTAGCATTGGTCCAAGTGTTTCCATTCAAGGATATCATCGCTGATATCCCGTAGCAGCACCGCCAAGCAGCGCAATACCGAGAAGGTACCTATTCTTCAAGGTTGCGACAAAATTGGGCATCCTGCCCTCATCATGGTCCTTCGTATGCCGAATATGGAATGATTTAGCCAGAAAAAGAAGAAAAAATCAGTAAAAAAGTCCAGCTAAAAACCCAAGGTCAGTCCATTCCATATTTTTCTGAAAGCTTGACGCTTTTTGACAGATAAATCCGAGGAGTACGTCAAGCTGAACTAAAACCGGATTCTTCAATAATAATAATTCGTTTGCAAGCTGTTTTGCTCCCTTTGGGGCCGATAACCATATTCCTCTAAATATTACCTATACTTACATATAACTTTACCTAATTTACCTACTCATTTCGAAAAATACTTATATCATCCTGCAATTTCGCAATCCTGAAACTTGTTTTGAATCATTCTCACCTAATATTATTTTTTAGAGTGCAATTGTGCCTACTGCGAATTTATCATCTACTCTATTGTAAAGTTCGAGCCAAAAATGGACCCTCCAGTACCCAATCCGATAATTGAAGCAAAATCAGAACTTGGATTTCTTGTTTATCGTCGTGGACAAATTAAAGCCACATTAACTCGTTTTGATACTTTTTTAGGAAAAATATCTGATCAAGATCTAGGCCTTCTTGAAAATTTCACCCAAATAAATGCGCGTATCGAAAGAATACAACAATCACTGTGTGATTTTGATCGTGTACAATCACGCATTGAACATATTTGTATTCAGCATGATTTTCCTGAAAAAGCAGATCAGGATGATGAACGTGCTGAATTTGAAGAACACTTTTTCAACAGTATTTCCAGGGGAAAATTATCGCTAAAAAGAGGTACTGACCTTATGAACTTGGTAAGTCAGCCACAATCACTCGCAATTGATAATAACAAGTTTTCGCAAGACCAAAACCCTTATAATAAATTTCCTGTCAAATTACCTCCCATATCTTTACCTGAGTTCTCTGGTTCCTATGACGAATGGACACAATTCTATGAAACATTTGATTCACTTGTTGATAGTAATCCTTCTATAACAAATGTTCAAAAGTTTTATTATCTTAAGTCTGTTTTAACAGGTGATGCTTTTCAAACCATTAGTTCTCTCACTGCCACAGATGTTAACTATAGCATTGCTTGGGAGTTGTTAAAAGAAAGATACCAAAACAAAAAAGCGATTATACATACTCATGTGAAATCCATATTCACACTTATCCCAATAAAAGATGACACTCACACTAACTTACGTAAATTTTTAGATACTTTTCAAAAGCACTTCCGTTCACTTGAAAAACTAGGAGAATGTGTTGCACATTGGGATACTTTGCTTATATATTTACAGACATCAAAATTAAATTCGGTTACACGTCAGCAATGGGAAATATTTTCCAAAAATGAAGATAGTCCTTCAGTGGCTGATTTCATTAACTTTATGACTGATCATTGTAGACTGCTAGAATCCATGGACTTGAAAAATTACACTGTCAAATCTGTATCAAATGACAAAGCTCTTTCACATTTTTCATCTGTAATCAATCAATGCCCCATGTGCGACGAAAAGCACTTTGTGTATGCTTGTAAAAAATTCAATAATTTACCCATAAATGCTCGATACAATGAAGCCAAACGCATGGCATTATGCACTAATTGCTTGCGATCTGGTCATTCTGCATCGGAGTGCAAATCAACTCATAGTTGCAGAATTTGCCAAAAAAGGCACCATTCATTGCTTCATAATAATTCCAAACCCCTTTTTCAGGCCAACAAGAGTCATCAATTTCTAGATAATTCAGGCAACCAACAACCCACTTCTTCACACTCAAAATTGCATGGATATTCTAATCCAATCCATATGTAACCCAATTCAACCCATATGCAACCCAATTCAAACTATAAGCAACCCTGTGTTTCAGCCCATACGATTTCTGATTCTAGGCAGGGCATGAAAAATTCTAATAATAATTATTATTATGCCCTTAACAATAAGACGGCTCCTTCGCCAGTTTGTCAAGGATATAGTAATTCGAATTCTTCATTAATCAATCCAGAACCTCAACCAAGTATCAATACACCAAGTATTGTTGATAATCAAAATACACAACAACGCAGTAGCCACACTTTGGCATCATCTTCAGTCCAAATTGATAATATTCAACCATGCAATCAAGATGCAAATACTAGCTATAACTTGTCCTGCGCAAATTTTAATAAACCCAATCAGTATGTTTTATTAGCTACAGCTATGGTTTATGTATATGACAGAAATCAGATGCCTATTTTATGTAAAGCTCTTTTGGATGGAGGTTCTCAATCCAATTTCATTTCGCTCAATTTATTCAATAAATTAGGGCTCGATTCCGAAAAAATCAATATTCCAATATGCGGAATTAATCAAAAAACAAGCTTCATAACTAAACGTATTACCCTTAATGCTACATCCATTCACAAACAATATAATTTTAAAATGTCTTCTCTTGTTATTGAAAAAATAACCGAGCCTCTTCCTCAACGACGCGTTGATATTACTTCAATCAATATACCTGTAGATATTCAACTTGCTGATCCAAATTTTAACGAACCTTCAGACATTGATTTACTCCTAGGAGCTGGTCTATTTTATGAGATATTATGCTCAGGACAAATCAGGCAAGGGAAAAATAATCCTACTTTTCAACAAACTAAACTTGGTTGGATAATTTCCGGTCCTATCCAATTGTTAAACCCAAATCACGATCATATTAATTGTTGTTTTAACCAGTTGATAACCAATAACGATTTATATGAGTAACTGGAAACTTTTTGGAAAATTGAAGAGCTCCCAGAAAATCCAAAAATTAAACTTTCTATAGAAGAACTTGAATGCGAATCAAATTTCCAAGAAACCCATGTCCGTCTACCGTCAGGCAGATTTCAAGTTGATCTGCCATTAAAGCAAAATTTTAATAAATTGGGAAATTCTAGCGAATTAGCCAAAAAGCGATTTTTAGCCATAGAGAGAAAGTTTGATAGAAATAGCGATTTTAAGATGGCTTATTCCGATTTCATTCATGAATACATTAATCTAGGTCATATGTCAAAAGTGGATCCCCACAAAGTACCTATTTACCCAGTTTTCTATCTCCCTCACCATGCTGTCGAAAAGGCTGATAGCCTAACGACAAAGCTAAGGGTTGTGTTTGACGCTTCTGCGAAATCATCATCTGGTTTATCGCTAAATGACGTACTCAAAGTCGGCCCTACAATTCAAAATGACCTTTTTTCTATTCTCATACGTTTTCGACGACACAATTTCGCGCTCACAGGCGATATTGCCAAAATGTACCGTCAAGTACTCATAAATCCTTTTCAAAGGAGTCTGCAGCGGATAGTTTGGCGAGATAACAGGGAAGACGAGCTTAGTCATTTCGAGTTAAATACTATAACATATGGCACATCCAGTGCTGCTTTTCTTTCAACTAGATGTCTAAAACAAATTACAACTGAATGCACTTCACAATTTCCCATAGAAAGTCAAATAATCTGCAACGACTGTTATGTTGATGACGTAATAACAGGCGCTAATTTTATCGATGAGCTTATAGTCATAAGACAGAACTTATCGTCCATCTTCAAGGATTACGGGTTTGAACTCAGAAAATTTGCTTCAAATAATCCTAATGTTTTATCAGGGCTATCTAATGACAATTCCACTGAATATGTAATAAACGATTCTCAATCAACCAAAATTTTAGGAATTTCTTGGAATTCAGAAAGTGATAATTTTATTTACAGCTCCAAAAACATATCCACAGAACAACCTGTTACAAAACGTTTTATACTCTCTACTATTTCTCAGATTTTTGATCCACTGGGTCTTCTGGGTCCAATAGTTGTTCAAGTAAAAATATTGCTTCAAAAGCTGTGGCTTTTGAAGATCGCCTGGGATGAACCCATACCTAATGATCTTTGTCGAGTTTGGATTCATTTTGTCCAGCAATTATCTGATGTGATTTCTTTGAAAATATCCAGACAAGTTACTTCAAAAAATCCAAAAAACATCCAAATACACGGATTCTGCGATTCTTCTATTAATGCCTATGGCGCATGCATTTATATAAAATGTGAGGATTTTCATGATGGTATAACTGTCAACTTACTTTCAGCAAAATCTCGTGTAGCCCCCCTTAAAGTGATATCTCTGCCTCGACTCGAATTATGTGGCGCATTATTGTTAACCAAATTAATTAAAAACATTTGTGTTATTTTGGACTTACCAATTAATCAAATTTTTTATTGGACGGATTCAACAATAGTGCTTTCTTGGCTTTGTTTGGAGCCTCGTTATTTAAAAACATTTGTGGGCAATAGGATATCAGAAATCCAATCACTTTCTGACATCAACAATTGGCACCATATTAAATCTTCCCACAACCCCGCTGATTTGATTTCCAGAGGTATTAATCCTCCCGAATTAAGAGTCAATAAACTATGGTGGCACGGCCCTGAATTCCTATCAAAATACTCTGAAGCGTGGCCTTCGAAAACTCACATTTCTAACTGGGCTCGTCAATGTAACGTATCCGAAATGCCGGAAGTTAATCCCAAATCTGTTATGTCATTCCTTGCAGGAAATCATTCAAATGATTTTGATGAAATATTTTATAAATTTTCTAGCTATAATAAACTTTTGCATGTAATAGCGTACTGTTTGAGATTTTCGAAAAATAGCCGGTCTTTTACAAAACAACGAGCCGTCGGACCGCTGTGTCAAACCGAAATATCTGCCAGTCTAAAATCTATTGTAAAATCAGTGCAAGCGAAAGCATTTCCTGAAGATATTTATAATCTAAAATTCCGTAACTCTATAAAGAAAAACAGTAATTTAAGTTCATTAAACCCTTTTATTGACGACTTTGGCATTTTGCGAGTCGGAGGGCGTTTGAAAAATGCACCATTGAGTTTCGAACAGAAACATCCCATATTACTTCCTCATAACCATCCATTAACAAAATTGATCATTACTTATGACCACAATAGAAACTTGCACTCTGGAACCCATGCCACACTATCATTTGTTCGACAACAATTCTGGCCTTTAAATGGAAAATCCTTGGTAAAAAGGGTCATCAGGTCTTGTATTCCCTGCTTCAAGGCCAATCCGAAATCAATAATTGCACAAATGGGAGATTTACCAAGCTCAAGGGTCACTCCATTTCATCCCTTTTTCAACACTGGTGTAGATTACGCCGGTCCATTTTTGCTTAAAGATTCCAAGTTCAGAAATAAAAAAATTCTTAAATGCTATTTATGCATTTTTGTTTGTTTATCAACCAAGGCAATTCACTTAGAATTAGCTACTGAACTTAGTACTGCTTCTTTTATTTCTGCTTTAAAACGATTTACCGCTCGACGTGGTTTATGTCAAAATCTCCATTCTGATAATGGCTCGAATTTTATAGGAGCAAAAAATGAGTTTGCTGCAATTTATGCTGTTCTTAAAGATAGCAAGTTTCAGGACTTTCTTATTCAGAATACAATTCAATGGCATTTTATACCTGCGCGATCACCCCATTTTGGAGGAATATGGGAATCGGCTGTAAGGTCTACCAAGCAGCATCTAAAGCGAATCCTCAATGACGTTCCGCTCACCTTCGAAGAATTTTATACACTCCTGGTTCAAGTGGAATCGGTTTTAAATTCTCGACCATTAACCCCACTGACTGATGATCCCAATGATTTAGAAGTACTCACTCCGGGTCATTTTTTAATTGGCCGTCCGATAAATGCTGTACCCGAATTAGACATTTCCCAAGTACCCATGAATCGCTTATCCAGATATGCGCATGTTCAAAAAATGACGCAAAGTTTCTGGACACGGTGGTCAACAGACTATCTACACACATTGCACCAGCGGAACAAATGGAAGTTTCATCACCATCAAAATGACCTGCTAGGTTCTCTAGTGCTCCTAAAAGAAGATGGTCTGCCTTCATTACAATGGCATCGAGGGCGTATAGTGGACCTTCATCCTGGTAGTGACGGTGTGGTGAGAGTAGTTAGTGTTCTAACAAAAAACGGCTTCACTAAACGAGCCATTGTGAAAATATGTTTACTTCCGAAGGACGATTTAAATTATTGATTTTCTTGTTTTTTAATTATCTTTTTACCATTTATATTTTTATATACAACTCAATTTACCCAGTATCTGCAAATTTTATAATTAACTTTTCCCGTTTTATTGTATACCTATCTTTAATGTTAATGATATTGAAAGCATTCAGTTGGATACTTTCAAGGGCGGCGGTATGTTTGCATTTTTTTAAATAATAAGCAGCCTTTATCAAATTGAGTAGGCAGAATGAGAAACAATCGGAAAAATAATGCATAAAAACCCGTTGTTGATAGAGTTGTCATTCAAGTTTTCAAAAAGTTAGTCACGATTTTTTAATTGTATAAAAATACCTACATAGATCAATCACTCAGAGCTGGGTCTATTCAATTAATAAACACTAGACGTAGCATTGGTCCAAGTGTTTCCATTCAAGGATATCATCGCTGATATCCCGTAGCAGCACCGCCAAGCAGCGCAATACCGAGAAGGTACCTATTCTTCAAGGTTGCGACAAAATTGGGCATCCTGCCCTCATCATGGCTATTTTGTGTTACCAGAAAATATGGTTTTCATATTAGCCAAACTGCATTGGATAGTTTATAAACTAACCAGCTATTTTAGTTTCCTCAATAATTTCAAGTAAATCAGCCAAGATTCTTGGTTAGTTTGCAAACTAGCTGCTATTTTAATGAAAATTGTGTTTTCGTTTTCTATCAAAATAGCCAGTGGATTGGTTAGTTTGTAATATAAACTATCCAGTTAGTTTACAAACTAGCCAAGTTTGCATATTAACCGTAACATATACAATAGATTGATTTGGTTCCCGGTGAGACACCCTGTATAATTTCCCAAGAATATGCATGGGTTGTTTTTGCTGATAATGTAATTGTAGTAGAGTAGAGTTTTGAAAAACTACGGTCAAGTGCGGTAGAATACAATTTATGTCGATTAAAATATGACCCGATGTCCCTGGGCGTTCGGGTATCTTCGGAAAATTTTGCTGTAAGAGTTCTTTTCACGTGGCTCCGGTATAACTAACCGGCAGCCTTATTCTGTAACTTGCGACCGCAGAGAATTGCGCAACTGTTGATGTCAAGTCGTCAAACGCGAGTTTTCTATTCAAAAAAAGCAACTTGCGACCGGTTGCTAGTTGCTATTAGTACGGGATACGAGGCCTATTTCATCAAATCATTTTACACCGTCTTGCATTGTTATCATCAGTTAGATAACATGATGCTGAAACGCACTTGCGCAGTGAAATATATGGGAGTGGGGAATTTAGCTGATAAAAATGTTTGAGAAAATGTCGTCATAATCCAGGAAAATATACAATTTCACACCGTCTTGCATTTACTTATTAAGTTAATTTGTACACAAACAAAATTAGAATACCCTATGCAAGACATTTTCCTGGGGGTTTTCGGGTTGTAATATTAGATAGAAATTGTCAATTTTTCAGAGGGGTGAAATATCATTTCACACCACTCAATTGTTGATTTAGATTAAAGCTTGAATGTAGAATAGCCATTGGATACTGATGCAAGACGTACTGTGAGGGGATAATGGGCTGCAAGACAGAGGTCAATGTGTTGTCTTATGAGGGAGGGAGAAATCATTTTACACCGTCTTGCACTGGTACTTATGGGAAAAATAGAACACATTGATAACATTTTTAAAAATACAAGACATTCTAAATGGGAAGAAAGGACTGCAAGACGATGATGAAGTTGACTAATTTTGACAAGGGTCAATCTATCAGGTACAAAGGTGAATACTACTTCAAATTACAAATTATGCACATTAATTTTAAATAGTTTTGCTCTTCACCACGTAGAATAATTCTATTTTGCGAAATTCTCCTAATAATATGTATATATGAATGTTTCTACGGACATCAAATAAAAAAAGATTGAAAATTGTTTTATTTTTGACGGCTTTTAATCATTTAGGTTCTCTTTGAGGTGGATATCCCATGACACATAACATGTTTTGTGCACATAACAGATTGTAAGCATTAAATTTGAAGAATTTCATTTTAAAGCAGCAAAAAAATGTGAAAATGACACAACAAATGATCTGTCTGAAATTGTAAACAAAAATTATAATTCCTGTATTCAACAGACTCCCCTGTTGAGCTGCTATGTCAACTGTCCTTTTTCATCTGTATGATTTAAAAAAGAATAAACATTGAACGGTTCAGTAAATAACTCAACAGTTCAGTGAAAATATTAAAATGGATTTTTTAACTTTTTTCCCAGAAAAAACGTCTTGGACTGATGTAATACCATTTCTTAACATAGATTCTTTCGGCGGACATAAGCATGAAGTGGTGTAAAATAATTTTTCACTCCCTCATGAGACAACACATTGACATCCGTTTTGCAGCCCGTTATCCCTCTACAGGACGTCTTGTATCAGTATCCAGTGGCTATTCTACATTCAAGCTTTGATATAAATCAACAATGGAATGGTGTAAAATGATATTTCACCCCTCTCAAAAATTGACAATTTCCATCTTATATTACAACCCCAAAACCCCCATGAAAATGTCTTGCATGTGTTAATCCAATTTTGTTTATGTACAAATTAACTCAATAAATAAATGCAAGACGGTGTATAATTAAATATTTTTCTCGTTTATGATGACATTTTCTGAAACATTTTTTTCAGCGAAATCCCCCACTCCTATCTATTTCCCTGCACAAGTGCGTTTCAGTACCATGTTATCTAACTGATGATAACAATGCAAGACGGTGTAAAATGATTTGATGAAATAGGCCTCGTATCCCGTACTATATGTAATTGCTGTTCGTAGAGAATAGGCCTGCGGGGGTTCTTCTTCTTCTTGTTTTTTATGGCTTTGCTACTAGGCAATTGCCAGCTCCATTCAGTAGTGACCACGGTTTGCCTGGCTCTAAGCCATTCCGAGACCACCTAGTTCGCTAATACTTTAAGCTGGGCCCAATATTATAGATTCTTTTTTTTTTTTTTTTTTTTTTTTTTTTTTTTTTTTTTTTTTTTTTATGCTGCTAGTAAACTTAACTGAGTGAGGTTAGAATTAGTACAAACATCACAACATGGGTAGAATGGATTCACATGTAAGACATAACACGATGGGATTTCTGGAAAGGAACAAAACTGTTTTCAATGGAACTTTACAATTTAATTTTATTATAGTTTAGAAAGTGAATCAATAGCCTTTCCACTCCATTAAAGGGGTTTGACAATATTGAGTAAATAGATATAGGAGGACAAAACTTCATAGAAACAAACTTCATATACAGGTCCAGGTTATCAATTTTGGTGATTGGACATTCAAAAAAGATATGATTAAGGTCTTCTATTTGGCCACATTCACACAGAGGGCTCTCTTTCATGTTAATTTTATGCATAAATTCACCCGTTAAACAATGTCCTGTCCGCATTCTGATTATTGTAGTAATATGTCTTCTAGTCAAGAAAGGTGAAGCAGAGAACCATTTTTTATTGGGGAACGAATTTGACACTTTAGTGTATTGAAATTTTTTTGTATTTACTAGTATCGCCCAATTACTTTTAAATTGTTTCATTAAAACATCTTTAATGTGGTTATGGACTTCGGTTGCATCTAGTGCCATCTTTTTGGGTACGGTTAAAATTCTTCCTATATTAGCAAGAGTGTCTGCTTCCGTATTGCCGGGTATATCCGAGTGGCCGGGTATCCACGCCACCCTGATATCATACCCGTTACTATTTGCCATTAATATTAACCGTTTCGTTCTCAGTGACCAGTAATCCGCTTTAGCGATATGGGAATTGCCATTAATTTTTTGAATGGCGCTTTTAGAATCAGAAAATATTATTGCTTTTTCTATTTTCTTTTTAAGTATGGTTACCACAGCTTCATGGATTGCTACCACTTCAGCCTTACAGATACTTAGTAAATCGTGTAATCTGCAAGAGAATTTGTACTTTAATTGAGGAATGGATATACCAAATCCTACTCGATCATCTTTCTTAGATGCGTCCGAATATACCAATGTAAATTCCTCCCTGAACTCCTCTATGGCCGCATAAAATTTTTCTTTAATCATCGCTTCACTTTTATCAATCCTACAGTCTACAATTTTTAAGGGACGGAACAAATTCTCATAATCCACTTCATAACATGGAAGGTTAGGGCCTTTATAAATTGTCGGAAGGTGTGGTAAAAAATATTGTAAGATTTCTACCGTATATGGTACTTTTGAATACACAAATACACCCTGTCTGAGTATTAAGGATCTACGATTATCCAACAATATCCCTATTATAGGGTTTTTTTCAATACTTATAATTTTAGTTAAGAAATTAAGTGTCAAAAATTTCCTTCTTTGTTCCAAATCATACATAGAGGCTTCCGCCAACAAGGCAGCTCTAGGGGTAGACCTCATACAGCCCAGGCATATGCGTAGTCCCTCATAAAATATCATATCCAGTTTATTAATAGATGATTTGCTCACTGGCTTAAGTAAAATTGAACCGAAGTCCAGATGCGACACCACCATCGCCTGAAATACCATTAACAGAGTTGTGGGGTCTGCACCCCACCACACCCTACAAATGGCTTTCAGGATGTTCAAAGCCTTTCTCGCTTTATAGGTCATGTTTTCTATATGAATATTCCATCGGAGATGTTTATGGAAATGTATTCCCAAATACTTCACAGAATCCTTGTATGCAATTTTGTGATTGTTTACAAAGATATCAGGAGGCACAATTTTTCTTTTTGCTTTGGTGAACCATATTGACTCGCACTTGTTTAGAGCCAACGACAAATTATTTTCCCTGAGATATTCATCTACCCTTTCCAATGCCCTTCCAATTTTATTAGCCATGTTAATAATGTTGGAGCCCCTATAAAACAACACTAAGTCATCTGCATAGCCAATTATGTTGACACCACCTAGGTCCAGCTTGAAGAGGTCCGCAGTATAAATATTAAACAGAATGGTGCTCAACGGGGATCCCTGGGGCAGTCCTGATGTTGCTACCACAGGGTCGAGGAAGGTACCATTGTCGCCTCTGATATATAATAATCTATTTCTCATTATTTTATGTATGAGATTGTTTATTTCTATAGGGACACTCGCGTCCTGCAATTTATTGTAAAGCTTGTATAAGTTGACATTGTCGTAGGCAGATTTGATGTCTAGAAATACCGCTAGGACAGAATCTGATGAGGAAAAAGAGTTAAAAATATAGGAGGAAAGGTACACCACATTATCATAAATGCCTTTACCCTTACGGAAGCCCAGTTGCTCATTAGAAAAAAAAAGTTGTCTTTCTAGAAACCAATCCAAGCGGTTTTTAATCATTATCTCTAGGGTTTTACATCCACAAGATGCTAATACAATGGGTCTGTAATTCTCGGGTAAAGAAGGATCCCTTTTTGGCTTAGGGAAGGCTACAATATTATATTTTTTCCATGCAGTAGGAATCATTGCGTTCCCCAACAAAAAACTGTTATAGCAATTGACCAAAATCTGCTTTGCCTTATACGGCAAATGTTTTAACATCGCATATGCTATATCGTCCATCCCTGTGGCCGACATATTTTTGAACTGAAGAGCAAACTCCAGTTCGCCTATGCTAAAGAGATTAATATTAGAATTTATGTTTGGAGACAACATTTGAAAAGTCGGATCAATATCAATTTTTACCATTTTTCCAAGAATGTCTTTTTTCAGATTATCATTAACCATGACTTCTCTAGCGTTATTATTAGATTTATTTGAAAATTTTTTAATTTTGTTCCAAACATAAGTTACATTAGATTCTCTATTTATTGAATGACAAAATATTATGAATTTTTCTTTCTTTTTACTATTTAATTTTCTTTTGGTCAATGCCACAACTCTTTTGACTTCAATGTAATTATTTAATGTTGGGTACCTATTAAAATAATTTATTGTGCTTTTTCTTTCCTCTATCCACTCTGTACATTCTTCGTCCCACCAAGGGTTCCCTGCAATTCCTGTAATTCCACATCTTTTTTTGGGAATGGATTCTTGAGCCGCTAAATCAGCGATATTGATAAGGTCATTATAATTCTGAATATTTTCATTCAAATTTAATTGTGTTGACATATTATCGTAAAAAAGTTGCCAATCGGCTTTTTTAAAATTCCTGAGATAATAGGAGCTTTTGAAAGAATTTTTCCAGGAGGAGCTGTTTGATTGATAGAGCAGGGATGTGGGGTAGTGGTCACTATTTCCACAATCATTGATACGCTTCCATGAGGATTTGAGAGCTAATTGACTGCTGACAATTGTCAAATCTACTGCACTTATTTTGTTATTCGTTTTTTGTATCAAGGTATTTATTCCGTCATTCATAATTATCAGGTCGTTCTTCAAAATAAAATCATTAATAACATGCCCTCCTTTATTAGCAGGAGAATTGTCCCATAGTGGGTGGTGAGAATTGAGATCTCCCATAATAATTATTTTCTGATCTGCAATGTCTTCAATCATGGAGTCCAAAAAATTCACCTCAAACGACAAATGAGTATTACAGTAAATGTTAATTAGATTTAAATCACCTATCTTAATATTTATATATTGAATAGAGTCAGATAAAAATTTCTTGTTTATAGTATAAATTATGTTATTCCTAACACAAGTAGCCACTCCGCCATATCCATCAGGCCTGTCTTGTCTAATAATATTAAATGCCTTTAAAGTAAGTTTTTGATTGTTTTTCAACCAAGTTTCATTAAGAAATATTATATCTGGCATTTCTTCGCCTATCAGGTTGACCAAATTATCTCTATTTGCATACACGCTTCGAATATTCCACTGAATTATTTTTAAATTGGTTTTATAAACCATTTTAGCAAATTTATTATAAAATTTCAATACAAAAGGTCCCTGATTAGGTCATTCTATTACCGGTTAATCTGAATCCGTACCTCGATCCAAGTCCATATAGTAACCCGGATCTGCAGAGTTCAGAATATTTCTACAAATGTTTTTATTGAAGTTTGTAGTAGTCTTTAGAAAATTTAAGATAAAATTCATATCATAATTAGAAGGTTGTGATGTCTGTGAAAATGCACTAGTTGAAGGCTTGTTTGTGAAATTTCTATCTTTGGAATTTTGTGATTCAGTTACATTAAAGGTTGCGGAATTTTTCCCTTGTCTTGAATTTGGGAATAAAAGCATTTCATCATGTGCTTTACGATCATAACCTCGTTCATTACTTTTTTGGATTAATCTTTTTTTATTTGGGTCTGCAGACACCGTTTGTTGAAAAGATCTCTTTATTGGACCATTTTTAAAAGATTGTGATCGCCGCTGAGATGGTTCTATTATTGAATTTGAAAGTTTTTGAGAAAAATTTAAATTCGAGTTGTTATTTTTAATGACAGGGAAATCGCTTGGATTATAAATAAAATCACCTTTAGTAATATATGTTTTTCTGCATTTTTCGTTAGCTTCGAAAAAAGTTAGGTTCTCAAAAGCCATCAGTTCTTTAATATTTTTTTGACGGGTGTATTCAGGACATTGTTTGAAGGTTGATTTATGCGCCTCTTTGCAGAAGAAGCAACATGTTTCGCATGTTTCTTCCCTACTGTCTTCCGAATGTTTCTCACCTGAACAGTTAAAACACTTTTCTTTCCCTTTACAATTATTTCTAGTATGCCCATAACGTAAACACCGAAAACATTGGGTGACGGGTGGAACATAAATTGTTATTGGAAATTCTAAATAATATAATTTTATTTCTCTTGGGATTCTTACCCCCTGAAAAGTGAATAAAACAGTTCCCGTTGGTTCATATACGATACTATTATCTTTATTAACTATTCTTCTATTTAGCCTTCTAACATTTAAAATTTTTATATTATTATTAGCGTGAGCTGATTTTAGAATTTCTTCTTCAGAAATGTCAGTGTCAACTCTCCTGGCAATTCCCTTAGAAGTGACAAAATTATAAGGAATGTAAATATTATATCCTTTATCTAAAAGTTTTTTATTGTTCGTAAATGCATTAGCTGCGTTCAAGGTTACAAATTGAATAGAAATTCTATTTAAACCTTTATTGGCAATTTTAACTACATCAGTTAAATTTAAGTTAAAAATATCTCTAGCAATTTTGATATTATTAGATTTACCTATGTTAAAGCCTACCTTATCAGTTGATTCAAGATAAACAAAAAAAGGGCCTTTGTCCCCAGGCATGTAAAGAATCCTGTTTTTATGTTGTCCGTCCTCGTCTATCTTATTAATTTTAGCATTTGTGCTTTCACAAGATTTTTCTAAATTTTCATATTCAGGGAATTCTCGATCCCCCATGATACTGTCTAGGGGGGGTTCGCCCCCCCCAGAGTCACCCATTTTATTAAACCCCCCTAAGGATAGTTAATTTTAAAACTACAAGCCAAATACAATAAATGAAGCAATTTTAACGGAAATTTGTTAAATTGTAATGTTCCACTTACCCACCAGTTCAAATGGAACCCCTAAACTTATCACAACGCGTGTTAGTCAGGAAAAAAAAAAACCCGTAAACTCTCAGATTGACGTAAGCCAAAATCAAAATCGACGTCTTTGGTGAACGGTCAAGCAGCGAGTGCCTGCGGGGGTTACAAAACGGTTAGAGAAATGACATATCGTTTTCAAAGTGACGCGTTGGATACCTATCACTCGAATTTAAGCGGTATATTGCGGTTTGTTAAACCGGAGCCACGTGAAAAATGTTTAGGTATCTTTTGCCACCAACTTCACATCGGTAGCGAAAGAATAATAGTTATTTATGATATAAGTGCTAAAAGTGACATTTTATTTTGTGAAAAGGGAAGTTTGGGACACGACGCCGAAGGCGGAGTGTTCCATCCCTTTGAACAAAATAAAATCACTTTTAGCACGAATATCATACACTATTTTTTCTACAAACACTGTTTAAAAGTCCAAATTAACGCATCCTTGAAATCCTCAATTTCAAATCTTTCATCTAATTTATTTATGAAATACCTAGGTTGCTGGCAAGAAAAAAAAACGAATTTGTTTATTTTTATTTGTCATCTCTGTTTGTCATTGTTGATTAATAACGTCAAATAATCACGAATTTTTTGCTTACGGTTTCTGCACAATTTTTGGTTTTTGCGTGGTTTCATCCAGTTTCATTGTAGTTTATTTTCTGGGCGATGGAAAGTGATCAAGACAATGAATTTCTCCCGGCGGAAATTGAAGAAGCTGCCAATAAAGCTACTTTCGAATTATTGCCTAGCAAGTCAAAGCAACAGTACGAGTTTTCATACAAAAGAACATTGCGGATCAAATTCTGCCCAAAAGTTCGGAGAATAACATTGCTCTTTACTCTCCTGGTACAAGTTTTACCAAAATAAATTCAGTATTTGCTACCAATGAGATTGGCCATGGAGTTTCTTATTCTAATTGCAGTTTCGCTAATTTTAATTTAATTAAATAAATATTTTACTTTGATATAAAATTTCCTATGTTTTTATATTTTCTGATCAGTGCTAGAAGTGATTACTTTTAGCACTAGTGCGGAAAAGACACTTTGCGCACGTGTTAGGAACAAAATTTTTCCTACGAGCTTCATATCAAGTAGGTAACAACAAAAATTTAAAAAAAAAAACGATAATTTGTTCAATTATTTTTAATTAACTTGGAGCGAACCTACGCATTTATCAAACAATTACGTAACAAAAAAAATAATAATAAAAAATCCTCGTCAGAGCTGTTCATCTTAAAGCGTTTAAATTTGATGAGAAAGTTTGTAGATTCTTGCATATAAATAGAGAACAAATCTGACAATGTGTCAAAGTTAATTATATTCGGTGTTCGTATAGATGTAGGCTGCTAAAGAAACAGAGAAAAACTTGTCATCATGTGTCAAAGTCGACAGGTAAGTACACTTATTGTTGCTTGACAATTATTTTTACTTTTCGGCACTCAGTGCGGATAAGGCCTGTATCCGCACTGAGTGCGGAAAAGTGTAACTTTGAGTACCGAAATGCGTGCGGAAAAGTACTACTTTGCGCACGCTCGTAGGAAATAGTTATTATCCTAACTAGTGCGGAAAGTTATACTTTCCCGCACGCGAACTGCCGATTTTATTTTAAATAACAATCTAAAAAAAAACCTATTTATTATTAATATGGAAAAAGTACCTACAGTTCGTTTCATTAACTTTGATAACATTTCAATCAGATAACCATAGTGTCACGGCTCTGGCTTACGGGACAGAAATCTTGGGTTCGTTGTTCGTTTGTTCCAAAATCAAGGTCTAATTAACAAAGCAATAATTTTATTCCACGTAACTATACACTTTGACACTAATTACTAACTCAACAACTAAACTCTTTACAACTCTTAAGAATAATCACCATCTAACTCATATCACAGCCAAACTTAAACTTCTAAATACCAACGGCAAACTTTGCCAACGGCCTTTATAGTATAGTAAGCCGTAAATCCATTAATGTACAATCTAGAATACACGCGTTAACTCTCCTTTTCTTGATTAAAGTAGAATAATTCACAAAATTCTAGGATATTCGACAACCTGGCAGATGCGTTACAGTATTCTGGATACCGTGGTGAAAGCGAACTTCTATGACATGATAGCGAACGCAACAAAGCAACCCTTTAACCACGCGACTTATAGTCCAGGAGGTGGCGCCAAAAACATGCAAGAGTTTTCGCAAGGCGGATATTTTCAAAATAGGTCATACTTTAGTGTTAGAATGCTAGTGTACAGTCAGCACTCACAGTTCCGGGACAGCTGGCTCTGGGACGCGGGCAAAGTTTTAATTTTAAGAAGCATCTAAACTGTTTTCTCAAAGCTCAAAACTTATAGAAATTTTGCACATTATCTGTTTTAAGGTCACAGATAACGTATGTAAATCATCAGACGTCTAGTTCGTTGCAAAAAGGGGGTCAGACGTCCTCAAAGTTTTTATTTTATGGCATTTTCTTCAAATATATTTGTCAAATACCTGCAAAAATATATTTTGACAGGACACCGAAGAAAATGCCATAAAATAAAAACTTTGAGGCCGTCTGACCCCCTTTTTGCAACGAACTAGACGTCTGACGATTTACATACGTTATCTGTGACCTTCAAACAGATAATGTGCAAAATTTCTATAAATTTTGAGCTTTGAGAAAACAGTTTAGATGCTTCTTAAAATTACAACTTTGCCCGCGTCCCAGAGCCAGCTGTCCCGGAACTGTGAGTGCTGACTGTACACTAGCATTCTAACACTAAAGTACGACCTATTTTGAAAATATCCGCCTTGCGAAAACTCTTGCATGTTTTTGACGCCAGCTCCCCGACTATTAGGCAGTGCGGGAAAAATTTTCACCCGCACGCCGTGCGGGAAAAAAAATTTCCCGCACCGTGCGGGAAAAAGATAGTTTCCGAATTAAAATACGTGCGGAAAAGTGGACAAAAACGCACGCTTGTAGAAAAAAAATACACCTACCTGTCGAGATGATATTTTCATACACAAACAAATTGCAAGGAAAAGCAGAATAAAATGTAACACGACACATCAAATGCTCAACTTACAAGAGGTAAAAACGTAAACACAGAAATTGTTAGAAGATTCCTCTGGTCGTTTAGCTTTAGCAGAGGCCACAGAACAGAAATGAAAAAGGCGCGCGACGAAATGATGAAAATCAAAAGATGTAATTTTCACATACAAGAACAACCTTGTGGGGGGGCAGTGTTGCCAGTATTTTGTATTCTGCTTGTCGCTAAATTGTCCGCCAGAAATTGCCCAAATAGCCCACATGAATGATAGAGGGATATTCAAAAATTTCAAGTAATAAACAAATTGTTTGTTTCCCAACACAATAAAAACTTATTACATAATTTGTTTTTTATAAAAAAAAAATCTATGTTCCAAATTGTATTAAATAAAAAAATTAATCAAATTGATTGAGTTAGGATCTTGAAACTTACGTTGGGTATTTTGATCTGAATTCCCCGAGCTTGGATTTATCGTTCTGTTATTTAAAAAGTGTGCTCGGTGCAGGCTCATTCGCGTTCGTTTATTGAGATTTCGAGCACTCTGCCAAGGATTATATACACTACTACTACAG
Organism: Ceutorhynchus assimilis; assembly: GCA_917834065.1. Classification (NCBI taxonomy): domain Eukaryota; kingdom Metazoa; phylum Arthropoda; class Insecta; order Coleoptera; family Curculionidae; genus Ceutorhynchus; species Ceutorhynchus assimilis. The sequence continues at coordinate 18,764,436 of OU892289.1, forward strand.
GATAGCCTATTCTCATAACGCCTGTGTGGAACAAATTTGAAGCCTCCAGTCTCACCACGCCAAATCACCAGTTGTGACGTAGACACTAGGCAGCATTATCGTTTCTCGCATGTTTCTCGCCTTCATGTAGGCTATTTGAACCACAACGATTCCGCGGGCTTTTGCTTTATGCATACTTGGTTTTACTACATTAATTGAAATTCTAAAACAACTCCTTTTTTAGATCTCGATTTCATCTTTCTCTTTGCCTATTATGTTAACTAAGATTAAATAATAATTCTCTTGATTAATTTATTTAAATTCCAAAACTACGACCGCTAGTGCAAACAGCTGATGACTTATTTAATGACGTCGGAAATGGTGACACATCAAAATAGCGGCGATTACCAGAAACGAGGCCGATAAGCAATCCTTAGTAGTGTCTATTATCCTTGCATTTCTCTGTGCGCTCGCTATTCCTAGTCACGTGATTACGACTCCACTTCAGCACGCTCTGCTCTTTGAGCAAAATACCGAATTGCCGAACGCATAGGAGAACTACAGTAATGAGAGATCGCCCAAATCGCCAAAATTACTTCTTTTCAGCGCCCGAATAATCGCCCACCGGCAATCATCAATTTAGAGCGCCATTTCAGTGATTTACATCGCCCAATTGGCGCTAAGTCGCCCATACTGGCAACACTGGATTGAGCTGTCACGCCCGAATTGTTAAAGCTGCGAAATTCGCATTTTTTTGACATTGCTTCGACAATTTGACGTTTGATACACGTATAAAACGTCAAATTGTAAACGCAATGTCAAAAAAATGCGAATTTCGCAGTTGTGAGTACTAGGCTTAATGCTATCGCTACACCAACAACAATTGACAAGTCACAGTTGACAGTTATCGAATTGAATATACTTTTTTCTACGAGTGTGCGCAAAGTAACTACTTTGCGCACACTTTTGTGTACGCAAAGAAGCCCTTTCCCAAAAGTGTGCGCAAAGTAACTACTTTGCGCACGCTATGCGGGAAAAAGTTTTTCCCGCACACTTTTTTTACTGGTACCTATAATAAAATCTGTGGACCCCCTATTTGGAGGGCAAAGCCCTCCGAGAGCCGCATATTAGGGGACGGAATCCCGCGGGAGCCCTATATTTGGCTGCGAGGGCCCCATATTTGGGGGACGGCGCCCCGCGGAAGCCCCTTTTTTGGGGGGCACAGCCTTGCGGGCCCCCTTTTTTAAGGGACAAAGCCCCGCGGAGAGATGCCGAATTTTTTTTGGCCGATTTAGATATACCTATTTAGTTACAACAAATTGTTTTTGATGCCTATAGAAATTAAAAATTTAAAAAGGAAGTATAGTTATTTCACTCGTAAAAAAAATATTGTTCCTAACACGTGCGCAAAGTAGTTTTCCCGCACTTAAAGATTATCCGAACTCCGCTTCGCGTCGTTCGTCTACAGGGTTGCCAGACGTTCCACCTTAGGAGGGACAGTCTCGCATTTTGTTGATCGGTCCCGCCTTTTTTTAAATAATTGCAGGACCCGCTTTCACGTGAATTGTCCCGGTTTTCCCGCTTTTTCCACCCAATCTCCACATTTAGTGCAAAGAACACGCTCATTTTACAACTTGTTACATAAATAGCTATTTTTTCATTCAAAATCGACGCAAAAATCAAATAACGAGCCTGAATCGCAAGCATTTCATCAAGGTCTGCAGGTGAGGTCACCACTATTAGCTGCTAACGTGGTGACGTCAATCGCAGACCTTGTGGACTCGAGAACCGGCGAACGTACGCCTTCTCGGGATGAGCAATCCTGTTAGTTTACGATTCTTGGGTTTTAACAATTTTAATAATAAATGTTGTATGTTATAGGTATAAAAATGTCAAAAATTGCAACAAAATCCAAATCAGTGTTGCCGTTGACTGGGTAATTCCCCAAAAACCGGGTATTTTCGACTAGTGTTCGGGTAAAATATTGATGTGGATAAAACTGGGGAATCCGGAATTACAGTCCTATTCTTTTTTTATTTTCAACAATCTCAACTAATATTTTCCACATTGGCCGCGTTCACCAGATACAAACGTTGGTAAACGCTTTATTGCGATTGTTCTGCTCAACGCTACGTTGAATTTGGGTTGAAACCAAACATGTTTTACAAACGGTCGCCATTTTTGCAAACATAAATAAGAGTGTTTATTATTTTCAACCTCAGAACACTACATAAATAGAGAGTGCAAGTCATAGGATGCATTCGCGATTATGGTCGAGCTTGCTTTGGCAATATTTGCATCCTTCTTTATCTGGTTATCTTAACAAAGATAAAACGATTTAGGTGGGCGTTCTAGACGAATACAACCAGGTTTCGAGATTTTAGGCAGCAAAATTGTAATTTTTGACATAAATTGTTGAATTTAAAAACTTGCTCCACATTGCGCTTTCTCTTGATGAGTAAATTACCTATCCTTGTTTTGCTGTCAAGGACAGCATTGCATCGGTGAAAATGCGCATAAAGTCTGTTTTTTTTTTAAAGATAATTCCCCAAGTCAAAAATTTAGTAACTATGTTGGCAACATAAGCCTTTTCTACATAAAAAATTTGAAGCATTGACAATTTTACATTGTAAAATCTGTTTTTTTTTTTAAAGATAAAAGTCAAAATGACATTATGTTGGCATTACAACGTGAAAATATCAATGCTTTCAAATTTTTTTATGTAGAAAAGGCTTGTGTTGCCAACATAATTACTAAATTTTTGACTTGGGGAATTATCTTTAAAAAAAAAACAGACTTTATTGCCAACATAATGTCATATTGACTTTTATCTCTAAAAAAAAACAGATTTTATGTCATTAATGATTTTAAAAACGTACCCCGTGCCCTAACCTAGCTTAATGATTTGAGGATTTTGTTTTCAGTGTCCGGGTAAAATTGGGTATTTTATGAGATTGGAAAGGGTAATGAGAATTCTCGCTCCGGCAACACTGATCCAAATCTATCTTCCATTGCACAAACTAGCATCTGCAAACATTTTTTTTTTCTGGCCATTGAAAAATAAACAGGTTTCGTCAAAAATCACTTGCCTCTCCCCCCTAATGCTTTTGGGCGTGGCACCCGAAAAAATGTTTCGCTTGCGGCGAGCTTTCCCCCTGGGTCCTTATTCTTGAAACAGGGGAGCGGCGTTGCCAGGAGAAAGAGTATTCCGTCTTTGTTACATACAGTGAGGACATAAAGTCCGTCGCCCCCCCTCTAACTTTTGAATCGCTCGGTATATTGCAACGAAATTTAGAATGATGATATGTGACTAGATTCTCCATTTTTTGGAAAACAAATGACAGCTTCAGCTGTCAAAATGACAGGTAGGCGCAGTTTTGAAACGTTTTTTTAAATAAAAGGCGGTGTCGAGTGATATATCGTTTTGAAGGTCTCTTTATTCTAAATTTAATCCCCGATTCTGAAAACATTTGGTTTAGCGGTTTTCAAATGATGACGAAAAAACAAAGGCTTGTTTTGCCCATAAACACTCGTAAAAAAAAATTTAAAAAAAAATATCGGTTTTTTAATCATTATTTAAGTTACCAATGTCATGACGTCATTAATATTATTGAAAAAAAAACAATAAGGAATAAAAAAAGCGATAAAAAATTTTTAATTTTTTTTTTTTCATGAGTGTTTATGAGCAAAACAAGCCTTTGTTTTTTTTGTCATCATTTGAAAGCCGCTAAACCAAATGTTTTCAGAATCGGGGATTAAATTAAGAATAAAGAAACCTTTAAAACGATATATCATTCGACACCGCCTTCTATTTAAAAAAACGTTCCAAAACTGTACCTAGCTGTCATTTTGACAGCTGAAGCTGTCATTTGTTTTTCAAAACATCGAGAATCTGGTCACATATCATCATTCAAAATTTCGTTGCAATATACCAAGTGGTTCAAAAGTTAGAGGGGGGGCGACGGACTTTATGTCCTCACTGTATATTATTATTTGCATATCATTGAGAAAGACGGAACACTCGTTCTCCTGGGAATGTTGCTCCCCGGTTTCAAGAATAAGGACCCTGGATCACATCAGTCCCGCTTTTTCATTTCATAGATCTGGCAACCCTGTTCGTCTAACTGCTTTCGCGTGCGGGAAAACATAACTTTGCGCACTGATTAGGAAAACTACTATATTCGTTTAGGATCGATCTGAACTGAACTGCCATGCGAATTGGATACGACTGATCAGCGTTATAGTTAATAGTACATCTTTGATATGAGGTTTTGTCTTTAAAAAAAACAGACTTTAGTTCCAAACTTGTTCGGAATCGGTTTCGGATGTAATAATATGTAATGTGATCCGTGAACAAAGATGTTTTTCGACCCAATAGGTATGTTATCGAACGCGCTAGACGCTTATGCATGTCAATCGGAGCCTTTATAGCTGGGTTCGGCTCACTCCGAATGACTCCGTTCGCAGTCCAGCCGTTATCTGATTCGTTAAAAGGCAATACCCGAACGGCTGGAGTCACTCGGCGTGCACGGAGTGTGCAAGCCCAACCCATCTGCTGCACTATTTCGGACTCGGAGTCCGTCATCCGTCACTCCTCCTCAACCAGCTGATTTGTTTTGTTGTGTTTGTAAATTGCAGTTTTACATAAAAATAACTACTTATTTATTTTTTATTTTTATTTTTTTATAATTCTTATCAGTTTCAGTTAGAATCATGCTTTTACAATGATTATACAGTATGACTGTATGACATCACCCTTTTTCGTCAGTATGGACTATGGAATGTATTTGTAATGTGTGATTTTTCTAATTTTCAGTGTTTCACATTCTTGCTTAATTGAGACCCTACAAATTTGATGCTCTGAAGTTTCGGTAGTTTATTTCAAATGAAATGCTAGCTGCTGCCTGTTGCTACTGCTTAATAATTTGTTATGTAAATTGTAAGTATGCAATTTTTTGTTCTACTCTGTCTGCACACTGGTGCACACATGAATTCTATATTGAGATCCAAAAAAATTGGGATTAGGGTTTCTCTCGGGGCTTCCAATCCGAGATCGCAAAATACCGGGATCCCGGAAGATTTTTCATCCCGAAAATCCTGGGATGAAAAATCGGAATCCCAAAGTCCCGATTTTTTTAAATGATCGAATTTCAAAATTTGCTTTATTTCTTTTTTCTTTACATGCGTGCTATCTCGCTTTATCTCGGTAATTTATGTATGTAATAGTAATAGGTTCAGCGTTGCTACCTTTTTTTTTCGCGAATCTACTAGCTTCTTCGTCTGAATCTACTAAAAATCTACTGAAACAATTTTGAAAAATGCCAAAAATCTACTCTCAATCTATAGGTTTGTTCAAACTCGTCAAAAACCCGTCCCAGAACAGTTCCGGAACCACTCTGTATACGAATTTCGGTTTCTACGCAAAAACTTTGGGTTTTGCGCAGAAACCTGAGTCCTGACGGTAATATTACGGTTTCCTGCTGGGTTGGAGCAAAGCTAATATCTCATATATTTTGTATTGTATACATATGAAAAATGTACGTAATTTATTTAATAAGAAAGTTGGAAAATATAGGGGGGTTGGGAGTAGCTACAGTCGTAGTCTGTCAAAGCCATTTTAATTTCTGATGAGACTGTCTTTCTGTCTTGCTCTTTCCAGCGTCAAAAAAAAAGATGACAATATATCAACGCTGTACGGGTTCTACAGACAAAAAACGATATTAAGGAATAAAGTCCAAAACAAGACATATGAATCGTCGGCCATTAAGGGGAAACACCGAAAACCGAAACGCGTCGTGAATCAAGCCATTCAGAACGAAGTAACTTATTTCAAAGTGAAAACTACCAGAATCTACTAAATTTTCTACTAGAAATTCTGTCTACTAAAATTTAACAAAAAAAGTTGAAAATCTACCAGAAAAGTAGAAATTAGAAATCTACCAAAGGTGGCAACGCTGAATAGGTTACAATAGACGTGGGAAGTGGGAATCACCTACCGCCGGACGGGGATTCCTTAATTCGTGTATGGCGCGACGCTCAGTATTTACTTCTCTACCGATGTTTGTTAGTCTTGTGACTTGTCTTGTGACTTCTGACTTGTGAAAGTTGTGAGTAGAAGATTAATAAACAGTAAAGTCTGTTTTTTTTTTTTTTTAAATAATTCCCCAAGTCAAAAATTTAGTAACTATGTTGGCAGCACAAGCCTTTTCTACATAAAAAATTTGAAAGCATTTGCCAGCGTAAAAATACATTTTGAAATATGTAATACACTAATAAGTTTTTTTTGTTGATTTTCTTAAAAGTTTTTTTTTTTTAAATCCGATACCAGCAGCAAGTGAGTTCAGTGACGCATTTTAAGCACTTCAGGGCTGCTCTAGACAATGTTGCCAGAGAGCAAACATTTTTTATACCAGAATTAAACAGAAATTGTACCAGAGCGGGTTATCCGGCCGCTCGGCCAGGGAGGACACGCTGATTCCTTCAGTGTAGCGCGTGTGCGGCCCAGAACATCTAAGGGCATCACAGACCTGTAATATTCATAATAGGCATTAAAATCAGTTGACAATGAACGAACTGATAATATAACTCCGGCCCTTCGGACTCGTAAAGTAATTAAAACAACACCGGCCATTCAGGCTGGAGATTTGAAAAAAACATATGGCAATACTGCTTATGATACAACAAACTTTAAAAAATTGACGTTTCAAAGTAGGCCTTGTTTTCTTTAAAACTCGATACAAAATGGCGTTTCTTTGTTGCCCTGTAGGCTCAAGATTGAAAACACTCTCGCCCTTCGGGCTCATGATAAAAAAAAAAACGCCATTTCAATCCTCTAGAGTTACAGTGTTGCCAAAAGTTAAAAATTTCGATCATCCTACAACATCATAACAATCGTTTCTTGATGTCAATTGCCACTTGTCAACGTTTTACATTTAAAATTACCAATTACCATTAAAATGTGGCAACGTTGCTGTTGTAGTAGGCCTCAATCTGAATCACAAGGTTGTCAATTGACAAAAAAAGTCATAACAATCATAGGTGGTCCTGAAAATTAACTCGTCAATTGTCAAAAGTCATAATATTGTATGTAGGCTTATTAGTTGTCAAAAAAAAATTGAGCAATTATTCCAAGTGTTTGAACCGGGAACCGGGAACAATCGGAAATTTACTCTGATGATAGTTTGGCTCGACCAACTGATCATTTAAATTGTTTCCTACTTTATCTCGCTCTTTATCTTACTCATTTATAATCGCTTTTGATTGTTTACTAATGTATTCTACCTTATCTTTCTCACTAAACTCTGGAAAAACATTATGTTTGAGATTGTAATTATGGCAACATCTCTTTTGATCAAGTAGGTCTTGTAATGCAATGTCATTTGGCATTTTAGACAGTCGGCCATTTTCGAGTGTTTTTATCCAGTTTCTCCTCGAATTTTCTACTTTTTCAGGCCGGTTTCGATTGCTAAAACTGTTAATTATATGCGAGCCCGAAGGGCCGAAGTTATACGCGAGCCCGAAGGGCCGGAGTTATTTTAATCACGGGGCCCAGTTTATAATTCTATTGGTCAGCCAATCAAAAACCGGGAATATTCAAAATGCTATTTTTAGCGCCCAATCAAAGAGCCAAAAACTTTAGTTTTATCAAGTTGACTTTGGGATGTTGGTTTTCTATTGGGTTTTCTTAAGGTTTTTACTTTTTTCAGAAAACGGTGATTTTTGCAAACATACTATTTTATCGTTGTCTTTATCTTACCCACTATAATCAACAAGTAAACCTTATAATGTCATTTTCATTGAAATTAAACTAAAAACGTGAATGAGCCTGCATGGGCCAAGGTCTATAAGTACGATGTGGTTAGAGCACATGTTCACTATTTTTCAATTGTAATAAAAAGTGGTGGTTCTAGTTCCACAAAACACGTATTAAACGTTAAAACAGCTAGAAACCCTTAATTTTTTCTAATAAATCGAAAACAAAAAAACGAAATTAGCGAGGCTAGCAAAACGACCCCTTGCGGCGAGAGTAGCGCTTGTGACGTCACGTTGCGAAATTATTTACGATATAATATTTGCCTACAATGTATTTGTCTCTCTTCCGCTCATTGTAGAAAGTATTTGGACAATTAATAGAGTCAGGGTGCTTCCTAACATTCCATCACCAATTAGTTCATCAGTATCTTTATCTAAATGCATATGAAAGAAAAAGACACTTATAGTAATGATAATATTAATATTTTTTATTGCCAACAAAAATCGCAGAAGCAACGTCACAAAAGGCTGATCCAAGTAGAAAGTAGCGCCACTGTACTTGCGCGCGCTAACTCGTTACACATTATGACGTCAGCGAGCGTTTCTTGCTTTTAAACGAATATTGATATTTAGTTTCCGTTTTTCTCATAGAAAGAATTTTCTGATTTTCGTAAAATTTTGTAAATTTACTTAAGAAACGATGCTTAATAATTTGATGATTGTTAAACGGGATTTTTTTATTTTGTGAACATCCCTATTATACTAGTTCGTTCATGTACTGCACATCCCTAGTTTTTATGTAATGTGAATTAGTTTGTTTATAATTAAATTAATAATTAATTAAAAATGAATTTCTTTTTCCGAGATGCGTAACCTATCCACAAACCTTCCTTGGTATGGCCATAACAACCTACCAAAGTTTCATCGTAATCGGATAAGTGGTGTAGGAGCGCATAAATCGGAAACCCAGCAAACATTGATTTTTATATACAGTGTGATTTTTTAAGTGTGCAACATATGGGGATTTTTTTTAGTAATAGCACAACCCAAAAACAAACAAGGCCAAAAGTTGTTGCATGTCTGATAATCATATTAGGTGCACTTAGAATGGTTGCAAGTCAAACAGCATACAGGGTAGCTCAAACAATATCAAAGCTGTACTGTAAAGTACCCTCATTTTAGAAAATTCAGCAAAATGTTATAGAGAAAAGTTGTTTGGAATTAAAAGTTAAGCCTAAATACCAAAACATAGCCTCCTAAGATTTTTTTTATTTTCTTTCGAAAAAAATCTATAATTTCTATATTTTTTTTATTTTTTATTTCCGCCCTTAATACTTTCAAAAATTAATTAAAATCAAATCAATTTTACATAACTTTATTCAAATTCAAGCATATTTGTAAAATTAGCCATATTAAAAAAAATCTCCTTAAAGTGTAACAGCTGTATGCAACATCCTCTTTTAACTTAAAAGCGCTTTTTAAAACTGGTCACTTTTAAAAATGTGTATTCTAAGCCATGCAAAATTTTAAAGGTACCAGTTTTAAAAAGCGCTTTTAAGTTAAAAGAGGATGTTGCATACAGCTGTAAAAGTTTTATTTAATTTTAGTAAATATTAGTAGAATTTTGATATTTTTTGAGCTACCCTGTATGCTGTTCGACTTGCAACCAGGGATCGATCGATACGTTTTTTTTTTAAAAAAGCCGATATTGCCGATACCGATACGATATGGATTTATAGAAGGCCGATACCGATATAAGGCCGATATATATTTATCTGTTTTATCCAACCTTTTCCTTTGGTTTGAATGTTTTATTTGTTTTCTCGCAGCTTTTCCTCTAGTTTGAATGATTTATTTATTTGTTTTCTCCTAGTTTTAATTAGTTCGAGTTCAGATAAGCAGAAAGTTTAGTTTTTTTTTTAATAAATAAATAATTTTGAATTTGAGTTTAGATAAGCAGAATGGTAAGTTTTTTTAAAAAATAAAAACCTAATTAATTTAAAATAAATTTATGATAAACAATTTCTAATATTGACTTTTTTCTTAGTCACTCCCATATGTACCAACCACAATTATTAGCTCTTTTAAGCTTCAAAAAAGCCTTAGTAATGATTACTGATCTTCAAAATATGATTTGTATCGGTCTAAAGTTATTGGCCAATGAAGGGCCGATATGCCGATACACCGATATTCCTGAAAATGGCCGATATACCGATATGCCATATCGGTATTGGTCGATCCCTGCTTGCAACCATTCTAAGTGCACCTAATATGATTATCAGACATGCACCAACTTTTGACCTTATTTGTATTTTGATTGTGCTATTACTAAAAAAAAATCCCATATGTTGCACACTTAAGTAATCTACCCTATGAATAAAAAAAAGCATTTGCTTTTTCTCACAAAATACAAAGCAAATGCTTCATCCAGTATGAATAAAAGTTCAAGTAAAATCTTATACTTAAAAGTCGGAAGCAAATGCTCCAGGAAAAAGCAAATACTCTTTTTCTTATGAATAAAAGAGAGTATTTGCTCCAGATTGGGAGCATTATTTACTCCTTGCAAAATGCATCTGCTCCAGAGCAGATGTACGTTTACTATTTTGGTAAATTATTTTCGAATATTCTTATTTCCCGTTTTTTTTTTTGTAGATTATAGTTTGCATTAGGAATCGTGCTGTGCTCTCTTAAAAGGCCCCGTCTCGGGCCTCTTTCAAGACAATCTTGGGCACAGATGTTTATGGCCAGAACCTCAGTTTGAAATTTTGTGGACGTTTTGTTCATTGCTAATGAGAGTATAAACTTTAAAGTTTGGTCCAGACCAGTTTGGTTCCCAGACTGACTCCTTCTGTTAGCTTCGAACTGTGTGACTGTGCACCACAATTACTGTATTTCTTTTATACATCAAGTTACACCGAATGAACTCCTCGGAGTCACTCCAAAACCCACAATTCAGAATTTATTATTATATTTTAATATTAACATTACCTACTGTCATTACCTAAAAGGGCTTCTTGCATCCCCCGCAAATTTGGTGCATCAGGGGAAAGGGGGATGCACTATAAGCGACTCGAGTATTTAACGCACTTTTAAAAGGAACGTTCAAGCTTTTGACATTGAGCAGCTCCGAGTTACTCAACGGGTAAAAGGAATACAGTAAATGATGCGTTGTCTGCTCACGGTGGCTTTGCGTTCTTCCATGATTAGCGTTCTTTTACAACTATTTCCTATGGAATGTCAAAGTCCATTGATGTTTTCGATTTGGTGGTTTATTTTGGCATTCAAGCCTTAGATTCAAGCAACAGGTACAACAGTCACTCCATTTCTTTGAACTCTTTGAAGCATATGCTTGCAAGTAAAAGGTCTTCATTATTCACATGATATGAAGTAAATGCTTCTACTTCTACCTTTTACTTGAAGCTTTTGCTTATGCTTCTACCTTTTGCTTAGAAGCAAATGCTCTATTTTTATTCATATGGCTGAATGACTCTGTATATAGATTGCCAACATAATCTGGCCTATGAATAAAAAAGAGCATTTGCTTTTTCTCGTAAAATCTGGAGCAAATGCTTCATCCAGTATGAATAAAAGTTCAAGCAAAACCTTATACTTAAAAGTCGGAAGCAAATGCTCCATGAAAAAGCAAATACTCTTTTTCTTATGAATAAAAGAGAGTATTTGCTTCAAATTGGGAGCATTTACTCCTTGCAAAATGCATCTGCTCCAGAGCAGATGTATGTTTACTATTTTGGTAAATTATTTCCGAATATTCTTATTTCCCGTTTTTTTGTAGATTGTAGATTGCATTAGCAGTCGTTATATCTTTTTCCAGCTGCTCTAGTGTTCAAGATTTGTAGGCTCCTTCCAAAGGAAGCCAGCTTCCTGGGTGGTAAAGTATCCACCTCTTGGGGTGTGAGCAAGGTATTTCAGCCTTTCGCAGAAGTGACCAGGGCATTCACAGATTAAGTGTTCTGTAGTTTTTAATGCTTGTTCGCAAGATCTGCAGTAATCGTAAACTGATTTGCCTATTGTTTTTAGGTGATTTCACCAGAAACTGCCACTGAGCAGTCGACCAACGACTTCTCTAATGTCTCTTCTGTTTATTGTCAAGAACCTGTTCAGATCTCAGATATATGAACCTTCTTCATCTGTTGATTTCTTTGAAGACGTGGCTTTTCATTATTACACAGAAAGCCAGTGGGCCTTGAGAAGGTGTTAAAGCGCCTTGCTTTGTGAGACAGCCCGCCTCCTCATTGCCCTCTTCACTTTATTCCTAAGTTAAGTGTTTAGGATATTTTTACCCTCCCAAACTAACTGAAAATTGCACTTGATTGGGTTCTAGAACCTTAGACCCGCTTGACTGTCGGACAGTATGTAAATGTGCTCTCTTAAAAGGACTCTTTTAAGACAATCTTGGGCACAGATGTTTATGGCCAGAACCTCAGTTTGAAATTTTGTGGACGTTTTGCCCATTGCTAATGAGAGTTTAAACTTTGAAGTTTGGTCCAGTTATTCCAAGACCGACTCCTTCTGTTTCCTTCGACCCGTCTGTGTGACTGTGTACCACCAATCAACGGTTCCATAATGGTGCGTTGTCCGCTTGCGGTGGCTTTGCGTTCTTCCATGATTGGCGTTTTTTACTACCACTTCCTATGGATCCATTGATATTATCGTTCTAGTAGTTTAATTTGGCATTCGAGTCTTAGATTCAAGCAACAGGTACAACAGGTAATATCTTTCACTTCATTTCTTTGAAGCATATGCTCGCAAGTAAAAGGTCTTCATTATTCATATGATATGAAGTAAATGCTTCCACTTCTACCTTTTACTTGAAGCTTTTGCTTATACTTCTACCTTTTGCTTAGAAGCAAATGCTCTCAAAAGTGTCAAAAAATTTATCACTGTGTTGTAATTTTGCTCTGTGCTGAAGCCCTGCAATTTGCATGCCAAATCGCCCAGATATATTTTATCACAAGTCTTCAGCTAAGAAAAATAACCTTTTGTTGCGGAAGAAAAAGCTGGCTTCCTGCGTTATTGGCAAGATGCCGAAAACCCCTATTTTTGATCCTGGTCCTGAAAAAATTCCTGATTCCAATTCCCAATATCCTGAAACCGAAAATGAAATGCAGAAGGGTGAGTTGAAAGCTGCGACATCACAAAGCACACAAAACACCCTAGTTCCTTTATCAACATTTCAGTCACTAGAAAGGAGGTATAAGCTCTTAGAAAAAGAGAATAAAATGCTAAAAGAACAATTACAGACTTTACAAGCCTCATTCAAGGGCGGTTTAAAGGGGGGGGGTAGAGGGGGTAATTACCCCCCCCAGATAAAGATTTTTTTTTATACACTTAAGAATAAAATTTCAACAAAAGACAAGTTCTATAAAGTAAAGCGTAGAAGGCATTGTATAAATTGGTAGGCTCACCAGTATCGACGCACCTACTATACAGTGAAATAAACAGTATTCCATTTGAAAAAAAAAAAGCTATGGTTGTTTGAATTGTCTGGTTTTGTGTACAGTTACAGTATTGCGAACACCCTGTAGAATGTTATCAGACTTTCATAGGACCATGAAGTAAATATGTAAGTATACACTAAAAACCTGCAAAAGATGTAGCTTGAGGATCTCAAATGAATGAAATGTGTTGGTTTTTGTTGACACATGCAAACTGCGATTTTTTGAAAAAATTTCAAATATTTCAAAAAGGGTCGAGTTTTACGGATCAATTCTCTGCACATCTGTAAGCAAATCTATAAAGGATAACGCACACATATAACATGGGATTTTTGGGCTCTATGGATTTTGCCCATTTTTTGATATGTTGTAGAGGATTTAATTCTTAACAACTTTTAAATGGGACGGAATCTCCTAGGTATCATGATCTTTGAGATATGAGCGTTGAAAGATGAACTTTTTTGCGACTTTTTGTATGGAAAGTATACGAAATACTGGTGCTACTGGTGTTTATCATTCAACATATTGACAGGTTTACATATTTTACGTCACAACAAATTAATATCAACATGCTGTCGATATTTTGACTGACAAACACCAGTATTACGTATACTCTCCACACAAAAAGTCGCAAAAAAGTTCATTTTTCAACACTCATATCTCAAATACCTACAAGATTTCGACTCATTTAAAAGTTGTTAAGAATTAAATCCTCTACAACATATCAAAAAATGGGCGAAATCCATAGAGCCCAAAAATCCTATGTTATAGGTGTGCGTTATCCTTTCTATAAGCCTATAGATACTGCAAAACGCATCGATTGCCAAACAGCGGATCGGAAATATTTACGATCTTATAAGATATTCTGTGATCTACAGGAAGCGCAAAATTGCAAATTGTCTAGAGATGAGCAAAACCGCTATTTTGCAATCATTGTGATTTGATATTATGCCATTGGCGAATCGGATTATTACCACATACCATCACTACAACATATCATATTCGACATATTCACCATAAATAGTCAAAAATTTATAGAATTTGGGTGTAAATTGGTTATATTTGTGAAATATATTTAAAAAATATAAAACAACTATTATACGTCATCGTACGTCGAAGAGCGATTTCGCGGTTAATAACGACTCAGTGCTAAAATGTTATCGCAGTTTGTTATTGTAAACGATCACAGGTCGTGATTGCTACCTTTCAATCACTGTGATTTAATAACAGTTCGCGATTTTTTACTCAACTCTAAAATTGTCTATAGGCAGCTTAGCTTATAGGAATTTATAGATTTGCTCACAGATCTGCACAGAATTGACCCATTATTATATAGGTAATTCCTAACAAAAAGTATGTAGGATTTTTAGAACAATCCATTAAAGTTCTAAAATGTAGGGCGTTACATTTGAAATAAGAAAGGTCTGTCGCATACCTCATTTACGGAACACCCTGTATATTCAAAAATATTTTTAACTTATGGACCTTAGAGTATCAAACAACTTTGTAATGTTATTTTTTTTTTCTTGCATCACCCTGAAAGGAGATATCGTCTACTAAGTGGACACTCTGTATAACTATTTTGCCGGCATCGGGATACATTTTTGCTTGGGGTGTGTTTCCAACGATTTTTAGGTGCAAATTTGAGCGTGGCACCCCAAAAAAAATTTAGTCTCCGGCGGGAAGCAATTCGACACCTTGATGATTTTCCCGTCATCCATTACCCCCCCCAGAAAATCATCTATGGACCGCCACTGGCCTCATTAGATACAATTGTAATGGAAGTTAGGAGTAATAATTTATCAAAGACGAAAACGACAAAAACTAATAAAAATAAATCATGTAAAATTGACAAGGACGTACCGACTCCATCAGATACAGACCATGACATGGACATTCAAATTGACCCCCGTATCTGATGATGAAGATGTCATTTCACAGGAGAAAATGGACGTCTCTGACGTTGATTTTCCTCCACTTAAAAAACCAAAACATACTGCTTCGCTCAACATTCCTCACAGTACTAACAAAAAATTAATGACTTATCTAAAGAACAAACATGACGATAGCTCACAGACTACAGAAACCATTCCCACAAAAAGCAATCCCCCTAAAAAAACCGTTCCAATTATTTTAAGGAATATTTTGAGACCTAAACAACTTTTAACAAAACTTACGGACATGAAACTATTTTTTACTGACCCTAAAAAAGACCGATTGGGCATTTCCATCACTCCTAACTCTCCTGATGACCATCGTGGCATCACTAAATTTCTTAAAGAACAAAAAATTGAATTCCACTCTTATTTTCTTCCAGACGAAAAAATGATAAATGTGGTGATCAAGGGACTTGACAGAAATCAAGATCTTGGTGAAGTCCAGGAGGAGCTTGAATCTTTGGGTTTTTCTCTTAAAGAGATCCAAAGATTCAAGCCTTCTCAAAGTCGTGGCCTTAAAGGCTCTTCTTTGATAAAACTCTTGGTCTTCCCAGATGAAGCTAACAGATTTTACGACATCAAGAGGATTAGCTACATGCCGGTGACCATTGAGGCCCAGCATAGTAAGGATAAAAAGTATGTTCCACAATGCCACAATTGTCAGCATTTTGGGCATACTTTGTCTAATTGCTATGCAAAGCCCAAATGTCATCGGTGTGCTGGCAATCATTTCTACACTAAATGTACCAAAGACATAAACTCTCCCCCTACATGCGTCAATTGTGGAGGTGCACATCCGGCCAATTATAGAAATTGTCCGAAGTGTCCAAACAGAAATGTCCCTTCCACCCCCAAACCAACACCAGCTCAAAGCACTTCACCCCCAAGGGACACAGCAGCTTTATTTAAAACTACAACCCCATCTGTGAGCTACGCTCAAAAAATGAAATTGAATACAGACAATATCAATAACAGTACAAATACTAAACCACCTCAACAACAACTAAACTTGACTAACAACCCCATTTTGAGTCTCTTGACTCTTTCAGAGCAAGAGATTTCAAATAAACTGAACAGACTGGCTTAATTAATATTAATAATCATCCTAGCCTCAAACTTTTAACACAACTAAACTAGATAATGGGTGATACACCTAGACCGACACGACTTTACATAATCTCTTGGAATGCGAACTCTATCTTTCCCAAAAGATATGAGTTTGCATCCTTCTTACATGAGGATAATGTTGACATAGCATTAGTCCAGGAGACTATGCTTAGACCACATACAATTTACAACATACAAAACTATACTATATACAGAAATGACAGACCTAACCGTGCTGGTGGTGGTACTGCCATTTTCGTTAAAAACAATATTCCTCATGATACTATTGCCACTCCTGCCTCTGACAATGTGGAATACACTGGTGTGGTAGTCCACCTTGCAGATGGCCCGCTTAATATTTTCAGCGTTTATAAGCCTCCTTCTAAACGCTTAACCCGTGATGATATGAACCTCTTCTTCGGTTTTGATGCTCCGACCTTAGTTGCAGGAGATTTAAACTGCAAAAACAGAGCCTGGGGTTGTCGCGCTAATAATACAGCGGGCACTTTTCTACTTCAATTCACCCAGGAAAATTTCATCTCAGTTCATGCTCCCTTAGAGCCAACTCATTTTCATAATATTACCCCTGACATTCTAGACCTTGCTCGATCCAAAAATGTCCCTTATAACATTGGTATTGGCAATATTAACGATCTCAGCTCCGACCACACTCCAATTAGTCTTAAAGTTGGTGGTCAGGTCCCAGATGTAAATACTCACCATACTTTTTCCTTTAACAACTATCCGCAATTCAAATCACATCTTCAAGCCAATCATATCCCACCAGTCGTGTTAAACACGACTCTGGACATTGACAGTGCTATTAACACGTTTACTCAAGAAGTAAATGACTGTTTAAATAGCACTCAAATTTCTATAACTACCAAACAAAATAACCCATACTCACTACCACATCACATACGCCAGCAAATTAAGTTGAGAAATCGACTTAAAAGGTTGGCAATAAGGACTAGAGATCCAAATATTAAACTTGAATGTAACAGACTGACGAACTTAATTAAAAGTTTAATTAAGGAACACAAAAACGAGAAATGGGGTAATTTATTAGCTGACTTGTCCCCTGAGGATAATTCTCTATGGAAAATAATTCGTTCTCTTTTAAATAAGAAAAATAGGCAGATTCCCCCCATTCATGGTAGAGCTGGTCTGGTGTATACTAATGAAGAAAAAGCAAGTGCTTTTGCTGACTCACTTCAATCACAATTTTCGCCTAATGAACACCCTGATGATGATATTGTTCATGAAGAGGACGTAGACAGGCGCTATAGAGAAATCTGTAGGTTGCCTATTCCTCCGAATGATACAATAACACCTGTCTCCACAGACGACGTAAAATTTTTCATTGCCCGCTCAGTCAGCAGAAAAGCCTCTGGTTACGATGATATTAGTAATAAAGTCCTCAAAAACCTTCCGGACAACGTCGTCGCGACATTTACTCGCATTCTAAACGAATGCCTTTATCTCAATTACTTTCCTAAAGCATGGAAACTGGCAACCGTGATACTGATTCCAAAACCAGATAAGGATCATCAATTTCCACAAAATTACCGTCCAATCAGTCTTCTGTCTTCACTTTCTAAAATTCTTGAGAAAATAATTCACGAAAAACTTAAATCCTTACATTATCTGGACAGCATTCTCCCTGACGAACAATTTGGTTTTCGTCCAAATCATTCCACTGAGATTCAGCTTGCCAGGTTGGTTGAAGAAACTACTCGCGCCCTGCAGCGCCGCGCCTCAACGGGTGTTGTGCTGCTGGATGTTGAGAAAGCCTTTGATCGCGTCTGGCATGCTGGACTCATAGTCAAACTTCATGACAAATATTTTCTGCCATTATCTCTTGTCAAAATTCTCATTAATTTCCTTGAAGCCAGAAGTTTTCGTGTCAAACTCAACAAAGATACTTTCTCAAATGTCAGACCTATAGAAGCGGGAGTTCCTCAAGGTTCTGTCCTGGCTCCACTGCTCTATAATCTCTACACAGCTGACATCCCCATTAATCCCCATACTAAAATGTCCATCTACGCAGATGACACTTGTATTTACACTTCACAAAAGTACTTACATCACATACACAGAAGACTACAAAATCATCTTGACTCCATAATTGACTGGGCAAAATTATGGAAAATTAAAATTAACATCGATAAGACCCAAGCCGTCCTGATCTCCAACAAACGTGACAAGCATATTGACATTCTCATACTAGACGATTCCGAAATTACATGGACAAATCAAATTAAATATCTAGGACTATTATTGGACAGTAAACTTTCTTGGACCCCCCACATTTATCATAAACTGAATAAATGCAACAGATTAGTGGGATTGCTTTATCCATTACTTAACAAGGACAGTAAACTAACTCTAAAAAACAAACTATTACTATACAAACAAGTTATCCGACCTACATTACTTTACGGTGCAACAGTTTTCTCACAGACAACACGTCAAAAAAGAAACTGCAGGTGTTTCAAAACAAGGTAATCCGCAGGATGGTCGGCGCTCCGTGGTATGTCCGCAATGCGGACCTACATACAGACCTGAGCGTTGATACAATCCAGGAGTACCTTGTTGAGAAACATACGCGGTTTCTTGACAAAGTAACTAACCATACAAATGACATAATTAAATCTTTATTTGACGATAACTATACTATTAACCCTGACAGAACTATGTTCAGAAATTTAAGAGCTCCACTTCTTTTCTAGTGAATGAAATCCCCTTCCCTCCTTTACCTTCCTTCCTATCCTTTCCCCACTCCCCTCCCTTTCCCTGAACAAAAATTAACTGAAAACACAACACATGGCAGTAAGTAGACTCACCCAAAATTGCGTAAGAGTGCTGTCGCACTAACGCAGTGTTAAACTCAAAAGAAGAAGAAGAAGAAGAAGAAATGCTCTATTTTTATTCATACGGCTGAATGTCATTTTGACTTTTATCTTAAAAAAAATAGTTATTTACATTACAAGTGCGTTTATGAGCATGATTACAATAACGAGTGTGAAGGATTAGAAGGACGAGGTCGTAGACCGAGTCATTCTAATCACACTAGTTTTGTAGTCATGTTTAAACGCACGTGTGATGTACAACGTTTTATCTACAAAGCGAAAAATAAGAATATTTTTCCAATTATTTTCGTTCATTAATAGTTGTCTACCTTCATTTTACCTTTACAGGTTTACCTTTGACATTTGTCAAATCACCAAAAATAGTTGTATTATAGACTCATAACCTCGTCCATAACACCACTAGTTGTGTTATCTATAACACCACTAGTTGTGTTATGAGTGTCATGACGTAACTCAAATACTAGAAAAATGGTTATGTAAAAACGTCATAACCAAACGCTTGTAGATAAAAGAATTTAGTAGACCGCTTAAAAAAAATATGTTACTTGTTACTTCCTTCCATGATGTAGATGTGGCGTTAGATTCACAAAAATGTATTGGGGTTATCCCGGGATCTAGTTTTTTATCCCAGGATCCCGAAAATTGGAAAACCTAATTGCGATTCTTTCTTGTAGCTTGAAATTACATTGCAGAACAAGCAAAATTAACATCCCAGGTCCTTGTCCCAAATATAAATCCGCGAACGTGGTCGAAAATGTGAAGTGCGCTCCTTCCGTACCACAACTTTTATTGCTTAAAAATAATAAAATTGAATATATTTTTTAAATAATTTAAAACAAAATACAACTAAATTTCTTTCCAACAAACAACAATCAAAATAATATCGAGTAGGTTGGAATCACGATTTAAATCAAGGAAGGTACGAATATGTGTAATGTAGTTAATGTACCTACTATTTCAGTACAGGACCGGATTTTCGATATGAAATTTTCAGGGTAGTTACAGGGTCAATGGTACTACCCAACCCACCCTTAAAATTGAGGGACAAACGAAACTTTCGCACTGTAGTGAAATTAGCAGCCAAAATTTGGCAACCAATTTCACGGCAACACCCGAACGACCATTGGCGGAGCATTCTTTTTTTAATTCAAAATTAAATCAATAAATCATACACATCAACTCTGGCCATGAAATTGATAGAGCACTATTTCAATACCTCTTCCAAGCCCTTTGCCAAATCTCATTGCCTCGAATCCCGTCGAAATATGAAAAGCTACCCTTAACAAGTAAAAATGCATAAATATTCAGATTTTCGTATTTTTTTCCAACTCAGACTTCGAATCTTGTCATTAAATTAATAGAGCATTATTTTAACACTATTTCCAATCCCCATTCAAAATCCCTTTGACGCGAACCCCGTCGAAATATGAAGAAATACGGTGAACTACCCTTAACAAGTAAAAATGCATGAATACTCAGATTTTCGTATTTTTTTTCCAACTCGTACTTCGAGTGTTGGCATGCAATTATAAGGGTACTATTCCAGTGGCGCACCCAGAAAATATGTTTGGGGGGGGGGGGGGGCCCTAGGATGTGGCTTATGAATGAGTCTAAAAAAAAAATTAAGGTGTCAGGGTGCCACGCCTTGATGTTGCTTCGTTTTTTAAACGGAAAAATTCAGTTTTCAGGGATGGCCTGGGGGAGGGCCAAGCCCCTCCCCCCTGGGTGCGCCACTGTACTATTCTAACACTATTTTCAACGCCCATGCAAAATCCCAGTTCCGAGTTTTCTACCTCCGCATGTAATATACTATTATTTTATTGTGTTAATTTTTTTTTTGTGTTTTTTACAAATGACTTAAGTAAAAAATAAATTATTGTGTACAGGGTGTTCCAATTTGGATACTTTTAATAGGAAACGTCAATTTCTAAGCGAAATACAAGAAAATGTATCCCTTAAATTTCATGAAATTTTGATTATTGCTCGATTTTGAGGAATACTGTGTGACTGTGAAAGCTTCATAACTTTTCTATTTATGAGAATAATTGATTTTCGTAAAAACTTTCTTGAAGCACTTTTCTAAGCAGAATCCAGTGATATTCTGAGTTTTTTCTATTTGGCGCCATATCAATTCGACGCTCTAGTTTTGCTGATTTCAATGATATTAAGTTTGATAGGTTTATCTCTAACAGTTAAAAATACCTACTTGTTTTCGTCACAAGGAACAATGTGTTAGAAAAAGACCTTTCTCATTTGCCTTACAGATATAAAGTCATTTTCTTATGACAAAAACAGATATATTTTTGTCTCCAAATCAGTTAGAGATAAACCTATCGAACTTTATATCGAAATCAGAAAAAGCAGAGCGCTTGAGGATATCAAAATGCGGTTTGTACCAATCAAAATTTCATGAAACCCGAGCCCTAGAGTGGGGGTTTCAATTCCTTGTATCTCGCTCAGAAAATAAAGTTTCCTATTGAAAATGTCCTCTACATTATACGCTAGTTAACATATTCTACTGGCCAGTGAAGACCTTCTTACCAGAATAATAATGTAAAAAACTATAAAATAAATATCTAACTACCAACTACAGTTTCTAATGAAACCTAGAATATTGAATAAAAAAACTTAGAAAATATTTGATATAATATGTTATTTTTTAGGATATCCTGGCTTTTAAGATGGCTAGTTGGGAGGAAACTTTGGCTCAGTTGGCAGCATTATCTCCGCTACTTGAA
This sequence comes from Ceutorhynchus assimilis, assembly GCA_917834065.1. NCBI lineage: Eukaryota > Metazoa > Arthropoda > Insecta > Coleoptera > Curculionidae > Ceutorhynchus > Ceutorhynchus assimilis. The sequence continues at coordinate 18,786,278 of OU892289.1, forward strand.
AATCTAAATATATCATCGGAGTGTTTCGAAAAAAACAATCGGAAACCAAAGAAAAAAGAAGATCCGGCCGGAACTTCAGCCTCAAAAAACTCATTTTTGAAAGCCATTGAAAGAGCCGGAAATCATTCGCTTAACTCTGGATCCACTTTGGACATCGACAAAAATAAAAATGAAGCTTCATCTAATCAATTTCAATTGCCACAACCGAAACAAATATTCATAGATCATTCAATTTTGCAACTCAACAATGAGCCAATTGTTAACGTCCTCAAGTACAAAATTGTAGAAAACGGCTCTAAAAAATTCAAGAAAATCTCTGCTCGATTTCCTCCTAGCTTGAGCGTCTTAAAAATAAGAGAAGTACAGAATCCGTTTTTAAAAAAGTCTTTTCAGCTGACGCAACACTTTAAATATTCGAATTTGCAACCTATGCAGCTATTTCACGGCACGAAAAGCAAATATGTGAAAAGTATTTGCAGCGACAATTTCAATTGGCGATTCACCGGACTCGAAAGGGGTCACAAAAATGGCAAAGGCGTCAATTTTACTCCCAAGCCTTTATTTGCTGAACGATTTTGTGATAGAGATGATGCCAATTTAAAAGTTATGATATTAGCAGACGTTTTAGTGAAAAATAAATGCTTGGGTGATGAAAATTTAGCTGTGCCTCCTCCAGGTTACGATACTGCTATCAGGAAAGATAGTATTGTTTTTGTTAAGTTTTCCGATGCAGAGTTTTATCCTAAATACATAATATATTTTAAAAAAGTAAAAAAAAATCCGCAGTGATTTCATTGCGCATATTTTTTTGGACTTCTTTGAGTACAGGGCTGGGATCACTACAACTAGAATTCTATCAGAATATGACGTCAGGTTGCCTAGCAACCGTAATCATTTCCTGTACTGTACGCGATAAATAGGTCGCGGGTGACGTCATAAAAGTAGAATTCTACTTGTGATGATCCCAGCCCAAGGTTAGTATTAAGGCTCGTTTAGAGCTTTTGTAACGTAAGTTTTAAAAAGTAAGCCGTAAAACTTACACATAAAACTTGAGACACTCAGAAATAAAACAACAACAAAATGTGACTAAAAGTCAGTTTCTTGGTTGGCTGCTTACGGAACCTCGCGATCCTTAACGAGAATTTAAGTCGTAACGGTTGCACTATGAATTGTCCATATTGATTTACATTTGTTTATTTTTCTTCAGTCTTTAGTCTTACGTTACGGAAGCTTTAAATGTAGCTTTACATGATACTACTCGCTAAATTTTTAGATTTTTAATTTGTTTTGAAATATTTATCTTTTTTTATATTTTAAGCTACACATACCTACTTGGTTATTGTTTGTGAAATTAATGTATTGTTTTTATTATAGCTTTATTTGTTTTCTGTTTTCTTAACCTAATATATATAATTATATAAATAAGACTTTTGTTGATTATGTTTATTATGCTTTTTATGTGACGTTGCTTTGTGATTATATAAGTAGGTATACCATTTAGTTGACAATAAAAGGTATTATTATTTTTTTTTTTTTATTTTATTAGCGGATCTTTGAATGATAAAACGGTAATATCAAAAGTCCACCAATTTTGAATAACCTTTTCAAAAATGAAGCAAATTCTTGTGGATAAATTTGGTCATATAACATGGAAAATTGGTTGGTGGGACGCAAGAAAATCCAAACAAATTAAAATTACTACAAGGATTATTCGAATTGCGGAGCCCCCAGAATTGATGACACAATTTCAACGATGGTTTCAACAAAATATATATTTGAAAGATTTATAACTCCATAGCCACGGCCATCTTTACTTATTAGGCCCTGAAATGGTAAATCGTGCAATACCGCAATCGGAAACACTATAAAATAGACGTTTTTGGGCATGGCATCCGGAAAAAAAAATTCTCCCGCCCCCTTCCCCTATAAACAAAGTTATTTATTATTATCCTGCACCCATGAGGACTTTCAAAAGTCGGCGCCGCTGCCCATATCTTAATTGAAATTTGAGCAAACTAAAACATATTGTATATCATTGAAAAGAGGATTAAATTTTCTATAATTCTGTGCTAAATTGAATGTGGTAGCTCAAATACTTTTTAATCAATTGAGTCTCAAAGTTGAATTTTACTACAATCACTGATCAATAAATCCCATGTATTCCCAAGAATTACTAGTTACTTATGATTGTTGGATATTTTACCAGGTGATTTCCATTTTTTTGGGGATTCCTATATTATTCTCAATTGATTACCTGATTTCCTCTAAGCAATCATTTGATTCTCAAAACAAAATCCAATTGTTAAGCTTCTTAAGATATTGTGCAAAATGTGGCAACGATGAGCCGCATTTTCTCCCGTACCATATGGCATTATCGAATTTCGAATCCGACATTTTGTCTATGGGCCACAATGTCTAATAGTCAAACTGTCAAACTCAAATATTATAATCTTTTCCGGCAGTTAACAAAAATTCAACTAATTAGGTGCTAGCTGACGTCTCACATATAACCTTAATGACATGTTGCCCCCCTATCGAAAGTTACGTTATGTCATTGCTGACAACCTAGCGTCTATGTGTGTTAAATGATCCTCATTCAAATGCTTTGTTTGTCCCCCCAACGAATGTGAGGTTATGTATGTGACGTCAGCTAGTGCCTAATTAGACTATCCAAAACACGTGACACAAATATGGCCGACAAGAGGCACACAAACATTTGACACAAACACAAACCATAACGTCATTAGGTTATGTCATTAATGATCATAATCAAATACTCATTTTCTATTATGTGCGTTTCAATTTTTGGCCGTTTCTACCCAATTACGTAACGGAATCCCTATTGTTTGGGCAAGATTGCTCTACCTACATTTCACTTGGACACCCAGGACCTACCCTTAAAATGTGAAAATATTTATTTGTTGCAACTCCACGGTCGTGTTGTGCTACCTACTTTAAATAATGGATACAGGAGCATCTACTGAAAGACGATGAAACAGGCAAGGAAGATTTATTACAATGAGAGGTTGGGCATCCGCATCCAATAAACAAAAAGAGAAACGACCTACGCGAAAAAAAAAAAAAAAAGAAATATACATATGTGCTTCCAATTTGAAAGCAGATAATATTAATTCATACTACTGTACGATTGCTCAGAAACTGAGTATCAAAAATAGAAAATCTTCTGTATGGGACGATATCTCAGGCTGTTGATGTGTTGGCGGATTCCATTATTAATTCTTTTCTTACCGGAAGTTTTCCCTCATTTTTGAAGCAATCTTGGGTAGTACCTTTGTTTAATAGGGGGGTGATAAAAATTTACCATCTTATTATGTTGAATTTTTAAACACTTTCGAAACTTTTTTGACTGGCAACATTATTCCAGTTGTTGACAATGTTTTCTGTATGGGTGATTTTAATATTGACTATTTTGTAAAAACACGGTCTGATGCGAGAATGGCTGTGGATGTTTTTGGGGGTTTGGGTCTTTATCAGATTATTGTAGATGCCACCAGAATTACAGAACATTCTCATAAATTGTTGGACTATTTTCTTGTATCCGATGAATCGTTGGTGGATTCTTCAGGGGTTTTACATGCTAGACTGTCGGATCATGAGTTGATTTTTTGCACGACTATATTTAAATATGAAAGCAAAAAACCAATATTCAAAAATGTGCGAGACTTCAAAAATGTTAATCTTAATCAATTTGAGGATGACCTTCGGTCTATTCCATGGCGAAATATATATGACATGAGCGATGTCGATAGCAAAGTTGATTTTTTGAATGACAGCATTACGGCACTGTTGGATATTCATGCGCCTTTTAAAACCTACAGAATCACTAAACCTTATGCTCCATGGCTAACTGAAAATATAAAAGCCATGATGGTTGACAGAGACCGGGTGTTGTCAGGGTATAAAAAAAATAAAAACGTCAGAGATTGGCGGTCTTATCAACAGTTACGTAACATGATAACAGCAGCTGTTGCTCGAGAGAAAAAAGCATATTTTAATATGCAAGCTAATAGAAACTCAAAAAATTTATGGGCCTCTCTAAAATCCTTAAATCTGCTACAAAAAGAAAATAAAGTTGCCCTTCCTGAAAATCTAAGTAACGTTGAAAATATTAATAAGCATTTCATTGAATCAATACCAAAAATAACTGTTGATGACTCCCTGAGGAATTTTTACAAGAATAACATGAAAGATAACATATCAAGTGTCTTTCGTTTTAGTCCAGTGACAGAATCTGAGGTCTTGAATATTATTAAGAAAATTAAGTCAAAAGCAACAGGATTGGACGGTATAAATATTTTAACTTTAAGCCTCTGCTTACCGTTCCTTTCACCCTATTTAACGCATATTATAAACTATTGCTTGAGAGAATCCGTTTTTCCGTCCTCCTGGAAAAAAGCGAAGGTAACCCCTCTTCCAAAAATAAAAAATCCCGAATCTTTCAATAATCTCAGACCAATTAGCGTTCTACCGACGATGTCCAAGATCCTAGAAAAAATCATCGAGACTCAACTGAGGACGCATATTGAAAAATATGATCTTTTACCTGTGCACCAATCAGGATTTCGGCCCAATTATAGTTGCGCAACAGCACTTACCAAAATAACAGACGATATATTTAGAGCAATCGATGAAGGCAAACTAACAGTCCTTGTACTTCTTGACTACTCAAAGGCTTTTGACACATTGAATCATCAGCTTTTGAGCTCCATTATGCATTACTTGGGATTGTCCGGGAGTGCAAACAAACTGATGGATGAGTTTTTACTGGGTAGAAATCAAGCGGTTTTTTATGATAACAATCTATCCTCATTTTTGCAGGTAGCGACAGGCGTTCCTCAAGGAACAATTCTAGGTCCCCTGATGTATTCTTTGTACGTCTTTAGCTTTCCTTCTGCGTTTCTTTCTTGCTTTCATCATTTTTACTGCGATGACACTCAGTTATACTTGCCTTTTTCTATAACTGAATCCGATCAAGCTGTAGCTGCTATTAACTACGATTTAAATAATGTTCTGGATCTTTCTAAAAAACACGGTCTTCAGTTAAATGCTCAAAAGTCAGGTATGATTGTCTTTGGACCAAGGAATCATAGAGAGGAATTTGTGGCTGCGTATGGGGGGTGCATTAAACTGGGTTCTGAGCCTATCGTTGAGCACAAATCTATTAAAAACTTAGGCCTTATTATGGATCAGAATTTAAGGTTTACAGATCATGTTAACAGGTGTCTGCAGAGGGGTTATGCGAACTTAAGGACAATTTACCAGCATCGCTCGTGTTTGAACAAAAAAATCAAAACCATGCTATGTGAAAGTTTTGTTTTGTCACAAGCTAACTATTGTGACACCATTTACAACCCGTGTTTGAGTCAAATAGATTCAAAAAAAATTCAAAAACTGCAAAATTCTTGCTTGCGATTGGTCCATGGTATAGGAAAATTTAGTCCAATAAGCCACACTCTAATAACTAGCAAATGGCTAAATATGTTTAACAGACGATATTTACATGCAGCGACCTTTTATTTTAATATAATTAAAAACAAAGTTCCCAACTATCTGCACAATAAAATTAGATACAGATCCGATGTTCACAATATAAATATTCGGTTCAGTGGAAGGTTAACACCCCCATTACACTCTCTACAAATCTTTAAAAGATCCTTCTCATATCAGATTGTATCAGTATTTAATCAGCTCCCATCCTTACTTCTAAAAACCAATAATAAACTATCATTTAAAAAAAAAATGTTTCAAATTTTATTTGAAAAACAATTTCATTCTGCAACTTGAAGGTCGATGAGTACCTATGTTTTTTCTTCTTTCTCCTTGAAGAGAAAGAAAACTCTGTTTCTCTCCTTATCTGCTTACATTTTCATTTATGGCAGTAATAATTATGAACATGTTAATTATACTGCTGTGTCCTTTTATTTTTATTGTACGGGCTTTTTATTTGGTAGGTATAAACAAAATTGATATTTTTTTTTAGGGTTTTATTTTTTTTGTTTTTTATATTAAATCTATTCTAAGGACCTTTAAGTGCAATCTAACTTTTCTGTCTACAGGGTTAGGTGGAAGAACAGATACCGATTTTTTTCTAAAAATCGGTAAACTGAATCTCGCCCTTTTTTTTATGAATATCTTGTAATTTCTTATACTTTATTTTGAAAATAAAAGACCTTTATTATTATTATTATTATTATTATTATTACCGGCCAATATCCTTACTGGCAACTTGGACTAAAATTGTAGAGTGGCTAATTAAGGTGAATGGTGAGCTTGTAACGTTTTCAATTTCTTGGCTAATAAGCTACATTGTTTTGCTTTAGTAGATATGATTCCATATAGAGCTACAATGAAATAAATGAATAAACAACTATCTTTTTTGTGCCCAGATTTTGTTACCTTGAGTACTGCCTTCTACTGAAAGTTTTTTTTGGTGCAGGTTTGCAAGTTTTGTTAATTGATCTAGGAAGGTTTGATTCAGTACGGCAGGGCCCGCTGTTATTGATTAGAATCTTAGGAAAAGGAGTTAGTACCATCACCATCTCTGTTTGCAAATCCAATCAATAATCTGAGGTTATGATAATAATTGTTGTTTTTTTGTACTCTTTGACTTTTCATTTCCATCATGTCATTGAACAGCTGTTTTGTCTAAGCGTTTTCTTTAGACCTGTTCTACCTTTTTGATATATGTTCTATAGGCACTTTTCAACATTCACCAGTCATTTTTTACACAACCGATTCTCATTTCGTACTTTTGGGGTGAAACTGAACACGTCCTTTTCTATAATTTTCTTCAATGTCAAAATTAGAAGTTTGACAGATGAAAGTCTTCTTCCGAAATCTAAATTCTAAATGAAGAATCTGCCCTTTTGATCTGCGACCTCACGCTGAGTAGTCGGCCGGTCTCGGGCCTCGGCCCTAATTATTTTTGGGGCGAGACTTTTTGGAATTTTGTGCCAGGGAGATCAAGTTTAAGACTAATTTCTTGCTGATAATTGTCTAGAGTCGTCCCTTGGTCATTTTTGGATTCTGTTTCGGTAAGTTTGAGATTTTCTTCAGGAAATATTAACCTACAACACGTGTTCCATTTTTTTTTAATAGGACTGTTCCAAGCAGCATTTGGAAGTTTAAGACTTCACCTTTGGTCTGGAGTATCCCTCAATTTGAGGTAAGATTATTTCTAATATTTGGGGCTCGATTTGTTTTTTTATACGAACATCGTTATAGGGTCCTAGTCTCAGGCTATAGTTGGACAATCCTAGTCTCAGACTATAGTTGGACAGTTGCTAAGCTGTATTTAGAGAGATTCTAGACTGGATCTAGATTGCTCTCAGTTGGGGCTTTGGTAGCCATTCTTCAGCAACTCTCTTGGTGCCACTCTGGCAGAACCACGTCGAGTTCTACGTTGAACGGATACAACGTGGATAGGACTCATGACTCACTTACCATACCTTAGCCTATCTATAGTGAGACCAAACCTGTAGATAATCTCACTTTGGGAACTTCTGGATTTCCACATACATTTCACTTGTATACATGTAAGTTGCACCTTTACTATTTAGGCAAATCTTATATAAATCATCTGACACCGAATTACGTCGGTTATACAACTCACTGTACATTATTCCCATATGACACGAGAGGCTTAAGAAGTGATAAGCCTTTTGGGATTATCGCGCTTGGTGGCATTTATGGCAAATTCTATTATAGACATTTTTTTAAATTTTAAAGTATTTAAGTTTAGTTCCTTGTATAACCTTTCGAATACCACTCGATGTTTCAGGATTACCTAATACTTTTACCTGACAGGTAAAAGTATTATCCGGTAATCCTGAAACCTCTTATGGTATTACATTCGATAAGTGCCCCTTAGATAAAATTCTAGAATTTTACCCTGAGGTTGCCCTAATAATAACTTTCATCTTTCTGTTTTTAATTTGCCTGTTGGTAAAGTGTAACCCATACTGTATTTGTCTTATCACTCACAAGTGTAAATACCAAAAGGTTTTTAGTCATGTTCACTTAAAATTCATATTTATATATGCGTTATTTACATAAATTTTTTTATAATCAAATATTTATAAATTGGTACAAGCCATAATGATGTCCTGGCCATCCCTATTCATTATTGTTATTATTTTTTAATAAAGAAGCCAGATACATTATTGTACCTAATTAGTTGTTTTATTGATAAGCTCTCCAATTGTACAAGTTTTGTTATAACATCAATAAGTAATCTTCCTAGTTAAGTCACAATTAACTTGGTGGCGCCCAAAGGTAAGATGTATACAAGGAACCCATAGACCCATGGCCTCCGGACTGATGCTGACTAGCCGTATGCAGTATAATTAGGCAATTGCCAAAATAAATACGTTATATGCTTCCTTGATAGACATAAATTGCTTTCTCTATCTCTGTTCCAGCAATCAAAAAACACTGATGATGCCATATTTCATCTCCTGGATGAGCTGTATTAGAAGATAAATGACGAAGAAGTGGCCGCGGTAGTTTTTTGTGACCTGAAAAAAGCTTTCGATTGTGTCTGTCATGAAGTACTGCTTCTAGGGGTGCAGTACTTCAGAGGGGTTGGATATCACTGCAGGAGTGCCCTAGGGATCTGTTCTATTTCTAACATTAATAAAAATACGAGTAAAAAGAACGAGTATCAAAAGGCAAATGAACAATGAGCACTATTTTTTTGAAAAAAATTTCATGACACATTGAATGACACATAAAAAAAGGGTTTGTGTGCCTCTTGGCGGCCATTTTAATTCAAGTTTGACAGCATCTTGGATAGTTCAATTGGAGTTTCCTTCCCACTTCCTTCCCTACTCAAGTCAGAAAATGAAAAAAGTCCTGAAAAATTGAGACTGAAAAACCAGATACACACGATGAAGGTGACCACACATAAAAACCCTCGCCCCTACGGACTCGTAATTTAAAAAGACCCCGGCCCTCTGGGCTCGTAACTTAAGTAGACCCCGGCCCTTCGGGTTCGTAATTTAAAAAGACCCCGCGAAGTGTTGCTGTCAAACTTACGATTTTTTTCATTAAAATTAGTCAATTCTCAGCAGTCGTACGAGACGGTTGTGTTTTTCCGTTCGTAGGCTCTGCGGGTGTTGAATGTTTGTTTTGCTTGTTTTGATTTGATTTGTTTGATGTTTTGTTTTGAACCAACAACACATCGAAGTGTTATTGTTCGCTGTGCGTGTACTTTCGCTAAATTAATTTTAAACTAGTTCCTGTTTTATAAACTAATTCCTGTTTTACCGGTAATGTTCTTGTGAAATTATTGTACTTGAACCTTGCGTGTATTGAACTTCAGCCTTGCGTCGTTGCTTTTCTTTGCGCAAAAATGGCCGAGTTTAAGTGTGACTCCTGTCAAAAAATCACCTCTGACAAGGACAAGTATAAACTTCGCTGTAGCGGTGAAGGTCGCCGGCATTTCTGTATGAGCTGCACTGGTCTGGATAAAACGACAACAAAGATGCTCTGCCAACAAAAGTATCACAATATTAGATTTTTCTGTAGTGTCTGTGATTCTCCAACGTTAAAATATCTTCACGATAAATTGTCTCAGCTACAGAAAGGCCAAATCCCTCTGGAAATTGTAGAGGCTCTGGGTGCATGTCTTAAGAACAGTGAAAAACTTCATCCGGTCATTTCGGAAATCTACGACACCTTAAGCGCTCATGATTCCAGGTGGAGCGACTTATCCAAGAAAGTGGATGACATACACAACCACCATTCTGAGTACTCTGAGAGTGGACAACAATCTCTATTCCATTCAATTAGGGAAATGAAACGAGACTTGTGCAACATTTTGTCGATCTTCATGGACGGTCATGATGAGTCTATAAAGGTTCAAGTACATGACTCTTCAAAAGAAGAGTTAACAAGGGAAATGGCAGATTTGAGGAAATGTGGTGTCAACCAAATGGCGCTCACGTTGGAAAAGTTAGCAGGCAAAGAGAAACCGTCTACTAGGAGCAGCCCGCCACCTGTAAAAAAGTCAATTACAGCGTCGATTTCAACCCAGACCGATAGTGAAGAGACATCCCCTGTTGCGCAAGTGGTCATTGATTCCCGAGTCTGTCCCCCACCTCAGAATTCCGCCTTAAAAGAAAACTGGCATTATGTGGTAGTGTCACAAATCCCCCATCCTTTTACAGCAAAATAGCTTGCTCATTTTGTAAAGGAAAAACTTGGAACCACGGAGTTTATCAGATGCTTTCCAATGCTCCAAAATAAAGACTGCTCTCACACTGATTTCAAAGTTGGTGTTCAAAACAAAAATCACCTAAAGCAGCTTTCGGACAGAAGCATGTGGCCTCCAGGTACGGGTATAGAGACTGCTAATTCATCTGCAACACTTTTAAAGGCATCGCCACCGTCGGCAGCAATTACAGTAGATCCACAGCATCAGTCTCATCACCATTTCAAACCCAACACTGCGGAGGGCCGAAGTAGACCACTAAACTCTGACTCAACCCCGATTAACCCGACTAAGGATGATAAAACTATCAGGATTGGTTCTGACAGGGAGGCTATAGCTGTTTCTAAGTCCCTGACACAAAAATTGTTATGGATACAAGTAGAAAAAAAGATGAATCAATCATGGACCCGATCACTCCACCCATTGTGCGATTATCGCGAGCTTCCGATACAGCTGATGGTCGATATTTATTGGCTAGACTAAGAGACCCTGCCATTCTTAAAGCTCTTAGGCTATTCCTGGCTTATCTCCATGACCAACCATTCACCGTGTGTTTTGATGGGCACACTAACACCAGGATCAAATTAATGTTAGCTTCGGAAGGACTTCCTAGTGACTTGGACTCATTGCGGAAGTTATATTTCCGTTTCCACAACGCGTATGGCATTGGTCTGGCTGAAGTTGACGCTGATCTCTCCGCCTTCAGGTCTTACTTCTCGTCCGAGAAACTTCTCCGGTTACAGAATATTAGGGAAAGTCAGAGCAAATATTTCTCTAGTGGCTCTCCACGTAATAATAAATTTTTTTTAGATAAGGTGACGCGACCAGAGGATCAAGCACCCTCTGTAAGGTTGGACGATGGCAAGCTTAGTGTATTTCTTATTAATATTCAGTCCTTAAGACACAAAACAGATGAATTATTTCTTTTATTAAAAGAGCTTAATTTTCCAGAAATCATCGCCATTACTGAACACTGGTTAAATATAGATGAACCTGTGTTTGTCAAAAATTACACGTCAATAGCTAGATTTAATCGAAGTAATTTATCTCACGGAGGCACTATGATAATGTCCACTAATAATGACTTTACGGCAATAACCAAGTTTGATAATTTATTATCGGAAAAAATATTTGAATTTTCCATCGTCTATCATAGTGGCTTTGACCTTTATATTGTTTGTTTATATCGATTACCGGACACAGACGCGCACATGTTTTGTCGGAATTTGCTGTGCTTGCTTGACTCCTTGCCCTTGAATTGCAAAATAATTTTATGTGGTGACTATAATATAAATTTTTCCTGTGTGTGCGCTACTCAAGAATCCCTCCAGTCCATTTTCGACTCCTTTGGGATTGTGATGCATGTAAACTCTCCAACCAGAATAACCAAAACTAGTTCTACTACCATTGACTATATCCAGAATTGGTCAACTGTTCTATTTTTAGTGCAGGGTTTTCTGACCACGAAGCAGTATTAACGAATTTCTCATTGAATTCCTTACGTAAGGGTGCTTCCCGCAAATTGGGCAGAATATTTTCGGATGGAAATTTTTTAAATTTCAGTCAACTTTGCTTATCAGTTGACTGGGTCGTCCACTCAGATGATGTTGACTCCGAGTTCTCTAGATTCATAAATACCCTATCTGACCTGGCGACTAAATCCTTTCCTCTCAGACCCATCAAAGTCAAACGGCATAAACCATGGTCCACTAGTGGCTTGCGTACTTCTGGAAAAAATATGCGATCCTTGTCTCATCTAAAAAAATTCTCGGATAGCGTCTTCTTCAATGATTACGTAAAATTATACCGAAAAGTCTATCAGAAAACCATAAAAGCCGCCAAAGACATTTATTATAATAGGAGGCTGGCAAACTCCAAAAATGTTGCAAAAGAAACATGGTCAATTGTTAATGACTTGAGGAATAAGGCTTCTTCATCTAGCAAAATTCCTACTTCACCTGAGATCCTTAACGATTACTTTGTTGATGTGGCTAAGAATTTAGTGAATACTTTAACTCCTTCCCAGGACCCACTTTCATATCTCCCGAATGCTAAGGTGAACTTACACAGTTTCTTCTTCACGCCTGTAGTAGTTCCAGAGCTTCGCAGTACAATCAAAGATATTAAAAACAAATCTTCATCTGGGACTGATGGACTCACCCTCAAAATGTTCTCTAATCTTCCTGATTGCACATTAAAACATCTTACTACTCTGATCAACAAGTCGTTTCTTAATGGAGCTTTTCCAAACTGTCTTAAGATGGCGATAATTATCCCACTGCATAAGGGAGGTGATAAGGAGCTACCTTCAAACTATCGCCCCATTGCACTCCTTCCTACGCTATCAAAGATCATAGAAAGATTGGTTAAAAAGAGGCTTCTATCATTTCTCTCTAAATATAATATTTTAACTACCAGTCAATTCGGTTTCCTAAGTGACAAATGTACTAATGATGCAATGTTTTCCCTTTTCAATAATGTATACTCCAGCCTGAACTACCACCACTCTACAGCCTCAATTTTCTGTGATTTCTCCAAAGCTTTCGACTGTGTTAATCATAATATCTTAATTAACAAATTACAGTTCTACGGTTTCAGAGGAATGGCTCTCGAATGGTTTAAGTCTTATCTTGGTAACAGAAGTCAGCTTGTGAGGGTGGACTCAACCATGTCCTCTTCTAAACCAATTGAATGTGGTGTGCCTCAGGGTTCAGTTCTTGGCCCTATTTTGTTCCTGCTATTTATTCTTGTCAGACCACGTGCAATGAACAAGGACAAAGAGATGTCCAGCGTGCAAAACGATCACCTCACACCTGTATTGGCTAGCCAATAAAAAGAAATTGCCTCGTGTTGCGCGCGCATAACAGGTAAAAATAGATAGGTCTGAGTGTATTCGTGTCTTTTTTTATTAGTTTGTATAAAAAAGAGATGGAAATATATTTTTTCTGAACTGGTTTTAGCAAAGGATTTGTTAAAATTCACAAAATTATTAGGTTTTGGAAGAAAAATTTAAAACGTAGCAACCCTAGTCGAAAAATATAGTAACCCTAACGCAATTTAACGTTTCAAAGGTCCTGTAGTTTTTGACAGTTAATTTAAAATGGCTGGGTTGTTTCCAAGATCTACTTGATTTGATAAATTTTTTGCTTACAGTTATCTGTATTACCGACATCGATTAAAACCTGGGCTGGGATCACGACAAGTAGAATTCTACTTTCATGACGTCAGGTGGCCTAGCAGCAGTGATCATCGCCTGTAGTATACGCGATAAATAGGTCGCAGGTGACTTCATGAAAATAGAATTCTACTTGTCATGATCCCAGTGCAGGATTGCTTCAAGGTTCACTTAGTTTTTGATAAGTAGTAATCTTATCGCTTGTCATAAATAATATTTGACATTTTGCCCAACAGTGTTGCCGATGTTTATATAATTACTGTTATGGAAAATTTGAAATTTGCAAGACCTACTTTTTTTTGTATAAATTCGAGCCTCAATGATTGACACAATATTTGTTATAAGTTGTAGTTGGCAACAGTGTTTGACAAGGGACAAAGTAGGCATTGTAAAATTTTAAAATTTAAATATGGCGCCCTGTAATACCAACATTGCAATACATACATGTTTCCAAAGCCTACTTGGTTTGATATAAGCCCGTAAGACGAGAATTTTCCTGAAAAATTAACTTTCAAGATTTCTGGTGATTTTTTTTTTTAAATCTGGTGATTTTTCATTCCAATTTCTAGTGAATTTAATTTGTTTGACCTGGCAACAGTGCATCAGGACTAGAAGTTATTAGGAAATTTAAATGTAACATTTGCGCTTTGCTTGACTTGAAATTTGAATCGTAATTGTAATTTTCGAAAAGACAATCATTAATTCATACCCAATATTTATCTTCATGATTGTGACACTTGCAATATAAAATTTACACATAAAAGTAATTTGAAAAGACACGTAATAAAGTAACTCTGATAACATCATGAATTTTTAATGCCACATATGCAGCGCCAAGTTAAGAGGCAAGTTATTTTTGGAAAAGCATTCATTTTACTGTGATAGGAGGTCTGTTCTCACAGAAATCACAAACCAGTCAGAGCGAATTTCATTGGTCGGAAATAGTCAGAAAACTGGCTGTTGTCGATTTGCACCAATCCAAAACGCTCTGACTGGTCTGTGATTTCTTAAAGAACAGACCTATTATTGTTTGGTGTGATACATAATATAAATATTTATTAGATGAAATAAACCACATGCGTAAAATGCATTTTTTTTTTATTTAACAATTTCCGAATAGCACCTACTGTATCTATAAGAATAATGTTTTAAAATTGTAAGTATCAGGAATATACCTATTTTTTTTTTAGAATCATGATAAAAAATGAATACTTAGATGATGATATTGAAGAAGAAAAAATATCAGCTATTGAACTTCTGGATCCAGACATAGGGATATTCGTAAAACACGAAGACTTTTCTAATGAAAACCATTCACCAGGAAAATCAAGACTAAAAGAGGAGAAGAAATTTCAATGTAACTCTTACAAAACAGAACTTGAAGAGAAAACTACTTCGAATCGGCATATATTAACACGCTCAAATGCGATGAATTTTGAATGCAAAATATGTAAAGCAAAATTCAAATACAAAAGATATCTGAAAACACATTTAATGATACATACGAATATTTACCGTTTCGAATGCAACATATGCAATGCCAAATTCAAACAAAAATATTCTCTGAAGCGGCACATGTTAACACACTCAGATTTATTTTGCAAAACAAAATTTGAAGAAAAAACTACTTTGAATCCGCATATTATATTAACACGCTCGAGTGCGATGAATTTTGAATGCAAAATATGCAAAGCTAAATTCAAATATAAAAGATATCTGGAGGCACATTTAATGATACATACGAATATATACCGTTTCGAATGCAAAATATGCAATGCCAAATTTAAACAAAAATATTCTTTGAAGAAACATGTATTGACACACTCAGATATATGAAGAATGCAATATTTACAATGTCGAATTGAAAACCAAGCAAACATTTGAAGTTGCATTACTTAATTCAGTCAAACATGTCATTTTTGTTCCAATAAATTGACGTTAGATTTAAGAATTAATAATTGATAAGCAACATTAGCATTGGCGATATCCAATTTGACACCCATTTGTAACATCTATTTGTATCTAATTTCAAAAAATTTCAAATGTTATATTTGTTCCAATCAGACCTGTCTATTTCTCTGCCTAAATAATTTTAGATGAAATAAAACGGTTGTTAAAATGCAATATTTTTTATTTTTTGAGTAACATCTACTGTAACTTTAAAAAAGATAGGTGTGAAAAACCGTAGTTATACAATATGATTAGAACAATTTTTTTTCAGATTTTTGATAAGAAATGAATTGTTAGAGGATGGCAGAAAACAGGAAATAGAAAAATCAGACATTGTGAAAATCAAAAACGTCATTTAATTTCTACGTGCTTTCCAATTACCGGCCTTCCAGTCTGTTTAATCAGGGTCTCTATCATTAAGAATTGCCTCTAGGTCTCAGGGATAGTGGCTCTTTTCTGCCAGGGGAAATTTTTGCCTCATTATCCTGAATAGATCCTTTGGTCTCTAGTGATAAGTTTTCACTAGTTGTGCTTTTTCCTTTGAGTCGTAAGCCGTCAGGTTGCGTAGTAACGTAGTTCGTAGGTCCTTTTGTATATCAGCATTGCGGATGAACCAGGGTGCATCACGGTGTAGCGCTCTTTTGTCGAAACAAAAGAATGTTCATTATTGTGCTCGACGACTATGCTTTGTGGTTCTTTAGCTTGGGGTGGTCCTTGGTGTTGGTACAGTGAAGAGAGGGTGCCACTAGTTTGTATAAAATTATAAAATAATAGCCAAACTAGACACTATTCAAATAATTACCTATTAATTAAAAAGATGAATGCAAAAATCTGAAAAGATAAAATAAATCCTATCTGACATTTAACTCCTTCAATGATAATTCAAGTTTTGGAATTCTAAAAACAATAATTTATTGACCGGATGGCGAACTTGTTGTTCATTAACATTGAAACAAATAAATTGTTTAAAGGTGATTATTGTTCAGCATCCAATTTTATTTAAAAAAAAATTAAGCAGCTTACTGGAAGCAAAACTTAATTCTAATAGGTACCTATATAAAAATATTGAAATTTAAAAACAATTAAATAGATACCTACGATGAGAATTATCTCAGGGTAAGTGTGGAAGTCAAAATAAAAATAACATTTAATTTTTGACTGTAAGTCAATCAAATCAATAAAAATAATCATGAATGCGGAAATTTAAAAAATAATCCCTAGGCTGTTTTAAATATCAAAAACCTGCTAGGTAAAATCAAGGGGTTAGGGTTTCCGGAAGAGCTCAACCTTCTAACCTTTAAAGTTCAAAATAGGTAAACTTAAATTTGACTACTTGAAGATTTTACACTAGTTTACCTTGTAAAACTGCCACATTATTGATTTAAAATTAAAAGTTAAATAAACCTTCCAAAGGTTAATTAATCTACAATATATTAGACTATCCAACATGCTGTCAAACTTAAATTAAAATGTCCATCAAGAGCACAGATTAACCCGTCCTAAAGATAGGAAACTCGTGCCTTTTCCCCTATCCTTGTCTTACTCATACAACGAGTTGTATGACTGCCACAGCATGGGGGCGCTAGTGTGCACTTCAGTGTGTTCAGTGTTGTAGCAGTAGTCACGTAGTTTCTCGCCTTTTTTCAAATAATTTGTCCCTAATCGATTTCATTTTATTATCTGTTTTTTTTTTTTGAAATAAAACAACATTTTAGTACCATCTCCTTCTTTATTAGAACAGCATAATAGAAAAACGTAGGTATTGAAAAAAAAAACAATAAAAAGTTTATAATACTGCAAATAAAATTCACTAACTCCACACTCAGCAAAGTCTCTGACAATAAAGTAGCGATGGCATGAATTCAGAAGCTTCCACTGCAGTAATACCTATACTAAATGAAGGTATATTTTTAGGAATTTTGGTCTTATTTGGTGCACAAATCACACTTCATGTGAATGTCAAACAATGGCGAATAAAAACCATCACTAATCCCATTTCCACGAACATTTCCACTATGTTTGAATGTAACATAAAGTCTCTTTTTTTAAAAACATAATATCAAGTCAAAGTTTTATCAAAAATTGATAGGAAATTAAATAAAAGACAACACTAACACAGATCAAACGGCTAACTGATGACAAACACATTGACAAATTATATTCACGATTCACAGTTCACAGATGACATTTGCTTGTGGCTTTGTATACTAGCGCCGCATAGCTTTGGCAGTCATGAAACTCTCATACGTGTTATTTTTTAGACAGCTTTGAACGAACATTTTACATGGAAGTTTCCTATCTTTAGGACGGGTTAATCTGTGGTCAAGAGGCACACAAACCCTTTGTTTGCTTGTCAAAGTCATGTGTTGTGGATAGGCAAATGCTGTCAAATTTAAATTAAAATGTCCGCCAAGAGGCACACAAACCCCCACAAACCCCTTGTTTGCTTGTCAAAATCACGTGTTTTGGATAAGCCAAGCTAATTATATCGATCAGTACTCGATATTACGGAAATAAATTTATAATAATTATAATAATGCATACTTATTGGATAATAAATAATGATAGAGAAAACGATAATAAAAGCCAATATCTGATTCTGATAATAATTAATTAAATTAATAATATATTTAAACAATATAGTTAGCTATTCTTGCTAAACACTACTATATGGTAACAGTTTGAGTCGGTAATCGAATTTACATAGATATTAATTAGCTGATAAAGCTAAACGATACGGGGCGATAAAGAAAAGGTAAAAATAAGTTACGGTAGTTAAGATGGCACCTTTAAGACACCCATAGGTAAGTAATTATACTAGCCTGGACGGAATCCTTGTAAGGCCTCGGAAGCTTTCACAAATTTGAGCTCTGGAGGTACGAAACTGGCTGGTGACAACTAGATAATGGTTGGGAATCAACTTTTTACAGGACAGAAACGTTCCTTGAAAAGGTGGCCTAGATTTACTTTGAGCTTCAGGACATCGTGGACTCAAATTTGTCAATTTTCACTTGGAGAAGTGCAGTCACGGATTTTTCGTCCTGTCGAAGGTGCCTGAATGAATTGACGGGATATAAAGACTCATTCATCACAGAGAAAAAGAAATTTACACACCTGAACGGCCGATAGTAACCTCACTTTCAAAAATCTTCACAAAAATTAACAATCGGTTGATTTTCCAGGAAACTTTCAAGTAGACACGAACGAGCACTCTTCTGGGTAGTTATCCGGTAAGAACATTGACTCGATGGCCAAAAATGAAGGTAAAGTTTTAGGATTCTTAGTCACTTCTAAAAATCTGGACGACCTGACAAAAAAGAAAAGGACGAGTCAAAAATAACCAAATTGGTTATAGGCAGGTTCGACATTTTTTTATTTTAACAGAAATCGAAAGATTTTGTTATTAAAAAACATTCCTAATACATTGGTTATTGAGAAAATTGCAATATTTGACTTGCATTACTTGCAGATTTTGACGTTTGATTAGATAATTTTTTTTTACGCGAATTAAAAGGTATCGGAATATCTAGGAAATTTATTACGATTACCGGAAAGAAGTTTGAATTCCTAAAAGAAATAGATATGTATTGATCTGGGAATTTTTGTGGCTGTGAAATTTTTTCTTTCTTCATTTACCACTTAGCTTAAGTCCGTTTTTTTCTACTTTTTTTTGCCAAAGAGCATTGTGTAACCATTTTACTATCAGATATAAATTAATGATATTATTGTCTGTAACATACAAGAAAATCAAAATACAATAAAAATTACCCGTATTTTTTAAATTCTTTACGGTAATACAACTTAGCCCAGAAAAAAATGTCGTAACAAGTACAGATTAGCCACGGATTATTTGTGTCGAATTCTCTACAAGATGTCGTGTTTACCAAATGCGGTCCAAAACTTTTTTGACAAATTCCAGCTCCTGAATCCTACCACGCAACGGCTTAAACGAGTCCCGAGCCGTGAAACGTTTTCTGCAAAACGTCAATCGGCGGTATTTGTACAAAAGATTCTGGGACTGCAACGCCAAGGATCGTGAGCCTAACTTAAGACTAAACTTATTCTATATAAAAAGCTCCCATGAAATAATAAAATACAAAATATGCTTATTCTATCATTATGCTGAGTCGTCCAATATATTCCTGGTATTGGCAGTTTAAGTATCGGTTGATGTCTATAACTCTTCCTCCCTTAAGATTCTTCAACGTCCTCGTTGATGATGTCCTGTAGAGTTTTCAGGGGGATTGACTTCTTCTTCGTTTGACATAAATACACAACTAGTATAAGAATTAATACAATAGTACTAGTTGCATGAGTCTCTGCTGAAACAAAGTCCTTAAATACTACGGGTTCCCTAAGGTCTTCTGTGATTTTTTCAGGATACATTAGGTGCTTAAGTTGTAAGTTTAGAGATAGGTTTGAATTTAATACAGTACTTTGGATTTCAGGATTTTTAATCCTAATACCATTTGATTGTAGAGCGTATTTATACTGACCAATAATTACATCACATTGGCTCTGAATATAAGAACACCCTGTCAAATTATGTTTAATAAATTGGAAACAATTTTCAGAAACACTTTCAGAAGTTTTCGTACAAAATAAAAGAGCCTTATGATAGGTTAATGTGTGAACTTTATAATTATTACTTATTTTTGCAAAAGTACAATCTGTTAATAAGTTACATCCATTAATTATAGGATCAGTGCATATCCACTTTGTATTAATTTCTGAACATTTTGTATACCATAAGTTATTACAATAGTATTTGCTAGGACTAATTAAAATCGTATTATTAGATGTAGGAATGGGATATATAATAACTAAATTACATGGTTTCATTTCAAAAATGGGGATCTTAATTACTAGAATTGCCATGTCATCAGATAAAATTAATCCAGTTTTGCAAATTAAAGTAAGTTCTATTATGTGCTTTATGGGCCATAATAAGTTTTTTGGATATTGAACTTCTAAATAATTCCAAATTTCCTTTATTTCTTGTGTATTTAAAATTTCAAGATCTAGGCTTTCTAAATGAGCAAAGGTTAAAGTCCGCAATAATTTTTCTAAGTAAGAGTGTAGATTTTTTATTTGTAAAAGCTGATTTTGCATTTCTACTAGAAGCATTATTGTGTCGTTTAAAACATCTATATTGGCTTTAAGTTTTCTTGAATTTTCATTTATAATATTCACATTTTCTTGGAATCGAGCGGTTATGTGCCCGGCGAATGAGCTTAGTTCGTTGATCTTGTGCATAGAATTAATTTGATTATTCTTCAAAATTTGCATGTATTGGTTTATATTCTCTAGATCAGCGTCGTGTAAATTACCTGTAATGAACTTTATAGAGCTTCCAAGGAAATTTATCAATCCACGCTTTTTGCGAGGTAAGGAGTTAAATGAACTTAATTTCCCATAGGAATCATAAGTGTAATTTAATTATTTATGTGCTTGCATAAAAAGCGATTTTATCGTGTTATTGTACTTATTTGTAAAATGTATTAATATGTACAGATTAGAAGTTAACTCAGCTAAAGAAGACTTAATACTAGTAAGGTTAAAATATATATATGTATGATGATAATGGTTTAAAATCATAGTGGGTGCTATTTTTTCAGCATAGTATCCATTATTCGGTAGAGGATCTACTTGTAGAGGGTTGATCCTGGGGGTTTGGTTTAGGCTGAAAAGATAAAGGATTTTTCCTTATTCTCTTAATTTTTCTAAAATGGCCTGTTACTTGCTTTTTCTTAGAAAGTCCAGTAAAAGTATTTTTATTAAGAGTCTTCACTTTGGTGGGTATAAAAGAAGGGTTCATTTTATTTCTATAAGGGTTTTTCCTATAAATAGTTTGTCCTTCTGTTAATTCGGGAATGGAACTAGTATTTCCATTTTGTTTTTGAGTGTTTTTGGATTGGGTTTTGTGAGTTTCTTCAAAAACCTTTTTATGAAACGGTATTAGTTCATTTTTACGTTTTTCGTTGTATTGATCGTATATAGTCAAATCATTATTTATGTTTGGTTCGTTAAAATAGGGTCCGTATAATAGAGAGAAAGGTGAAAAGCCTGTTGTAGAATGGATGCTTTGATTGTATACTAATACAGCTGAAATCATCAAATTCTGGGGAGATTCTTCTGGATTTTTCATTTTTTGGGTTTTCAATTTTTGTAATAGGGTAGAGTGTAATCGTTCTACTATACTATTAGATGTTGAATTACCAGGAGTCGTGTAGTGTAGATCTATATAAAAGAGTTGACAAAATTCTTGAAACAAGCGGTTTTTAAACTCTGATCCTTGATCTACGACAATCTTTTTGGGAGTGCTGTGATGAGAAAAGTAATGCCTAAGTTTGTTAATTATTGTGGTGGCATTTTTGTCAGAGACGTAGTAAGCTTGGGCGTACTTAGAGAAAGAATCTATGATAGTTAAAAATTGACAATTTGAAAATTGAAATATATCAAGGTGTAAGGTGTTGAATGGTTTTTCTGCTGACAATGGACCTTCATAATTTATTTTATACGGGTGCCTTTCATACTTGTTTTGTAAGCAGATTTCACAGGTGTTAATTAGAGTTGCGAATTTGGGGCCAATAGTATTTTTGTTTCAGTTGGTTATAGGTTTCTGTTATGTCGTTATGATTCTTCTGGTGGTACTCGGATACAATATCTTTTTGTTGTTCTTGATTTTCAATATCTGTCAAATTGAGATTTGAAGTTTGGCAGAAGTGTTTAGATTTTCGGCAACATATTTTTGAAATTCTCGTTTTAAATCGGAATTAGGTATGTATAAGACAGAATTTACATCGGGTCGAATTATTTCAAAAAGGATTTTATTGAAACGATATGGGAGTTTGTCTTTTTCGATTCGAATAAGATGATGATCTTTTTGAATGGTTTTGTAAATTTATGTAGGAATTTATCTCCGAAATCTATAATCAGACGCGTGGAAGCGTAATTTACGGGTAGTTCGGAAATAGGGAGATATTTGCCTTCAGTGTCGTTGTTGGAATGTACTGTGGCGTTTGAATCTAGCTCATCGTCTCTAGGTTGAGGCGGGATTACGGTTTCGGATATGATTTCATTATATCTTTCGTTTAGAGCAAAGTCGGCAAGATCGAAGTCGGCGAGATTTGCTACAGTGTTATCAGTGTTGGGGGCTATTGACAGATTTTTTTCAAAAATATTAATGTCGATACGTGATAGGGCATCGGCCACTACATTTTCTTTGCCTTTTTTGTATTTAATCTCAAAATTGAATTCTTCCAATTTCAATTTCCAACGAATAAGGCGTGAATTTGGTTCCTTCACTTTTGATAACCAGACAAGGGGGTTGTGATCGGTTTCAACAACGAATTTTTGGCCATATAAATAGGGGCGGAAGTGTTTTGTAGAATCGACTATTGCCAAAAGTTCCTTTTCGATGGTTGAGTAGTTTCGTTCAGCGGAATTTAAGGTTCTTGAATAATATGCAATAGGATGTTCGTTTTGAGAAAGTACACTGTCGAGGGCTATGTTAGAGGCGTCGGTAGTTAGTTTAAAAGGTTTGGTAAAATCAGGGTATTGGAGTACAGGGTAGTTAGTAATTAATTCCTTACACTTCAGGAAGGCTTCTTGGTATTCCTGGTTGCCAATATGTTTCTCGTGACCCTTTCTTAGACACTTCGTTATTGGGAAAGTTGTTTTGGCGAAGTTTTTAATAAATCTTCTGTAATAACCAACGAGGCCTAAGAACGATTTGATTTCTTTGGTGGATTTGGGTATTGGATATCTTTGGATGGCTTCTATTTTAGAAGGATTTGGTTTTATGCCTTCAGGGGTGATTATGTGACCTAGAAAAGCTACTTCTTTGGATAGAAATTCGGATTTATCCAGCTGTACTTTGAGATTGACTTCTCGGAGTGTTTTGAAGATCTTTTTAATATGATCGATATGTTCAGGAAGGGATTTAGAAAAAATTACGACGTCATCCATATATACAAAGCAAAATTTGTATAGATACTCTCTTAGAATTTCGTCCATCATTCTGTGGAATGTGGCTGGAGCATTCTTCAAACCAAAGGGCATCCTGAGGTATTCGAAATGACCATTGTTAACTGTAAACGCGGTTTTTTCTATGGAATCAGGGCTCATTTCAATTTGGTGGAAACCTTGAGCCAGGTCGAGAGTGGTGAAATAAGTACATTTTCCAAGATTATCCAGAATTTCTTCTATTCTTGGCAAGGGGTATTTATTTTCGATAGTGGCTTCATTGAGTTTTCTGTAATCAATGACCAATCTAAATTTCTGTTTCCCAGAAGCGTCAGCCTTTTTTGGGACAATCCAAACAGGGGCAGAATAAGGAGATATAAATCACTGATCAGTGGCTCAATGAACATGAGCTAATATTTTTGCTATTTCTTGTAGGCTACATACATATTTCATTACTGTCTCGAGATTTCAGTTAGACCTCGGCTGTTTAGATGGCTGAATAATTTTATTGTCCAAAAGTTTTTGAATTTGACACTGAATTTCAGGCAACATGGCAGGAGGATGGCGAAAAGATTTAGCATATATGGGACGGTCATTTGTAGTCCGTATATAGTTCTTGGTTTGACTAGTGAAAGATAAGTCGCAATTCTCGGAATACATAATGTCTTTGAACTCATGACACAAAGGTATTATTTTGCTTTTTTCTAAATCGTTTAAATGATTTAAACGTAATTGTTTAGAAATTTCAAATAACTCTCATTCTGTGATCAAATTTTATGTTATGTCTGGGAAGTGGATTCGGAATTTTACAAAGTCCGTTTTTGACTGTAATTAGACTATCAGGAATGACGACTTGATTATTTATCTGAAAGGAAGGTAATATAGCGTCTCCATTTTCGAGATTTACTGGAATAATTAGTGCATTGCTATTCAAGTTTTCAGTTGGTTTAGAGAGAGGTTTGTTGTAAGCAAGTGAAAATACTACTTTTTTATTCCGTTGAAGTGTCAAGCACTTATTTTGATAATCTAGAACAGCATTTAGGTTTTTAAGATCCTTTGTTCCTAAAAGGGCATCGAAGTCGTTGTGCCAATTAAGAACACGCATTTTTAAGGGTAAATTAATACCTATTTCTTGCAAGAGTGGAATGTTAATATTGGTGTTTTCACGGTAGGTCTTTTTGCATGCAGTTACTTCAAAAGGCTCATAGAATAATAAATCAGGGTATAAGTTAGCTATATTGGGATTAATTATTGATTCGGAGGCTCCTGAATCGATCAAAATTGTAACTTGCATTTTTGGTAGAAAGAAATAAGGTAACTCGATTTTTTGAGCAATATTGTTTAAGTTAATGGGTCGGTAGAAGCTTCTTCGTGAAAATTTTGGTCTTCTGCAGTGAGAGTCTCCTGCTGGGGATTGAAAGAAGTGTCCTCTTCCTGTACATTGGGTATGTCTTGGTCATAGTAATAATCGTCATAATATTCTTCAGAGTTTTGGTCCTCTGACTGTTCATGATTTGTTTGAAGGTTGGTTAATTCTTGCGATGCAAAATTTCTAGGTTGGAAATAATTATTATAATACTGCTTATTTTGTGGTTGTTGATTTATTCGACAAGGTCCTGCTGACTGGACGGACATTGGGGTAGGATTTGGTTGCCTTTGATTCGTATTCTTTTGGGAAGCAAATGCATTTTTAGGTTTTCCAAAAACTTGGGCGTTTGTGGGAAAATATTGTTTTACTGGTCTAGGTTGTACATGAACGGGTTGAGAAGGAAAAGTTTGCTTTGAATTATTTTGCTGTTTGAATTGCTGAGCATTTTGGTTAAATGACTGCGAATTCTGATTGAAAGATTGATTATAACTCATAGATTTTCGCTGTTGATTGAAAGGTTTTTGGGTAACCTGATTTTTCAAGTTTATTTGCGATTCAGTGAGATTATAATTTGTGACTTGTACAAGAGCAGCATCTAAAGTATTAGGGTTGTGTATAAGTAAAATCGTTTTCAAAGATTCTGGAACATTAGACATTAAAACAACTACTGCAGTTTTTTCAGCTTGTGCTATTAAAATTAACTTTGAATTATTGTCTATGTTTTCACTTTGAATTTTAGAATTTATTCTTTGCACAAATAATTTTAATCTTTGCACAAAATCTAATAGTTCTTCGTGCTTATTTTTATTGATGTAATTCAATTGTTGCATCAATGTTTGGTATCCTATTGGATCTCCATATTTTTCTCTAAGAGCTATTTTGATATCGGCCCAGGTTTTAAGGTCTGGCCTACTCATAATAAAATCTCTAGATTTTTCAACTAATTTAGAGCGTATAACACTAAAAACAAATTTTTTCTGAATTTCTTCGCCATTATAATATAGACTATGAAATTCGTCAATTGACAAAATAAAAGATTCTAAGTGTTCTGGATTTCCAGAAAAGGTAGGTAAAATGGTTGCTAGAAGATGCAAGATCTAACTCTGAGAATAATTCGCTCAAATTTAAATCGGATTTATTTTTAACAGTTTCTAGTTTTTCAGCAAGTGATGATGATTTTTTATTTTTCTTGGTTTTTAAGCCTAGTCTTTTTATATTTGAACTTAAAGCGTTTTTCAAAAGTTGTTTAGGATCAGACATGTAAAAAATATGGCAATTTTAGTAATTACTTACATAAAAAGGGGCATCAAGATGAACCATAGCATTTTTTATCAAGTTTTATCACAAAAACACACACAACTTTTAGCAGCAAAAGTTCAAATTTACGGTACTTGTCACGCACGGATATCAGTCTACTGATTTTAGAAAAAATACTTGAAATCTTAGGATCCACGACGACACTTCGAAGAATGAAGAGTTGCCAGAGTTTCACCCGGTGGAGTTTCTTTCTTCTTTCTGTGCTTTGTCTGATGGCCTCAATGCTTCACAATAGAGGATTCGGCTAGGAGTATTTGAAGTTCTTTTTGGTATAGTGCTCAAGTTATAAAGATACGCCAAATCTCAACGAAAAACGATAAGGAGACTTGTAACACTATCCTGTTCGCAACGCCAGTTAAATCCTCAAACCAGTAGAATGCTTTTTAAAAAAAGATTTATTTTACTAAGACTTAACTTACTGGTACAGTGTGTGACTTAAGACTAAACTTATTCTATATAAAAAGCTCCCATGAAATAATAAAATACAAAATATGCTTATTCTATCATTATGCTGAGTCGTCCAATATATTCCTGGTATTGGCAGTTTAAGTATCGGTTGATGTCTATAACTCGCGATTCCATTGAATTTTATACACTGTTTTCTCAAACGTATTGCCATTTTTTATTTTTAAAACTGTATTCATCTTCTTTTGCTCAGAAAGTGAACATTTCACTGTTTGCTCTTCCTGTTTTTTATTGAAAACTTGTGGAATATCCAGTTTTTTTAAATTGCTGTATAGAAGCGCCTCTGCCCTCGTTACCTGGTGAATATCTTCGATATTCGCATCAATCTCAATTGTTTTTCCAGCCTTTTTAGCAATATTTTCATTTGCACTACTTTGACCCAAATTACTATCCATACTCTTATCGACATCATTTTGAAAATCAACTTGTACCGATCAGAGTTCGATAGTGAATAATAAAAACTATTCAAGAACACAACATTTTCCCTACCCTTACATAATACAATTATAAAAAATGTCAAACCAAGGCACCTTCAAATAAAGGCAAAAGAATCACAATAATACATGCTGGTTCAGAAAACGGATTTGTTCCAAATTGTCTGTTACTTTCCGCCAAAAATATATCAGATTCTTCTTTAGATTACCATCAAGATACCGACGCACGACTTTTTGAAGACTGGTTAAAAATATTCCCGAAAATAGCGTCATCGTAATGGACAATGCTAGTTATCATAGTCGGCAAGCAAAAATCATTCCCAATTCTAATAATACGAAGGAAGAAATTCAAAATTTCATGATTGAAAATGATTTATATTTTGAAGAAACTTACAAAAAACGAGAACTGCTAGAAGTATTAAAGTCTTTCAAAATCAATAAGGAATACGAGTGTGACAAACTTGCAGCCAAAAATGGACATACAGTGTTGCGCCTTCCTCCATACTATTGTGTATTTAACCCTATCGAGCTAGTATGGCAACAATTGAAATCGAATATTAGGAGAAATAATACTTCTCCCACATTAAATGCATCTGTAGTAGAATTAATTAAAAACGAAGTAGAAAAGATTTCTGCAGACAACTGGAAAAACTGTGTAAATCATGTACTGAAGGTGCAAAATTCTTATAATTGTTTCATTACAAATGTTCAACCCTTAATTATAAGTTTAGGTCTAGATGATGACAATAGTGATAGTGATACAGAGTTAAATAATGAATAAATTATCAGTAGTTTTAGAATTTCGTAATTCCTATTGTGTTTCTTAATATCTTTATTATATTTTTTTTCTTTTTTTTTTATATTTCTTATCTTATATATTTTTTTTATACTTTTGAATTATAATTTTTGAAATAATACTTGTTATCGTTATTTTACCCTTACCTTAAACGAAAAATGTCCAATTATCTTAAATTATGAAAATAAATAATGTGGTTGGTTGGTATAAAGGTACCTAAATGTTTAAGCCGACCCTGATTCCATTTATTGAGCTTTGAAGAGGTTGGGGCCTATACAATAGGGTCTAATCCAGGTAGTTAATTTATTGCAGTAGGAGTCAACGGTATTTATATTGTTGCGCGTACTATACCTCCGTATTGGAATTTCTAAAGATAATTCGATATACAGGTCCCGCATCTCACTCAAACTAACCCAAATCTAATTATAGTATATTGTGAATAGGCCAATAAAATGTAAATGAGATATGCGACCCTTCTCGAAAATCTTTGTCTGGCCTTGATAATATTATTTAATTTTCAAAATTTCTTAAAAATACTCAGGTAGGTTTATTCTTTTGGTTGAAATTTATTTTTTTCTTGGGTACAGAATGGCAATTTTTAAGAAACATTATTGATTGACATTTCATATCAGAGTAATGATGACTTTGAAAACATTCTTCCCAGAATCTATGCAAAAAAAGCTTTGCTGGAACTACTTCCAAAAAGATCAGTAGGTAGCTATTTATAGGTTGGTGTAATAGTAATACGATGGTAAGATATTCCGAAAATGCCCTACTTGCGTATTTTTCAGATGAACTAAAACGATACAAAGCATCTTAACATTATGGTTAACTTTTTTAATGTTTCAACAACTTTGAAAATCAAGCATTCTGTGGACATAGGATGTTAACCATAAATTAATTGCCTTCATTAAGCAAAAAAACAGTACTACAAACCAAATGTCTGAATTATTTGATAGAAATCAGTTCCTAAAATTTCGTTTCAGAAGCACCAAATTCGGAATATTTGATGATCAAGGTAAGTCTAGTTAAATGTTACAATGTTGTAATGGGGTAGTATACTATGTATAAAAATCAGTAAAAAAACTGCTCGACATTATTCTATAGGCTAAATGGTGATGGTATAGTGGGGTACTAAATTATTTTCCAGCATAGTGTCTATAGAATTAGTCAGAGAAAAACAAACTGTGATTTGAATTTAGCGCCACAACGGCGACCAATAGTATTCAAGCCGCTGACCATCTGGCAACGCTGCTCAAAATGACAGTTGACTTCAACAGTTCAACGACGTGTGGTGTCGTGTGAAATGTGACATTGTCACAGACTTGTTTAGGCCGGCTACACACGGTCCGGCAGGCCTGTCAGTTCGATCTGAACAGTCCGACTGAAGACCGGTCGCCTGAACGTGTATATATTCCGGTCGATCTGTCAGTTGAGACTGTTCAGGCGGCCGGAGAAAAATCAAAAATATGTTCGTTCGTCCGGCGGGCCTGACGTACTCAAAGGCAAGTCTTAACATGTGTATGGCACGGTCGACTGTCGGATCGTCGGCTATCCTGTGATCAGCAGTTCAGATAGTTCAGTAGTGACTAGTGCTAGTGAGCAAATCGAAAAAGTAAAGAAAGAACCGGCGTATTTGAAATTGGTAGAGAAATGGAAGGAAATCGATTTTTGAAGTGAAACTTCTTAGGTGGCGTTCTGATATTTGGACGACAATGGAGAGTGATTTCGAAAACGCGTCACGGAGAATTTTCGTTATTCGAGAGAGAAGAAGGATATAACGTAAAGAGACGGAGAAAGACAGCTATTGATTGACAGAAACCAAAGAGGATTGCCTATTATTTTCCACAGAAATCACAGAGCGTTTTTGATTGGGCCAAACTGCCAACAACCAGTTTCCTGACTATTTTCAACCAATGATATTCACTCTGACTAGTTTGCGATTTCTGTGGAAACAGACCTATTGACACAAACCAAGTTTGATATATATAAATAGGATTGCCTATTATTAACAAGCGCCCATAATATTGTCACGTACTATAGATACGCGTCTCCCTTTTGTTATATCATTATATCATTATGTAATAGACGTGTCTGGTATTACCTGAAGTGCGCAGCCAGTTGGGGGTAAATAGGTAGAAATTTGACAGTACGCATACAGTAAAAATGTTACTAACGCCTCCGGCGGCCGCGCATTTATGTTCTCTCCCAGTTCATCTCATCACTTTAACCATATAGACTGTCTCTTTTTATATACGAGACACGTCTATGTCAAGCGCCGATACCCTTGTGACGTCACTACAGATGTGCGTTCCGTCGTTCCCCCCCTAAAAATTGTATAAGGGTTGTATGAGGGGGGATAGTTTTGAAGAAGTTTCACTTCTACCACGTGTACGGCGCTGCACATGATTTTTTTTCTTGTACGAAGTCTACTTTTCTCAAAAAAAGTAATATATACTACTAAACCAATAAAGTGCTAATAACGCGTCGTTGTCAGTAGAGGCCCATGATGATTGAGACTGAACCGATCAATATTTCAGATTCTCCTGAACATTTGGGGGGTCATTAGTCCGTCCGGCGACCGTCCTTAAGGGCCAAATTTATAGTCGTTCCTTGGGTCTTCCTTGAAGGTCGTGAGCTTAGAATGGACACTTGCTACCATTTGACATGTTTGTCATGTCAATTCTAAACGTTCAAGGCCCCCTTAAGGTCTGAGGAAACCTCAAGGAGCGACTATAAATTCGGCCCTCGGTAAACTGTTCAGTTCGAACTGACAGACCTTCCGGACCGTGTGTAGCCGGCTTTACGTTGTATGATTAGTAAATTTGATGTTTCGTTCTTGACGGTCAATGTCAGTGCAAATTGTGTGTTCTCAAAACCGTGATCTGTTGCCAGATTGTAAAAACTAATTACGTCACGAACTTTTATTTTCACGTAGGGGCGGGGCTAAGAGGAAATTAGAAAAATAAAATTCCAGGCTATTGCGGTTTTTACAAAGCAACTGATTACACTAAATAGTACGATACATCGAGTATATCACTACGTAGTAGTTAAAAATCACTTGTATACTACCCCATTGTAATAATCAGATATTTGTTTGATATGATCAAGTTTGCTTTGAACTAAGTGGCTGACAGTTTTTTTTTTTAAATTTCAGGTTGTATTTATTATCGTTATTTCTGGGGCATGTCACAGAGAGGATCTGATAAAAATGACAATAAATGACATATTGATAAAGAAAAAATCCATATTATGAGAATTCCTAACAACTCAAAAAAATGGAATGGAGCGACTATTCACAATTTTAATCCCGGATAATAATGTTATAGAATATTTAACATATATCAGGAAATACATGGCTCTAAGACCCACTAATCTAAAAACAAAGGTTATTTATAAAATATTCATAAAAGAAGTGTACAAAACAAAACAACTTATAGCTTGTGGGCATTAACACCTTCGGCAAAATGCCTTCTGTCAATGACGTATCTCCATTTGCCGAATCATTCATCATTTTTTATTCTACTGCACATTTTTTCAGGTCATCTGCAACTATTTTGGTTAACTCTGGGGGGATCTTATAAATGTCAAAAAATATGGAGGATGGAAGTCTTCCACTGTCGCTGAAGGCTACGCATTGATTCGACTTTAAGCAAAAAAATTAGACGTGTCCGATAGGTTACTATAATAATGAACCTTGTGTTGTTCATGAAACTTCAACGGGCCTGAGAGCTGATCTATACCAGAAATAGAACTTTTTGACACACCATCTAGCATAGTGATAATTGTATATTACATACCGAGGTGGAAAGTGTTTCATTATTGTCAAGATATACTATAGTTGACCGAGGTGCGAAGCGCGAGGTTAACCAATTAGGCACTAGCTGACGTCACACACATAACCACACTCCCGCACACACACACACACAGGCGCTAGCTTGTCACCAATGACATAACGTGTCTTTCGATAGGGGGACAAACATGTCATTGAGGTTATGTGTGTGACGTCAGCTATATAATTCTCGAGACAATAGGGCATGTCCATGTGACGTCACAAATGAGTTTTGACAGTCACCCTGAGGTAAAACAAATCATTTATTTACATTCGTGTAGATTAGGCCGGTTATGTTTTATGCGGTTTTCACAGCTTGTTTACAAGTTTTCGTGTTATTTTGTTTTAAAAAAGTTAAAGTAAAGTGTTTATGTTCCAGTTTATGTGGTCTTTTATCCAGAAGTTTGCTAGGTTTTTCTATAATGGATTAAATTCAGGTTTTTTCCAACAAATATCAAAACCAAGTGTCACAAGAACAAATATATAATTATAGTTACTCTGTATTCAATCTATTTATCTATCAGGTCTTCTCTTTTAACAACATTAATCAATTTTTCTCTTCTTTCTTGAGCTAACAAGTCAAACCTCCCATTGTTATTTAAAATTAATGGAAATCTATGGAAGGATATTGTATTCCTTGCGCTATACTGCCACAATTAACAACTAAACAATATCTAGGCAACTTCTGGATCACACAAAAGGTATTTATCTAAAAAAATCTAACTAAAAACCTGAAAAACCACTGTAAATTATATCTTTGTTTTACCTCAAGGCGACTGTCAATAGTGTCAAACTGTCAGATCGTGTACTTGCCCTATAGAGAATTATAGCACTTTCCAAATAGTGAACGATTTTATTACTGATTGGCCTTATTTAATTACTGACAGTCACTATTTCTTATGAATGAAAAGAATTATGGCACAACATTTTAAATTGGCACTATTTTGACCATTTTTTCCAGTCAGTTTCGCATTGTTTACCTAATTGAACATAACCTATGACCCTATACATTTCTAAATACGGAATAATAATGGTAGAAATGTTAGAAGCTGCCATTCTACGGGGCGCAAATGACGTTTTTCGGTTTTATTCATCCACGAAACACAAACAAAAAATATAAATCTATTATGTTAGAATCTGAAAAATTCTTCGACAACTGACATTTGATTTAGATTTGCGCATGTCTCGAAAAATAGTGGAACAAATACTACCTTTCGCTATCCAATCACAAATAAGGATGATCCTTATTTTATTACTGACCGCCACTATTTTTAGTCACAAATGCGCATGCGTAGGTGTCAACAGTGTCAAAATAAGAAAGTTTATATTAGTGAATGTCGCTATTTGAAGGTGCCATAATTCTCTAATATATATGTGAAAACTTTCCATCGAAATATGTATACTAAAGTCTGTTTTTTTTTTAAAGATAATTCCCCAAGTCAAAAATTTAGTAGCTATGTTGGGAACACAAGCCGTTTCTACCACAAAACATCCCCCCTTAGAAAGGTAAGTGCCGTGTTGAGAACCTGTCTATAAGTTTTCAGCGCCTCTAGTGACTGGGGGGGTAAGCTTTTGTAATTCTGGATTTATTGGCGAATGCAAAACGCAGTTAGGGTTCGTTCGGTATCTTATTCGTTCCGGTTGATCGTTTGCACCATTGTTTGATTCTAGCGATTCAACACCACCACTTTAAAGTTTCTACCATTTTTTGGCATAAAATAATTGTGCCAAAAAGAAGAAATACATAAAATCGGTAGTGTTGAAGCGCCTTCAAGGTAAAATTGACTAAAAATTAAGATGACAAATTTAGATATTTATTAAAGTTTGAAACAGAAAATATTAAAGAATATGGAATTAATTACAATTATTGCGAAACAGTTTTTTTTCATGTAAGTATACATACATAGGTAGGTACCTAATGCTAGTTAAGTTAAAGATAATAAGGACAGTTACAAGAAGTAATGACGTACATTTAACAATAGCTTGATGAAAAACTTAAATCGTAAATAAAATGACAAAAGAGGTCCTTCTCTCCCAATCCAAAATCGTTGTTAACCTAACAAGTGAGGAAAGTGTTTCTGCACGTGATGGAAGTTGCACGAATGACAACAAAAAGCAGAGTTCGGACAAGCCTTTAAGTCCAGAAAATACACTTTCCGCATGTGTTAGGTAGAAAGTTTATGTAGTTATACATAATATAAAGCTCATTCAAGAAAATGATTTCGCCTGGATGATAGAATAAATATTTTTGATAATAGTCTATACCCTTTACCACTAGCTTTAAGCAAAGACAACGCCAACAACTTCTCGTCCAATGTAAATCGTCTAGCTTTAGGCTTTTGGTTTTGAGTACGGACTTGGCTTAAAATAAAGCTGTATATCAATGGATTGACGTGGTCTACGAGCCTTTGAAATTTGGTTTATGATGCAAGTTATTCAGCAGCAGAAACTTTGGATTTAAATGACGACAACCTTCTACTGATTCTTCTTAACTTATTGCTGGATTCTATAACTTTGGAATAAAGATATTTTTCCCTTGGGGATAAGAATTTTTTGCCTAGTGACGTTAATGTTCTTTAAAATTTGGCATCTTCTCTCATGACCTGCAAAAAAAAAAATAGATCAAGATTGGAGACGAGCTTTTCGCACATTTAGCTTCTAATTTTTCTAGCATTCGACTGCAAGTTTTAGTAATTAGTAGTCTTTTATAGTAGTAGTCCTACTTGAGTTAGGATGTTTTAAAATTCACCTACTCCCAACTGGGTGGTTATTCATTAAGCAATAACACTTAGGTACCTACCAATAAAAGTTTTAAGAGACAAAGTTGGTTGGTGACTTTTTCATGTTTGCAGATGTGATGGTTCCACTTGGTGTAGCAATGTCTGCCCGAATTGCAGAAGTTTCAGTAGATAAAAATTGACGACATGAAGGGCCTGGTTGTACGTCTTTCTCACATATATCTAGTATTAACTTACCTTCAGGGAGATACAGCAAAAGCGCAGCATTCCATGTGAGTCCTCGTCTGGCTTTTGGATCGCCAACAATAAATTCTCGAGGAAAATGTCTTGTTCACACTCTATAATTATTATAAGCCTTCTCGACACTTAGGCTATTTAGTAAAGGATTGCGAACTTTTTCTAGCCATTGTTTCATTTTTTCGACATCTTTTGGAAACCGGAAATAGCTGCTGTATTTGTCGCCGCACCCCGGAACATAGCATTTCTGATGCACAAACTGGGAGAAGACATTTTGAGATAATAATTATTGATAATTGATAGGTAATTGATAATTCTAAATGTTGGGAGAAGTTCAAAATTTAAATTTTGACGACTGGAAATGACAAAATAAACTTCAAATCTTGGCGCACGGTCCGGCAGGAAAAAGAAAACTTTAATAGGTTGATTGAAGCGCCTCTAGTGATTGGAGGGGAAAGCTGAAACGACTAGACTGACGTCTCTCATAAGACTTACATTTCTAAGGGGGGATGTTTTGTGGTTTCTACATAAAAAAATTGAAAGCTTTGACAATTTTACATTGTATTGCCAACACAATGTCATTTTGACTTTTATCTTAAAAAAAAACAGATTTTATTTTATTTTGAACCATTAATTATTGAAAAATTAAGGCAAAAATATGACGAAAATGAAATTTGAACTGACACTCTCACACCGGCATTGACATCTAATGAAATTTCAACAATATAAACCATTGAGGTAGAATAATAGGGAGGCGACATGGGGAGAAAAAAGCGTATCCACTTCCGCCATATTGTTACGACACTTGTTTGAGATTCTGTCACTTTTGTCATAGCAACGCGTCAGAAATGCATCAGAACTGCATTTTCTATCCGAATATTTTTTAAATGCGATACATTTTTGAAGCCCAGAATTCCTAATTTGGGTCTTGGAAGGATGTTTTTTTTTTAGTTTATCGAAGTGTCTCTAGCAACTTTTTCTTTTTTGGTGTAATCTCGATTTTTTTACGTTTTTAGATAAAAATTGTGAAAAATCCATTTAGTTCGGCTCTGTTTAAGTAGCCATATTGTTCCTACACTTAGCCACGCCTACCGATGCCGTTTTCTATTGCACTATTCGAATGATGACAGCGTCTCCTTATATAAACACATGTGCAGCACATGTAACATTTACTTCTAAATATAAACATTGCACCTGGATTTATGTTAGGTTAGGGAAAGAACAATTTATCAGACCGAAAGTGAGTTCTCCAGGCTGAAAGTGACAGGAGAACTATCACTTTCGGCCTTCTTTAAAGTAAACAAAGTGAAGTGACATTTTCGAACTTCAAATCAGTAATGGCCGTTTCCACCAACTATTTTTAGGGGACCCTTAATGTTAGGTATTCCTTAAAATGGACAGTTTTCAATGGAGAAATGTCAGTTTAGGGGCATTTAGGGCATACTTATGGTTAAGGCTTCCCTAAAATAGTTGGTGGAAATGGCTATAAGAAATGTGGAAATTACATTACTATTAAGGCCGTTTTACAGCTTGCAAGAAAACTTGAACGCAATTTGTTGCATGCAAAATAATTGCATTCAAGATTTCTTGCACATCGTTTTACACCTTGCAATTTGACTTGTTTCCTTCTCTAACCTTAACCATACTTTTTTGTTTTCAATGTTGTGTTGTTGATGTTTGCATTTTCCAAAAATAAAAAAAGTGATTATAAGTCGATATAAAAAGAAGAAAGCAATAACAGCAATTTTAAGCATCATAATTGCTAAAAATTCGCAAGCTTGCACGAAAACCTTCAAGAAAAATGGCACCAAACCGATTGCATGCAATGCCATTCAAGTTTCAAGAATCTTGCAGAAACCAATCAGCTGACTCACTTCTGCGCATGCCCTCGTTCAAGTTTCTTGCATATTGCAGATAGAATTGCAAGCTGTAAAACGGCCTTTACAATTTATCAATAGACCTATCTGGCAGAAATAGAAAAAAAGAGCTTAATTGTAATAGATACAAGTTAGAAAGTGATAAAAGATAACTTGCGCGAGCAACTCGTGACTGCAGTGTAACCATATTTTATTGTTGCAGAACAAATGTAGACAATACAAATAGAACATTATAACATTGAAAAAGTGATATAGTGTCAAGTATTTTACAACGCCTTAAATCAGACAAAAGAAGAGCTTTCAAGTGTATAACATAACTTTAAACGACACTGCGGTGAGTTAAAGACAGGGGCGTCGCGTCGGGGGGGGGGGGGGGGGGGGGGGGTACTGGGGGTAATTACCCCCCCAGGATCGAATTATCAAGAGAAAAATCACGATGCCAAAAAGAAAATACATAATATATTGAAGAAAAAACATTTTTGTTTTGTTTTATTTTTTTCACAAATGAAATAATTGTTCTGGAAAAGTGAATGACCTTGAAATTTGCGAAAAATTTCGCCTGCGGCGCGTTTTTGGAGGGCGCCCCCGTAACATTTACCCCCCCAGACTACTGGTCACGCGTCGCCACTGGTTAAAGAAGTATTAGTTTGCTCTTTGTCGAATTACACGTTACAAAGAAAGAAGGAACGATTAATTCTGAACTGGCCCCTGAATAAGAATATGGCGCAAGCCTGTAACAAACTCGCTTCTCATTGGACTCTCACCTACAAGTCCTACAACCTACAAGTTACGCGCGCAGTCAAGGTAAAAAAAGATAGGTCTATTGCTATTGCTATTACGATATCACTACAATAGCGAAAATCTCATAAATAGACCCTGAGATAGGGACTATTTAGTGGAGTCATTTTTTTTTTGTCTAGCATTTTGAGGGCTGAATGTGGCTAGTTAGCTGATGAGAATATAAGTGGTTTTAATGCCTGCCTCCCGTTCGAAATGTCCACAGAATGTTTTGGGGATTTGCTCGATTTCGAACTGTGATTACAAACCCTTTCATTCTCTTGAATGCTAGACAGAAAGTAAATGTGGAAGGTTCTATACTTTTCTTTTGGAAGTGACACCCATTCCCAATTTTTCAGCCATTGGAAAGCATCTGGTATTTTTTATGGGTGAATTATTTATCAATGTCAATCTTTTATCTAAAAACCAGACAATTTGGGATCAAAAAAAAATTCCTCATGTGAATAAATTTTTTTTCTTCTGTAAATTTTCGAACCGGCATTAAAATCACCCATATTTTCATCAGCTAACTAGCCGCATTCTTCCTTCAAAATGCCAGACAAAAAAAAATAACTCCGCTGAACAGTCCCTATTTTTTCACCTATTCACAAACTTCGGCTTAGTAGCTAAAATCTCAATAATTGCAGGCCCAAGCAGCTCAGCGGTTGTGTCTTCGCTTTACATGCAGTGGGTCTCGGGTTCGAATCCCGGCTAGGTGCATGGATGTTTGTTTGTTTGTTTGATTTGGTTTGTATGTGATGTTCGAGGCTTTGTCGACAAACCACAGTGGTGGTTTCTGACTAGAAAGCAAAAAAAATTGAATTTGCGAGGCGGAGCGAAGCGCAGCCGAGCGAATGCAAAATGGCGAGGAAAAAATGAGCTTTTAGTCCAAATGATATAAACTATTATTTTCCCAACTAAGACAAATTAAGTTATCAATTATTAATCAATAAGTAAAAAGGAACGAGCATATTTTTGACCGGTACGAGAATCGAGAATTGTTAGCTTTTGCACCTGAAAATAGTTTAAAAATGTCAACTCTTTTTGAAGGTCGGGGAAAAGATAATATTCAAGAGACCTTGAACAAATCTTTCACATTTTCAACGAATTTACAACCCTCGCTCCGAGTCTGAGTATTCCCACTTTAGGAACTAGGGCCGCTTCCGGTGCCAGAATGCGAAGCTCTTAGAAGCCCTAGAGCACTTTACACTCTCACATTTCAAATACCTGACATCTAAAATTCCAGTCTATATACTTATTAGTGTAGGTAGGTA
The DNA here is from genome assembly GCA_917834065.1 of Ceutorhynchus assimilis. Classification (NCBI taxonomy): domain Eukaryota; kingdom Metazoa; phylum Arthropoda; class Insecta; order Coleoptera; family Curculionidae; genus Ceutorhynchus; species Ceutorhynchus assimilis. The sequence goes on from OU892289.1 coordinate 18,824,721, forward strand.
TATTGTTTTTTGTTATAATGTATTATACCTATCGTAAATTTTTAATTTTTGAAGAATAATTGTTTTTTTTTTTGTTGGAATCTGACAAGAATTTGAATCTATTACAATCTAATACATTTGCCCTACACCAAAAGCACAACGCTCGATTAGTTCCATTTTGTATGACCTCCAGTGAGAATGTGAAAATTCGGAGCGGAAACGTAGATTTTGAATTGAGTTTTCAGTGCTTTTACACCTTTTGCTGAAATGATTTTCGAAAAATTATTTTCTCAATGAAAGTTGTGGTGCTTTGACTTTTACAATAATTAAATTTTCAAATTGATTTGTTTTTTGCACAAAATCTTTCCTTTTTATTCAACATGTGGTATTCCCTACGGTGGCCACTACAGCCTTCCGTACAATGGCCACTACTTACCTGGAATTAGAGAGGTGGCCACTGTTAGTTAATTTTATTTTTTTCAAAATCATGGCAACATCAGAGCGTCTAAAGCTGGGTTATGGCAAAAAACCTGAAAATACAATGAAGGCAGCCATACGCCATGTGCTTGCCGGCGGATATAGCGTAAAAAAGGCTGCTGAAAAGTGGAATATCCCAAGAACGACAATGCTTGGTTCACTTGGTTGACTTTAACATTTCATAAAACATACTAGCCCGTTTGCGGGAAATAGGTAGGTACTATTTTATTGGTCATATTTTTTTCATAAAATTAGTACTGTTATTTAATTTTTCCTTCACGTTTGTTTATTAGCTATTTTCTAAGACAATAAAAACAGGTTATGTTTTTTCAAATTTATTGTTGGCCACTGTTAAGGTTAATGGTGGCCAGTGTAGGGGTGTCCAGCCCAACTGGCTGGGGTGTTTTCCCTTTACTTGTACTTGAATAAAAGGCAGATTTTTAAACTATTTTTGACTGTATTTATTTCATTAATTAGCAGAGCCAGAGCGGTACGTTTTACAACAATGCCGGACGACGGGTAAGTGACACTTCTTCTTCTTCTGTCAACGCTGTTGCCAAGTTTCTTTACAATTTATTTTAAAAACCGAACAAGGGGTATGTCCCCAACAGTGGCCAATTTGATAAAAATATTAAAATATAAAGTTCACAAGAACAAAATGAAATTTTAGTAAAAATGATTTATTTTGGTTGAAGATAAATATATTTACTGTGTGGAAAATTATTTAACGCGTTTAAATTGCTTTAGATAAAAAAGTAGTAGGCGCTTCTTTAAAAAGGTGGCCACTGTTGGCGGCCTATACCCTAGGTTGTGAAGTAAGGTACTTTAGACACTAGGGCGTAAAGTTGTGGTATAATATGTCAACGTCATACGTCAACGAAGATATGATCAAAGAATAAAGATAACTTTTTAAAAGAGCCCGTAGTTTGCGAAAACCAAGGATTCAAGTTCGTATGGTCCAAGGGAGGTAACATTCATATAAGAAAAACGGAAACTTGTAACAATAGGATTAGTTTTCTCTAGCTTCTCTGTAAGTAATGTAAAAAAATGTACAATTTAATTTTGATTTCTCTCCTCCATGGATCCCACACAATATAAGTTCCTATGTAGAAAATGATACTTTTGTTTATGATAATATATTTGATGCTATTGTAATAACTCGAGACGATTTGGGGTTCTTAGGCCTTCAGTAAAACTACTACGTTGGTTTACTTCATAATGTATATTAATATCATAATGCATTTTCACAAGCGAACAGCGGTCATTGTACCTGCTGACTTAACAATTAGGTAACGGCAATAATATAATAATATAATATTAGCTAACTAATCAATTTGCACCATCAGATGCCATACCGGGTGTATTTACCCTATTACACCTCCCCCCAATAAATAAAAGAATTTTCTTTCTATTGAATGAAAATTCTTCTTCTTATCAGAAAGTACGTAAAATGTTAAAATGTGTAATACAGCAATAAAATACAACCAATAAAAAAAAAAATTAAAAAAAATTTTACCTTGTTTTTTTTCCCAATTAATTAAAAATAATTATTTTCTAGAATCCTTCTTAAAACTTAATGAAATTTAAAAAAAATACACTAATAAGCATACAATACTGGTACTAGGGGCCCCATAATAAAATACCTAACAATTACATAATATTTCCTAACTCTTAACTACACAATATAGATTTTTGTCCTGTTCTTATGAACGATAATTTCTTTATTATTTTTCACAATTTTTACATTAGGGGACAAATCCTCTAATACTAAATATGGTCCCAAAAAAACAGGGACTGGAGATCTTATCTCCCGTCTCATTTTTAACTAAGACCATATCTCCTTTTTTGTAAGAAATAGGGTTTGAAGTTTTATCATAATTTTGTTTTCGCTTCAATTTGGAATGAATTAAATTTTTTCTCGCATCATCGTTTGCCTTTTGTAATCTGTATTTCAGCTCTAAAGGGTAGTTGTCAAAATTATTTATAGGATCGACGGTATTGGTTAAGTTACTTGGAATGTGACATTTTCGTCCGAAAACTAGCTCAAACGGAGTATATCGAGTTTCTGAGTGCACTGTGGTATTGTAAGAAAAACTCCAATATGGAATCCACTCGCTCCAAGCAGCATTGTTATCAGATGCTTGGGTTCGGAGGAATGCTCCTAAGACTTTATGTGAATTTTCCAGTGCGCCTATACTTTCGTGATGATAGGCAGTGGATTGAAGATGATTTATTTTCAAGATTTTCGCAATTTCGGCCATAGTAGAAGAGATAAATTCGGTACTCCTATCAGTAGCTATTTCTGAGGGAATTCCGTATCTCAAAATAAAGTTATCCACGAAACTTTTCGCAACAGTTAAGGCATCTTTGGTTTTCAATGGATATGCTTCAATGAATTTTGTTAATTCGCACTGAAGAGTTAGTATATAAGAAAATTCATTAATATCCGTTGGCAGAGGTCCTACCAAATCTAAATATACCTTTTGAAATGCAAAATTAGCTGTACTTGTAATTACCATGGGTTCTTTAATGTAATGATTTGTATGTTTCATTTTTTGGCAACTGTCGCATCTTTTTACAAATTTTTGAACATCTTTATACATTCCTGACCAATAATAGTACTTTTTAATATTATTCACCATTCGATTAATTCCCGCGTGTCCACTAGTGGGCAGTAAATGAAAATCATTTAATATTCTTTCACATCGCTAATAACATATATACGGGGACCGGTCCAATTATCATCTTTTATTTCTTTCAATATCCATTCAATAATGTCTTTATTATTTTTATCTTTTAACATAACTAATTCGCGAATTTTTAATCGATTGCTTAGAATAATCAAATCTCTCAACATTCCGTCTAGCGTCATGTTGATCGAGCATTTTGATTAAAATAAATAGCAGCATGCGAAGGAACAAAATGGAAATCTCCCAAACTTGCGGACACGATATTTTTAAGTCGACTTATTACTTTTTCTGAGGCTGGCATTAATTCGATACTATTTTCAGGTTTTTTTCAGTATTTCTACAATATCTGGTTGATCAGGCCAAACATTTGTAGTTTCCTCTGCTTCCTGTATATTAGCATTGGAATTGCGTGCACACTGGGCCCTAGATCAATACGGCAATTACTTTATCATTCATACTTTTTAAATCATTAGACGTTAAGGTGACTCTAGATAGAGCGTCAGCCGTCACATTTTCAGATCCCCTAACATACTCAATATAAAAGTCATATTCTTCTAAGCCTAACCTAAACTTTGTTAACCGACTTGAAGGTTCAGTCATATTAAATAGGTACCTATATTAAAGGTCTATGGTCAGTCAAAATTTTAAAACGTCGCCCAAATAAATAAGGTCTGAAATACTTTATCGCCCAGTAAATAGCTAAAAGTTCTTTTTCTATTGTCGGATAATTAACTTCCGCTTTATTCAAACTTCTACTTGCATATGCAACTGGTTTTTCATTGATATTTGATAAGGTAGCTCCCATGGCAATATTAGAAGCATCAGTTCGAAGAATGAATTCGCTTTTATCTGAAAAGTCTGGGTAGTCTAGAACTGGAGGATTAATAAGAGCATTCTTGAGAAATAAAAATGATTTTTCGCATTCATGAGTCCATTCAAAAATAGCATATTTTTTACAAAGTTTATTTAATGGTACAGTTTTTTCTGCAAAATTTGGAATAAATTTTCTGTAGTAGTTTGCGAAAGCTACAAATCTCTTTAATTCATTTGCATTTGTTGGCCTGGGATAATTTTGAAGAGCTTTAAACTTTACTATTGTCGGGCAAAATTCCATTTTCTGAAATAACATGTCCAAGGTAAAGGATTTGTTTTTTCAAAAATTCACATTTTGAGGGATTTAATTTTAAATTGACTTCACGAAGCCTGTTTGAAAACAGCAATTAAATTTTTATTATGGTCTACGAGATTTCTTCCAAAAACTATTAAGTCGTCGAGATAAACAAAACATTTTTCGTAATTTAGTCCCGACATAGCAACTGTCATAAGCCTCGAGAATGCGCTTGGACTAATTTTCAATCCCATTGGCAACCTTTTCATTTGCCATTGGCCTCGACCAGTAGTAAATGCTGTGTACTTTCTACTTTCTTCAGTTAGCTCTACCTGATAATATCCCTAACTAAGATCCAAATGTGAGAAATATATAGCTCCTGCAAGGGAATCAAAAATATCGGTAATATTTGGAAGTGGAAATTTTTGGTCGCGAATTTGTTGATTAACTAATCTATAATCTACAACTAATCTTGTTGAATCCTCAGTCAAACCTTTTTTTGGGACTAACAGAACCGGAGAAGACCATTCACTCTGTGCTCTTTCAATGATGTCATCCTCATACATTTTCGAGACTTTCTTATGTATCTCATATTTTTGCGAAAAAGGCAATCTGTATGGTTTTACATAGGAGGGTGTAGCGTTTTTTTTTAACTGAATTGATTCTTTATAGATATTAGTGACAGTTAACTTATCGTCTGGCATGTGAAAAATATCTGCATATTTAGCACAAATATTTTCGATTGAATTTTGCTCTTTCGGGTCTAAATAAATAGTTCAATTCTAGTAGTTCAAATAATGTTTTCACACGAGCCACCGATATGTCCGACTTTGAAAATTGATAGAATTCATAACAGCTTAACCTTTTTGTTTTAGGGATACAATTTTTCAAGCAAACATCAGTTTCCCGAGTATTTAAAATTTTTACTGGTATTTTTCCTTGTTCAGGTCTTACAATCATACCTGCTATAAAAACACCTTGGCATAATTCGCTTGGTATAACCACACAATCCTCTGTTATACCAACCGAAACATGACAAATTGTTTCACATCTTGGAGATAACATTAACACATTATCATTGCTATTAGAGTTGAAAGGTAAAATTATGGTATCTTCAAAATTTGTTAAAGATAATGTATTTTCTTCGTAGTTTAGGATACCATTATATTTTCTTAAAAAATTCTCGCCAATTATTGCATCGCTAGAACAAGTAAGTGACGTAAAAACGTAAAATTTTTCTTCAAAAGATATATTTACTACTTTCAATTTTAGATAAACATAACCTGGTGAGGTTATAGTTCCTCCGACTCCTTTTATTTCTACATTGTCATTATACACTCGTGAATTTGAATTTAAAACATTTGATTTTATTGCGCACAATGAAGCTCCTGTGTCGACCAAAAATTTTACGTTTTTATTAAAGATAATGAAATTGACGGTGTTTGTAAAATTATCCGAATACGTAAATATTTCATTTCTATTTTTCCTGTTAGGGACGAAAAAAATTATTCTTCATAGAAGTCGTAGGTATTAGGTTATTCGCCCTCGACGTGCTAGCTTGCAAGTTTTCATCCTGACCATTACCTAAGTTACTCTCAATAACATTTATGTTATGTCGCCTATCTGACCCAGAAAAACGATTAGTACGGGTTCCGCGATTGTTGAACCCGCCACGAGAATTTCTTTAAAAACGTTGACTGTGTTGAAAATTCCCATTATTATTCCGATTTGCATTATTAAAATTTATATTAGGGCGGTTTGCAAAATTTGTATTTCTATTGGAATAGTTATTATTCGAATAAGAACCTCTATTTTGAGAAGAACCTCTCATAGAGTTCCTCATAAATCTTCCTTGACCTCTCCTAGAAGCGGTATAAATTTGAGGGTTATTATTAGAAAATGTTGTTTCCTCATCTTGGGCTGCTCTAATCGCGTCTTTTAAATAGGAAAAATTTCGCGAGGCCATTATCGTACTCAGTTTCTGATTGCGAAGGCCATCCGTAAATTGTTTCAAAGCTAACCTTTCGTTTATTGGTTTCAATACATTGTAAGCATTTTCATCTCCTTTTGCCTGAGATATTGTTAAATTAACGAATAGCTCCTCCAAATCGTTTCCAAAACTTTCAATAGATTTATCGCCTTGTTTAGAACGAAATAACTTCAATTGCAAAGCACTATCAGATTTAATAGTTAAAAAGTGCTTTTTAATGTCACCCAATAGATCATTTACTGAGTTATAACTAGTACTAAGTTTCAATTTTGCACTGTTTGACAACCTAGTTTTCAGAACAAATTTAATTAATAAAGGTTTACCTTCATTATTAAGCATAGAATCGTAAAGTTCTATTGCGTCGATAAGTTTTTGCGTAATATTCTCGGTATCATCCATAATTGGTAACAAACTAACAGCAACTTTAAGATCAAATGAAGCCATTTCTGCTACTTCGGTTTGCTTATCTCTAAAATTTAGAATCTCGTCATAAAGTTTATTAATTTTTACTAGTAATTCGTTAACTAAGCGGATTTCAGAGTCATCAAGTTCAGAGTTGTCTATTTTTTGATTAATCGAGGATACTTCTCTTTTTACTTCCAAGTAAATGGCTTTTGCCTCATTGAGTTTTTGGTCAAAAATTGGAGTTTTGCGCCGTTCGTAATTTAATTTAACAATATCTATAACTTCTTATTTTTTGCAAGGAAACATAACTTTTATCTAAAACACTATCGCCCATTTAATAAACAAGTCAAAAAAAAAAGAAAATCAACTTTCCAAAAAAAAAGATTTACGCGCATACCTGTTTTAAGGGTCCATATTTTCCTTACTGGCTATCAATTATCAATAATAATACACAAAAATGTCAATCTTACAACACTAAAATATAAAATTACTTACATGGTTTCAATTATAACTTTTAAGTACTTAATAATAGCTTTTTTTTTTTCTAATAAAGTCTTAATTCAATGGAAATACTTGTTTGTTCCTACACTATTGCCAACGTATCATGTATCTGTATTATTTTTTGACTCTTGCATGTCTCATATCCTAAAAAAAAAAAACCTAAAAAAGAAACTACTGCTCCTGGACATCATCAGCTAGATTGTTTTGTGATCGTCTTAACTCGTGCTTGATAATCTCCCTTCTAATAGATCTTCTTGTTTTTTCCTTATATGTTTTGACGAGAAAATGGAGCACTGCTAATAAAACAACGGCCACTATAACTATAGCGCCTCTGTAAGTGAAATTCCTTGGCTATCTTGACTTCTAGTGGTGGCATCGCCAGATCCAGATTGCGCTATTACCACTTTTTCCTCAATTTTGGACTGCTGCTTTCCCATTTTCTCCCAATTATATCTTACTTTTAGAATTTTTCACCAACATTAAGGCCTCTGGCAGGGTCGCCATGTAATAACTCGAGACGATTTGGGGTTCTTAGGCCTTCAGTAAAACTACTACGTTGGTTTACTTCATAATGTATATTAATATCATAATGCATTTTCACAAGCGAACAGCGGTCATTGTACCTGCTGACTTAACAATTAGGTAACGGCAATAATATAATATTAGCTAACTAATCAATTTGCACCATCAGATGCCATACCGGGTGTATTTACCCTATTACACTATATGCTTTGAAAAAAACTGTAATGAAAATCTAAAAATAATGCACATAAATGTGCGTAGCTTAAACAGGAATTTTGACAACTTCCTTACGTACTTCGAAGCAGTGCAAGTTGATTTTGATTTTATATCTATGTCAGAAACTAATGAAATAATAGTAGATTATACCACGAGTCAATAATAGCCATTATTGCGAGTAGTATACTCTACTTTATTCACGACAAATTAATTTATTTGAAATTTTCTTTCCAAAAACGCTCTTTGTTCATCCGTCTCAATACAAATACACAAGCACTGAATTTGTTCAGGTATATTGTTTCCATGGTACTACTTATTTAATTCGAGAAATTTTGTGATTGGTGTGCAAGCGGGAATAATGACCAATAATCCCTGCGGGAATAATATACCTATGGCATTATACTGCCAAAATCACATATGTAATACTTACATTATATGTCAGTCGTAAATAAAGAATATAAAGCAATTTAAATAGAAAAACTATTAAGCTTTCTACCACGAGAGTAAAATAAACAAATGCGATGGTACTGTGATTTTTGTAAAGTCCAATCTTCTAGTGGAATCTCAAATACTAAAAATTAATAATACATACTAGGTTTTTTAGAGTCACTTTCATTAAAAATGGAGTAAAGTTTAGTTTTAACTGTTCACTATAGATGTCCTTCACTGTCTCCAGACCAATTATCAATAGAACTCAGCAAAAATATTTGCAGCAGGTAAAGTAAGTGATATAAAGTATTTCTTTGCTTCCGGAAATCGCTATGGTAATGTATAGTTTTACTGACGGTTGGCGAAAGGTGGCCACTGTTGCCGGCTCTCCCCTATACCCTAGGTTGTAAAGTAAGGTACTTTAGACACTAGGGCAGTGGCGTAACTAAGGGCCCGCAGCTGCGGGGGGGCCTCGTGCTTTTGGGGGGCCCGCCAGGGCCACAACTAGAAACAAAAACAAAAAAAATACAGATGTAGAAATGTACTTGTAAATCCGAATTAGATTCAATTGTATTGTACCAAACCGAGAGCTACTACATTTAATCTCCATCGAACATGTAGAACTTAACTTGGTCCTAGTTTTAAGTTTTACTGAAGTAATTTCCGTATTATCTTATTTTTGTCGTTGCCTGTGATAGTAGTCAGTGCAGAACGTTCGTTTTCAAAGCTCAAGCTTTTCAAGCTTATTATTAAAAGCTTTTTGTGTTCCTCTATGACACAAGGTGGACTAAAGGCATTTGGGCTGTTGTCCAAAAAAGCTGGGAAAGCTAGTAAAATGGACATATCTGAAGAAGTTAGGGCCGCAGAAAGGATTTTTAGGTTTTGGTCTACTCTTTGCTTTTCTTTAATTTTACTTCACGGGGATTTTTTTTCTTTTTTAAATATTTTCTTGTTCAGTGAATTATATTATATTATATGTCATATTTTTTTATTTTTGTTCTTTTCAATATCTACATCAATGTTTTTTATGTTTCTCGTTTTGTTATATTTAATTTTTTTATTATATGCTATGTTTTCTATATTCCTTATTTTTTGTTTTATTTTCAAAATTTGATTTATGTATGTTTTTTGGTTTCTTATTTTTAAACGAGTTTTTAAACAACTGGAAATGAAAGCTTTGTTTCATTCTACTACACCTTATACTTAGATAAACTGACACATTTTGTAGGCAAATATCTCGAAAACGGGAAAAGATAACGGGATGCGATTTGTTCTGGAAGAATGAGCATTTTTTAAAGTTTTTTTTCATGATATTGACGAATCCTGAAATTTGGTTTTACAGACATTCGATTTTTTCAAATAATTTAATACTGCCTTATTCTTGATGAAACACCCGGTATATTTTGTCATCGTCAGAAAGCGTGACTTTTCTACTTTACAAAAATGTATAATTTTTTTCAATTATTATGAAATTGAATTGTGAAAATTACACTTTGTTGAAGAGTGTAGCATCGACTGGCCAGAAAAAAATGATAATAATTAATTTGTGTTTTATATGCACTTGCATTATTTATTAATTTGTGTTTAATACTTGTATCAGTTAAGTATGCGCTAATTACTTAATAAAAGTATTAGATACAAATTAATTCCCAATATTTTTTGGGTTAGTCGATGGTATTCTCTTCGCGCGACAAAGTGCAATTTTCCCGATGCAAGTTCGAAATAATCAGAAAAAATTATACATTTTGTTTCGAAAAATCGTATGTCTGTAAAACCAAATTTAAGCAAATTTTAGGATTCGGCAATAATGTGAAAAAAAACTTTAAAAAATCCTTATTCTCCCAGAACAAACCGCATCTCGTTATCTCTTCCCGTTTTCGAGATATTTAGCAGCAAAATGTGTCATTTTATCCAAGAACACCCTGTATTATGTAAATGCATATATTTATACAGGGTGTCCCACCACGTTTTACACAGGTGATAACTGCGGTACGCCTCATCCAATATATAATTGAAATTTTGAGGATCTGAGTAACTGTTTGTTCCACTTCTACATGTGTCATGTGTCATCCAATTTCACCATTTTCGCTTCAGTTTCGGTCAAGTGATGGCAACTTTAGAATCTTAAATATAACTAATGGTATATAATGATGTCATTTTTCGTTAAAAAATCTTGAATAATCTCGCATACAAAATGTGATATGATTTCGAATATTTCCAATTTGGTCACTCAACGTTGCTGTCATTCTAATTCGAATTCAATTACGTATTCGAGAATATTCAAGAATTGACCTCCTGGGTAAAAAAACCTCGTAGGAAACCCTGTAGCTATATACTATACTTATATATTTATTGTTTTGAATGGAACAATCTTTTCTTGAGAATTGTCAATCCAAAGCTAGGGTGGATCTTACCTATTTGGTTTTCAATCCAGCAGAGGACTCCATATGTGGCTTTGTTCAATTTAATAAATGGCTTCTTGGAGAAAAATAAACATACTTTTGCATTTATACAAAACTTCAAATAAAATTGTTATTTATTATAATATTGATAAATATCAAAAGAATTAATTCTGAAATTGACAAATATCAATAGAATTAATCCTAACTTCTTAACTTTTTAACATGTTGCACTCTGCAAATATTTCGCTTTCTGTATGCAATGGGAATTTAGGTTGAGGTTGGAAGGCGATACTGGGAAACTTCACAAAACAGTGCTCTTTTCAATCATGGGGTAATTCTTCGTGCAATTAGGGCCAATTGGGTGTTGTGCATTTTACGCAGCTTTCGCCTTCAGTGAAAGCGTTGGGAGCTTTTTCAAAAACTTCTTACTTTTTTTTATTAATTTTTATACTCTGGTTAACAACGAATCAACAACGGGCTATAGTAACTAGAAAAACAAAAAAATCGCCGAAAAACACCAGCATGACCATCCACGCCATGCTTGTTTTTTCGTGACAGAATGCAAAGAACGTAATGAAAATACAAACGTGAACGCCTTCTATTATTAGGAAAGAAAATTATGCAATGGCATCTTCTTTTTCAAATATTTCAAAATAGTTGCGGATGTTTCCGCAACATACTCCCGCACTTTGAAGTCACCAACTTCAACAATTCAAAAATTCAACAAGAACAACATTCGATGATGATAACATCAGACTCATCAGAACTCAGAACCATATCAGCCATATGATATAAAAACAAACTACATAAGAACAAGAACTAATTCTTTACAAACTATAAGCAAGTAGATATATAAAAAATAACATATTTAAGGCAGGGTCAGATTATGACATTCAAATTTCATTTCAGGGAGATCCACTTGGGGTAAAGGACAAACCTTTGCAATGCTACGAGTATATATCCCATCTTGGGTTTTAAGTTTAACAACTCGTACTTTATTGTCTTTACCAGGGATAACTTCCAACACTCTAGCTAGAGGCCATTTTAAAGGAGGGGTATCATCATCTCTCAGAAGAACTATTGAGCCTGGTTTCAGATTTTCAGACTCTCGAAACCACTTGGGTCGGTGTTGGAGTCGATTCAGATAATCAACTCTCCACCTTTTCCAGAAAACTTGCTGAATTTGGACAATTCTTTGCCAGTAAGAGAGTCTGTTTTCAGGAGTACTTTCTAAATTTCTTTCAGGATGAGCAGTCAAACTAGTTCCAATCAAAAAATGACCAGGAGTAAGAGCCTGGAAATCATTGGGGTCATTAGAGAGAGGGCAGAGAGGCCGTGAATTTAAAATGGCTTCGATTGACGTTAATATGGTGTAGAATTGCTCAAAAGTAAGGCGAGCTTCTCCAACTAAACGATGAAGATGGTATTTGGTGCTTTTCACAGCAGCCTCCCAAATACCACCCCAATGGGGGCTTCTTGGAGGAATAAACTTAAATTTGATTTCATTTTGAGCAGAAAAATCTTTTATAGAATCTAAGACACTCTTGGTTTTGAAAAAATCATACAACTCCCTTAGCTGGTTTCTTGCACCAACAAAATTAGTTGCGTTGTCACTATAAATTAATTCAGGATTTCCTCTGCGAGCAATAAATCTTTTGAGGGTCATAATAAAAGCTTCTGTTGATAAGCTGGTTACCAACTCTAAATGCACAGCCTTTGTGATCATGCACACAAACAATGCTATATAGGCCTTGATAATCGGGGCTTTACGTAAGTTTGAAGATTTTAAAAGGAAGGGGCCTCCATAGTCTATACCAACTCTATTGAAACACCTGGTTTCCTGGACTCTTTCCTTGGGCAAATCTCCCATTATCTGAGTTGTGGGTTGAGCTCTGAACTTGAGACAAATATGACAATTCCTAATAATCCTTTTGACTTCCCGTAAACCATTTAAAGGCCAAAACTTTAATCTGAAATTAGACAAAACAGTTTGAGCTCCTGAATGTCCTAACCGTAGGTGTTCTAATTTTAACATCAAAGAGACGATATAATTTCTAGAGGGCAAAAGAATAGGGTGTTTCTCATCAAAAGATATGTTGGCATTCTCAAGTCTACCACCTACTCGTACAATACCATCCATATCAAGGAAGGGCTTGAGCTGGGCCAACTGTTTATTGGAAAGAGCTTTACCTTTACTGAGGTCTTGAATTTCTTTTGAGAAGTGGAGTGATTGAAGAACTTTAACTATCAAATCTTTTGCTTTCCTCAATTCATTGACTTCAAGAGGACCAACGATTTTATTATCTTTGTTTCCAACATTGTGAACAAATCTTAATATAAATGAAACGTGACGTTGTAATTTTGAAAATTGTGAAAATTTGAGAAATAATTTTGACCAGAAATCATTCTGGAAGAACACATGCAAAGTGACAGTAGGTTTTTTCTTTTGTTCAGGGAGGTCATCGATTTTCGAAACATTTCCAAACGATTTTTCTGAGAGTCTTAACTTCATATCAAGCAAGAAAGAGGGGCCTTTCCACCATAAGTCTAAATTGATAACATCCTGTATTGGGACACCACGAGAGGGCAAATCAGCTGGGTTGTCAGCGGATTTGACATGTCTCCAAATACATTCCTTTGTAAGATCTTGTATTTGTGCTACACGATTAGCAACAAATACATTCCAACGAGAAGCATGAGAATTCACCCAGCATAGAGCTACTTGTGAGTCAGACCAAAGATTTACAGAATCAACCTTAAAACGACCATCGAAAACTGATAGTAGTTTTCTAACCAATTGGGAGAGCAACAGCATAGCACATAACTCCAAACGTGGAAGAGAGACAGTTTTGATAGGGGCAATCCTAGATTTTGAAGAGAGAAGGGTGCAAGATACAGCACTATCTATGTATATTACTCTAATGTAAACACATGCTGCATAGGCTTGCATACTTGCGTCTGAAAAACCATGAAATTCAATTTGTTTAATTTTCTTTTCCAAAAATAAATATCTGGGTATTTTCAGATTTTTGAGCAGAGGTAAATTTTCAATAAAATGAGTCCAATTTTGTATAATTGACATGTCAGTAATGGGACTATCCCAATCTAGTTTCAACATCCAGAGCTTCTGAATAATCAATTTCCCAGAAACTATAACCAATGATAAAAAACCAAGGGGGTCATAGCACTGAGCCAAAGTAGATAATATTTTTCTTTTTGTGATTGGCGGTGTGAAGGAACTTTCAGGGATTGAGACACAGAAAAAATCAGCAAAGGGGTTCCATTTCAATCCTAAAACTTTACTTGGAAAATCATCAAAATTAAGATTTCGTTCAGGAATTTTCTCTTGGGAAATTTTGTCAAAAAAATTGCTTGAATTTGAACACCATTTGTGTAACTGAAAACCATGAGTATTTAAAAGAGTATTTAATTGAGTATATAGAGTTTCCAAGTCTGAGTAATTATCAACACCTCCAAGACAATCATCTACATAGGTCATTTTCAAGAGAGCTTCAGAAGCTAGAGGATTTTGAATGACATTATTTTGAGCTATTTCATGCAAAACTCTTGTTGCAAGAAAAGGGGCACAATTAGTGCCATAGGTGACAGTTGAGAGTTCAAAACATTTCAGAGTTTCCTGAGGACTATTCCTCCATAAAATGTTCAAGAGGTATCTTTGTTCTGGATTTATCAGAATTTGTCTATACATTTTCTGTATATCAGAGGTGAGCACATATTTGAAAGAGCGAAAACGACAGAGTATGTCATAGAGGTCTGGCTGAACCTGATAGCCTTTAAGAGTGACATCATTTAAAGAATATCCTGAAGAAGTTTTACATGAGACATCGAATACTACACGCAGTTTTGTAGTGACGCTATCCTCCTTTATAACTGCGTGATGGGGCAGAAAATACTTAGGTTGTGAGTAGCAGTTTGTCAAAATGAGAGGAACAAACCTTCCATGTCCGAGGCTTTCATACTCGTCAATGAAATTTTTATAATCAGAAAAATACCTTTATTTGTCACTCATTTGTAAAACGTCATTTAACAAATCAAAACATAAACAACGAAAATTGATTTTTACCAGTTACTGGCTCTACTGACTTGTAAAATTGACAGCTAAACTGTAAAAACTTTTTACAAGTCAGTAGGGTCAGAGAATTATTTATTAAAATTGTATTACCTATATGTATTAATTTTTTATTAATTGTTTAAGATTGTTTACAAATGAGTAACAAATAAATTATTGTACATCATACGCCAGGTATCAGTTTTTACTGGCTCTTGAAGGTGACAAGCTCGCCTGACGGCTCGCTAGTCATTTCCTTCAATCACCAGTAAAAACTGTTTTACCTGGCTAATAATGTAAAATACTATTTGTCCTTAGCAAATCTTTTTTCAAGATTGAAAAATCTTTTCCTTGCCATGGAAAAAGAATCACCAAGCTTCAAATTTTCTTTAGGAGATTTTAAGGGTAAGTCTACTTGAAAAACACCATTTTCCAATATCTTCGTGCTTTTCATGAATAGACTTTCTGCCTCATCATCTTCAAAAGAACGCGGAATATTTGGGGAAATGTCCTCAAGTGTCCAAAATCTAGAGACCATTTTTTCAAGAGGGGTTTCGTCGAGGGTTTCATTTTTGGTTTGAGCTATAAGAGAAACACTTAAATGTGACATCAACATATTATCTTGAGATACATTAAGAGAGAAAGGACCACCAATGACCCATCCAAGGTAAGTATTGAGTAGTATAGGGAGGTTTTTTCCTAACCGAACTATACCATTAGCCAATAATTCATAATACACATCAGCACCCAGCAACAATTCTACATCTGAAGGGGTAGAGAAAGAGACATCTGCAAGAGGCAAATTTGAGGGTATATTCCAAGAGTCCGTATTTATTTTGTTTTGGGGTAATTTACTGGTGATTTCTGTTAATATTGCACAGGAAACTTTGAACTTTCTGTGAGAGTACACATTTGAGTAGAGCGTTACATCAACCATTTTATTTGAAATGCTATTGCTCAGTGCAATACCTGAAACAGAAGTTGTTTTAGTATAGGAAATGTAATTTAATTTGTTGACGAGTTTGTGAGTGACAAAAGAATTTTGAGAGCCATTATCCAAAATTGCTTTAGCTTGTATACAATTTCCCTGGGCATCATAAAGAGAGACACAAGCAGTAGCTAATAAAACGTGGTTATTTCTAGTAGAAGCTGACAGAGATAGAGAGTCTTGCGAAAGTGCACTAGAGTTGCACGAAGAATTACCTTTGGAAGATTTAGGAATAGCACCATTTTGTGAGGGGGACAAAAATCCATTGTTTTCATTTAATCGCGTTTGACTGTTACATTTATTTTTATCAAATTTAGGCGGGTTATTACTAGAGACATTTTGAGCACCTTCTACCCGAGCTTCTAGTCTGTTATTTTGATGAGAGTGCAACATGCTATGGTGTTTCTTAGAGCAAAAAGAACAAACGTTAGTAGATGAGCACTGAGCCACTGCATGAGCAGTTCCCAGACAGTTATAACACAGTTTTTTAGAACCTACAAAGTTTCTCTTGTCTGCAATAGATGCATTTTTGAATTTGTTACAAGAATAAATTTTATGAGTATTTTCATTGCAATAAGAACACTTTGCATGTTCACTGTTTTGGGATGCGAATGCATGAAGAGAGGTTTTTAACTGAGGTTTTGTGAATTTTGGTGTAAATTGTACACCCGTACTATTTAAGTTTTCCAACACTATACATCTTTTTTCTAAAAATTCAAAAAATTCTGAAAGTTGAGGTAATTCATCCACATTTCTCTCAGTTTCAAAGGCTCTTCTTGTACCAAAATCTATCTTTTTTCCTAACAAATATAACAAGATAAAGTCTAACAATTGTTCACATGAATAATTTAAATTATACAACGAGTCTAAATTTCTCTTACAATTGGTTGAAAATTCCCTGAGAGCTGTTGAGGTGCATTTTGTGAGTGAAGGCACTTCCAAGAGAGACACTTAAAGAGTATTTATTACAGAAAGCTTATTTTCGTATCGTTTCTGCAGAATTTCTAAGGCTGTATCAAAATTATCATTTATAACTATTAAATTTTCAATTAATTTTAATGGTTCATCCCGCAAAAATGACTTCAGATAAATAAATTTCTGTATTTTTGAGAGGCTCTGATTTTGAATTATTAAAGCATCAAAAATTTGATAAAAAGGTAGCCATTCTGAAATATCACCTTTGAATGGTTTGATATGAATGTCAGGTAATTTTACATCAATTTTAGGAGAAGGGGCCACAATAGTTTGTTGTACAGGGTGTGCATTAACGCTTGGGGGAAAGGGAGAAAAACATAATTTTTTAATTTTATCTTTGATAATACTACACTTTTGATGAACAGAGTTTTCAATGAAATCACGATCCTCATTATCAAGGGTTTCATCAGCAGGAAGAGCATCTATCCTGTCTTGTATATTTTCATATGCATGAAAAGTATTTTTTAAATAATCATACTTTTCTGAGAGCTCTCCTACTTCAGCCTTATCTGCTGTTTGGAGCCAATTATTAACTCTTGTTATTTTACCCTTGATAATGGTTCGTTGTATTTTCAATTGACTATAATCTAAATCGAATCAACAACGGGCTATAGTAACTAGAAAAACAAAAAAATCGCCGAAAAACACCAGCATGACCATCCACGCCATGCTTGTTTTTTCGTGACAGAATGCAAAGAACGTAATGAAAATACAAACGTGAACGCCCTCTATTATTAGGAAAGAAAATTATGCAATGGCATCTTCTTTTTCAAATATTTCAAAATAGTTGCGGATGTTTCCGCAACATTTATATTAGAATAAAATTTATTTGTTCATATAGATATGTATATAGAGAAAAAAAAAAAAAAAAAGATGGGCCCCGAAAAAATCCTTGCGGGGGGGCCCCGGATTTGAAGTTACGTCACTGCACTAGGGTGTAAAGTTATGGTGTATTTTTCAAAATTAATGGCTTCATAATGTCAGTGGTAGAAAAAAAAAGTATGCACATGTGTGTAAAGCACTTTTTTTCGCTCATGTGATTAAAATTCACATTCGCGAAAAAAGGTTCACTTTACACACTTGTTGCATAATTAGCTACATATTTCAATTCAATTCAATTCAAATCTTTTGAACTTTCAAACGAATAATTGATATCAATAAATAATCAAATTTTATCAGAAAAAATGCCGTTTGAGCCTATACATACAGGGTGGGGCACGAAAAACTTCCCACCCAGGTTTTCTCAGGTATTAAGTGACTAATCAAAAATCGTTCGGATACGTCACTTTTTGTTTTTTGGGGGACACATTTCATTGGTATTTTCACCCCCTACCTGTCAACCCCTAAGCGGGGGTGACAGGTACTCCCAAAATTCCAAATGGAAAGATGGGTCGAGTGATACATCATTTGATAGCTATTTTTATTAAAAATAAATTTCCAAAGTTTCAAGTTGCTACTGTTTACCCTGTTGAAATGGCGGTTTGTCAAAGTTCCCAAGTAGCACATAATATTGGGTAAACATTGTTTTTCAGTTGGGCCAATATTTATTCATTTTTGTTGCTAAATCAACACAGTACCAATATTGGGGCCACGTTGGTTTCAACTATGTGGAAACAATATTTAAAAATAATCTTGTACCAATATTGTTTTCATAGATTAATTAACTTCTCAGTAATTTGAATATTGGCCCAAGATTTCTCACTACAATATTGATTTATGAAATATTGGCCAAATATGACATTTTATATTATCGAAACAATATTGTAATATAATATTAATTCAATATTGGCATTCAATTTTTTATTGATATTCAAATTCACTTCAAAAACTTTATACGGCCAATATTTATTTTCAATTTTTTCACAATATTGATACTTTTTGAAAAGCCCAATGAAGGGCCAATATTCACATACTAATTTTTACCAAGGTTAGATTTTCTGAATTGAAAATGTTGGTCCAATATAGGGTCTTCAATGATTTTTCGGAGTTCTGTCAAGCAATCAAGTGAGGAAAATAGATGGCGACCTCAGATGGCGACTCTGTCTTCATTTTATCTGTCTTAAACCTAGTCCCGGGATGAAACCAAAAATTGGTAGTTTTCTCTCTGCGGGACCCTGGCGGGACTTAACCGTGCTGAAAAGTTGTGATACAGTGAAACGGGTCGACGGATGGTATGGCAGAGAGAAAACACTTCTCAGTCGGTCCTTATAATTGGTCCGTTACCCTAATTAAATATAATATAAAGCCAAGATTTATATACGACTTTGGGCCAATATTGGTAATTTGAATTGGCTGTATATTGCATAAAGTTCTTCATATATGATATCGATTCTTCTTTTTTGGGCCAACATTTGGTTACGTTATTGCACCAATATTGGTATTTGTTTTTGGGTATATATTGACATACGTTCTTGGACAAATATTGCAGAATGTCCACATCTTTTATTGGGTCAACTTAGGGAATCTTGATTTGGGCCAACAAATCTTAGTTATTGTCCCAATATGGGAGTGCTCCTTGAGTTATATGGTTTTTACTTCATAATAACAAAACAACAGATTTTTCAAGTGAATAAACATGAACCATTTCAATCTGTTGTTCTGTTATTATGTGATAAAAACCACACAGTTCAGATACTCGGAAACAAGCATTTTTCCTAACTTTGACAAGCCACCATTTCGGCAGGGTAAATGGTAGCAACTTAAAACTTGGGGGATATAATCTTAATAAATCTAACAAATGACGTAACACTCGATTCCCCTTTCCTATTAAAATTTTGAGGGTACCTGTCACCCCCGCTGAGGCGCTGACAGGTAGGGGGTGAAAATTCCAATGAAATGTGTCCCCCAAAAAACAAAAATTGACGTTTCCGAGCGGTTTTTTATTAATTACATAACACTTGAGGAAACCGTGGTGGGAAGCTTTTCGTACCCCACCCTGTATATCAGAAAAGCTTGTTAAATTTCATGAGACTATTTTGAATATCAAAAGCTATTTACTTAAATGATAATGTAGGGTGACCATATTTTTTTTGTATGAATGCTGTACACATCTAAAATTTTGGGACAGGTGAGTGGAGAAAGCACTAAATGCAAATTTTGTCGACTTTATAGACCGTTTTAGTACCACTTAACAAAAATAGAAAAAAGAAACACATAACATAATAAGTCTGTTTGCATAGAAATCACAAACCAGTCAGAGTGAATTTCATTGGTTGAAAACCTTAATGATTGAAACCAAGGTTGTTTGAAAGAGGTAGGTTGGCTGATAACATTTATGACGTCATCTGGATGCCTAAACATAATGCAAATTTTCATTAGATCTTCCTGATGACGTCATCTGTTTACCATTACTGGACAACCTATTAACTTTAGAAATCTTGGGTTGAAATTAGGCGATGGTCCGAATATAACCAAACGTTAACCAAAGTAACCGAATCGGTTGACCGATGGTTACTGAAAATTCCGGTTACTTGAGAAACGTAGATATGAAATACAGACAACGGAGGGACGGAAAACGGCCATATTGAACCTCCAAGTATGACTTATAATTTGTTTTGGTGGTTCGCTGTGTTCTCATTCAAGTAGATGTTTAATGGATTTTAGCGGTTTTAAGTGATAATAAGCACTGGGATTAGTGCGAAAAGAGTGAGTCATAATATTAACAATCATATTTAAATAGATATACGCCACTGCCAAACCGGAAACACTAGTCGGCCATATGCAACCTCCACATATTCTGGTCGCTGGTCGCACAGATTGAAGGTTATGCTCCTTCCTGTAGTTTTTATATTCAAAGTGAAATACAGATAAAACCAACAGAACCGACATTTGATAGCCGGTAACTATTTTGACATTTGGTTAACCAGATTTCAGGAAACCAAGGTCCAAAAGTAACCACTTCTCCAGGAACCAGAGTAATTTGATTACCTACTTTCGGACCGCGAAACCACAACCCTGGTTATATTCGGCCACAGCCTTAGTTTTCTGACTGTTTCTGACTATTTTCAACCAATGAAATTCGTGCTGACTGGTTTGTGATTGCTGCAGAAACAGACCTATTATGCTGTGTCTTCTTCTAAGCAGCGTGGAATAGAGAGAGATAAAAAAGGTAGTTAGCATTAAAAAGAATATTCTGGGAGATGATGGCATAAATGACGTAAATCGCAAATGTAGAAATGTCGTTAGTTATTGACGGACAATTTTTCGTAATTTTTTTTTAAGAAAAACTTAATTATGATCTAGGGTTTCCATAAAGGTTTTCCGGAATTCAGGACAAAGGAGTCAAGAAATCCGGACTTCGCCGAAATAGTTATTGAGAATGTGTAAAGTGAAAGGCGAGTGTGACAAAATTCACATTTGTAAAAAAAGGTTCACTTCACACACGTATTGCATAATATACAAACAATTTTCTACTACCAATGAAATATGTGTAAAAAAATAACTTTAAACAAATACTTTACGCATACGCACTAATGCGTAAAGTAATTTACTAGAAAAAAATTACAGTGTCGACATCTGTCATTGACCTTACTTCACGCACTATAGTTAGTAGGCAATTTTTCGCGAGGATAAAATTGGAGGATAATCAAGCATAATCTGATTATCCTGGGGTGCGTTCAAAGACGGCAATGCTTATGCCAAAACTTACTTTTCCCCCTCCACCGGTAATGCCGAAACACGTAGGTTGGAGCCGAACTCGAACGCAAAATGCCAATTTTTGCTTGGTTGAAGCCGTTCCTGAACGCAGCCCAGGGTTATGTGATGTGTCAACTGCAGTGATGTGCCTGTAGACAATGTCAACGTAAACAATTGATTGTCTACGCGTAGACAATTCGAATTGTTTACGTGAGCATTTGTCTACACATTGTCTACATGCGACGTAAACAATAACTTATTTTAAAAAATTCAAAAAAGAATATCAAAAGTTACTATACTATCACTATTACTTCGATATTAGCATTCACTGATTATAAAATATCAGAAAAACCAATAATAAAATAAAAATAATTTAAAAAAAAGGAAAGTGCGAGGTTAGAATTGAACGTCATTTATATTATTCTACATTGTTGACACGTTGTCTACATTGCCTACATTGTCTACATTATCTACACGTAAAGTAGACAATGAAAGTCTACGTGTAGACGCACATCCCTGGTCAACTGTGTCATACTCCCCTAACTCCCTCTCCCTTCAATTCTGGGCCTGCGAGTGACGTCACTACCAGCAGTTTATAGTGATGACGTCACCCGCAGACCACGATGGAATGCTCGCGATTCAGGTTGTGCTAGTGAGTTAATTTTTTCGTCGATTTCAAATGTAGAAAGTTTTCAGTCTGTTCTCACAGAAGAAGTTAAGGGCCGGATTTATAGTCGCTGCTTGAGGTTTCCTCAGGCCTTAAGAAGGCTTTGAACGTTTAGAATTGAGATGACTAATTTGTCAAATAGTAGCAAGTGTCCATTCTAAACTCACGACCTTCAAGGAAGACCCAAGAAACGACTATAAATTCGGCCCTAAGTGTTCTTGATCCTCGAGTATCCCAGAATTTGATGATGGGTGAGTTAGGGGAGTATGACACAATTGACATATCACATAATCTAGCATACTCGAGTATGCTTGGTTATCCATCCTCGCGGAAAATTTCCTAGTGACCCTAGTGTGTAAAGTGACTTACTTCACGTACTAATGCGTGAAGTAAAATTTACGTCTTTTAGATAGTGCGTAAACTGAGTATGAGTGTTTCCACGATCTCTGAGTTTTCCGGACATTGTTCCGAATTCCGGCCGAACTTCCCCGGACACCCTAAAAACCCAAACATGTCCGGGTAAATCCGGACGTATGGAAACCCTATTATGATCGGATCCGAATCGCTGTACGTTTGCTGTACAAAATCAAATGCTGGACAGACTTTGAAAATGCTGTACAATACAGCGAAATGCTGTACGTATGGTCACCCTATGATAATGGAATATGTATACCTATGGCATGATCGATGTGCAAATGATAATGGTAGAAAATTAAATACTTAAATCTTATTCAATTTGTTTCCTTCACCGAGTTTAAGTGTGACTCCTGTCAAAAAATCACCTCTGACAAGGACAAGTATAAACTTCGCTGTAGCGGTGAATGTCGCCGGCATTTCTGTATGAGCTGCACTGGTCTGGATAAAACGACAACAAAGATGCTCTGCCAACAAAAGTATCACAATATTAGATTTTTCTGTAGTGTCTGTGATTCTCCAACGTTAAAATATCTTCACGATAAATTGTCTCAGCTACAGAAAGGCCAAATCCCTCTGGAAATTGTAGAGGCTCTGGGTGCATGTCTTAAGAACAGTGAAAAACTTCATCCGGTCATTTCGGAAATCTACGACACCTTAAGCGCTCATGATTCCAGGTGGAGCGACTTATCCAAGAAAGTGGATGACATACACAACCATCATTCTGAGTACTCTGAGAGTGGACAACAATCTCTATTCCATTCAATTAGGGAAATGAAACGAGACTTGTGCAACATGGACGGTCATGATGAGTCTATAAAGGTTCAGGTACATGACTCTTCAAAAGAAGAGTTAACAAGGGAAATGGCAGATTTGAGGAAATGTGGTGTCAACCAAATGGCGCTCACGTTGGAAAAGTTAGCAGGCAAAGAGAAACCGTCTACTAGGAGCAGCCCGCCACCTGTAAAAAAGTCAATTACAGCGTCGATTTCAACCCAGACCGATAGTGAAGAGACATCCCCTGTTACGCAAGTGGTCATTGATTCCCACCTCAGAATTCCGCCCTAAAAGAATAAGAAAACTGGCATTATGTGGTAGTGTCACAAATCCCCCATCCTTTTACAGCAAAATAGCTTGCTCATTTTGTAAAGGAAAAACTTGGAACCACGGAGTTTATCAGATGCTTTCCAATGCTCCAAAATAAAGACTGCTCTCACACTGATTTCAAAGTTGGTGTTCAAAACAAAAATCACCTAAAGCAGCTTTTGGACAGAAGCATGTGGCCTCCAGGTACGGGTATAGAGACTGCTAATTCATCTGCAACACTTTTAAAGGCATCGCCACCGTCGGCAGCAATTACAGTAGATCCACAGCATCAGTCTCATCACCATTTCAAACCCAACACTGCGGAGGGCCGAAGTAGACCACTAAACTCTGACTCAACCCCGATTAACCCGACTAAGGATGATAAAACTATCAGGATTGGTTCTGACAGGGAGGCTATAGCTGTTTCTAAGTCCCTGGCACAAAAATTGTTATGGATACAAGTAGAAAAAAAGATGAATCAATCATGGACCCGATGACTCCACCCATTGTGCGATTATCGCGAGCTTCCGATACAGCTGATGGTCGATATTTATTGGCTATAGTAAGAGACCCTGCCATTCTTAAAGCTCTTAGGCTATTCCTGGCTTATCTCCATGACCAACCATCCACCGTGTGTTTTGATGGGCACACTAACACCAGCATCAAATTAATGTTAGCTTCGGAGGGACTTCCTAGTGACTTGGACTCATTGCGGAAGTTATATTTCCGTTTCCACAACGCGTATGGCATTGGTCTGGCTGAAGTTGACGCTGATCTCTCCGCCTTCAGGTCTTACTTCTCGTCCGAGAAACTTCTCCGGTTACAGAATATTAGGGAAAGTCAGAGCAAATATTTCTCTAGTGGCTCTCCACGTAATAATAAATTTTTTTAGATAAGGCGATGCGATCAGAGGATCAAGCACCCTCTGTAAGGTTGGACGATGGCAAGCTTAGTGTATTTCTTATTAATATTCAGTCCTTAAGACACAAAACAGATGAATTATTTCTTTTATTAGAAGAGCTTAATTTTCCAGAAATCATCGCCATTACTGAACACTGGTTAAATATGGATGATCCTGTGTTTGTCAAAAATTACATGTCAATAGCTAGATTTAATCGAAGTAATTTATCTCACGGAGGCACTATGATAATGTCCACTAATAATGACTTTACGGCAATAACCAAGTTTGATAATTTATTTTCCTACGAGCGTGCGCAAAGTAGTACTTTTCCGCACGCATTACGGTTCTCAAAGTTACACTTTTCCGCACTCAGTGCGGATACGGGCCTTATCCACACTGAGTGCCGAAAAATAAAAATAATTGTCAAACAACAATAAGTGCACCCGTTGACTTTGACACATGATGACAAATTTTTCCTCTGTTTCTATATCAGCCAACATCTATACAAACACTGAATATAATTATTATCTTTAACGTTAGATTTGTGTTCTCCATTTACATGCAAGAATCTACAAACTTCTTTCGCATCAAATTTAAACACTTTAAAGCCCGGGACACATCTATCATACATTCTTCCGATCCGACTCCGATCATACAAACAGGGTCCTTATTCTTGGAACAGAGAGCAGTGTTTCCAGGCGTTCGCCTGGGATCGCTGCTCGCCTATTCCAAGAATAAGGACCTTGATTGTATGATCGGAGTCGGATCGGAAGAATGTATGATAGATGTGTCCCGGCCTTAAGATGAACAGCTCTGACGAGGATTTCAATTTTCTGTTTTTTTTTGTTATGTAATTTTTTGATGAATGAATAGGTTGGCTTCAAGTTAATTGAAAATAATTGAACAAATTATCGTTTTTTTTTTTTTTTAAATTTTTGTTGTTACCTACCTGATATGAAGCTCGTAGGAAAAATTTTGTTCCTAACACGTGCGCAAAGTGTCTTTTCCGCACGCAAACACTTATCCGAACTCCGCTTCGCGTCGTTCGTATAACTGTGTTCGCGTGCGGAAAAGTAACACTTTGCGCACTTGTTAGGAAAATAACTATATCGGAAAAAATATTTGAATTTGCCATCGTCTATCATAGTGGCTTTGACCTTTATATTGTTTGTTTATATCGATCACCGGACACAGACGCGCACATGTTTTGTCGGAATTTGCTGAGCTTGCTTGACTCCTTGCCCTTGAATTGCAAAATAATTTTATGTGGTGACTATAATATAAATTTTTCCTGTGTGTGCGCTGCTCAAGAATCCCTCCAGTCCATTTTCGACTCCTTTGGGATTGTGATGCATGTAAACTCTCCAACCAGAATAACCAAAACTAGTTCTACTACCATTGACTATATCCAGAATTGGTCAACTGTTCTATTTTTAGTGCAGGGTTTTCTGACCACGAAGCAGTATTAACGAATTTCTCATTGAATTCCTTACGTAAGGGTGCTTCCCGCAAATTGGGCAGAATATTTTCGGATGGAAATTTTTTAAATTTCAGTCAACTTTGCTTATCAGTTGACTGGGTCGTCCACTCAGATGATGTTGACTCCGAGTTCTCTAGATTCATAAATACCCTATCTGACCTGGCGACTAAATCCTTTCCTCTCAGACCCATCAAAGTCAAACGGCATAAACCATGGTCCACTAGTGGCTTGCGTACTTCTGGAAAAAATATGCGATCCTTGTCTCATCTAAAAAAATTCTCGGATAGCGTCTTCTTCAATAATTACGTAAAATTATACCAAAAAGTCTATCAGAAAACCATAAAAGCCGCCAAAGACATTTATTATAATAGGAGGCTGGCAAACTCCAAAAATGTTGCAAAAGAAACATGGTCAATTGTTAATGACTTGAGGAATAAGGCTTCTTCATCTAGCAAAATTCCTACTTCACCTGAGATCCTTAACGATTACTTTGTTGATGTGGCTAAGAATTTAGTGAATACTTTAACTCCTTCCCAGGACCCACTTTCATATCTCCCGAATGCTAAGGTGAACTTACACAGTTTCTTCTTCACGCCTGTAGTAGTTCCAGAGCTTCGCAGTACAATCAAAGATATTAAAAACAAATCTTCATCTGGGACTGATGGACTCACCCTCAAAATGTTCTCTAATCTTCCTGATTGCACATTAAAACATCTTACTACTCTGATCAACAAGTCGTTTCTAAATGGAGCTTTTCCAAACTGTCTTAAGATGACGATAATTATCCCACTGCATAAGGGAGGTGATAAGGAGCTACCTTCAAACTATCGCCCCATTGCACTCCTTCCTACGCTATCAAAGATCATAGAAAGATTGGTTAAAAAGAGGCTTCTATCATTTCTCTCTAAATATAATATTCTAACTACCAGTCAATTCGGTTTCCTAAGTAACAAATGTACTAATGATGCAATGTTTTCCCTTTTCAATAATGTATACTCCAGCCTGAACTACCACCACTCTACAGCCTCAATTTTCTGTGATTTCTCCAAAGCTTTCGACTGTGTTAATCATAATATCTTAATTAACAAATTACAGTTCTACGGTTTCAGAGGAATGGCTCTCGAATGGTTTGAGTCTTATCTTGGTAACAGAAGTCAGCTTGTGAGGGTGGACTCGACCATGTCCTCTTGTAAACCAATTGAATGTGGTGTGCCTCAGGGTTCAGTTCTTGGCCCTATTTTGTTCCTGCTATTTATTAACGACATTGCTAGTCTGGATATTAGCGGCAAAGTTTATCTCTTCGCAGACGATACTAGTTTCACTTGGAGCAACCCGGATATTACGGAACTCCTTAGAACTGTATCTAGTGACTTAATCACCATCAAATCATGGTGTGACTCAAATCTCCTGTGCCTCAACCTCTCCAAAACCAAAGTTTTATCTTACAGAGCTTCGTTCCAATCTGTAGTATCGGATAACAATACCATGGAGGCCGTTGATTCCGTGAAATTCCTGGGGCTTGTTGTTGATAAATCTCTAAAGTGGGACCTGCATATCGACGCCTTAGCAAAGAAATTAAGTTCGGCCTGTTTTGCACTGAGATCTGTTTCCGGGGAGCTTAACTCGGCAACTTGCAGGATGGTATATTATGCTCTTTTTGAGTCGCATTTACGTTACGCCCTTCCATTCTGGGGCACGTGTTGTTTGAAGCTCTATTTTTGCTCAATAGACCTATCTATTTTACCAGACAAAGAGGTAATAATACGAAAACTTCATTAAATAAAAAAAGACACAGAACGTTCATTGCGCAAGACGAGGCAAAATGTACCAAATTATGTTAGACTTACGTATAGAAATTCGTCCTTCTTATTTGCACGGGATAAAAAGGGAAGAAGAAAAACCGCGTGTTGCGCAACGTATTTGTCAATGAAAATGTCAAACAACTTTTGAATAACATTTGCCAAGTTGAATATCAACTTTAGATTTATTCTTGTCAGACCACGTGCAATGAACAAGGATAAAGAGATGTCCAGCGTGCAAAACGATCACCTCACACCTGTATTGGCTAGCCAATAAAAAGAAATTGCCTCGTGTTGCGCGCGCATAACAGGTAAAAATAGATAGGTCTGAGTGTATTCGTGTCTTTTTTTATTAGTTTGTATAAAAAAGAGATAGAAATATATTTTTTCTGAACTGGTTTTAGCAAAGGATTTGTTAAAATTCACAAAATTATTAGGTTTTGGAAGAAAAATTTAAAACGTAGCAACCCTAGTCGAAAAATGTAGTAACCCTAACGCAATTTAACGTTTCAAAGGTCCTGTAGTTTTTGACAGTTAATTTAAAATGGCTGGGTTGTTTCCAAGATCTACTTGATTTGATAAATTTTTTGCTTACAGTTATCTGTATTACCGACATCGATTAAAACCTGGGCTGGGATCACGACAAGTAGAATTCTACTTTCATGACGTCAGGTGGCCTAGCAGCAGTGATCATCGCCTGTAGTATACGCGATAAATAGGTCGCAGGTGACTTCATGAAAATAGAATTCTACTTGTCATGATCCCAGTGCAGGATTGCTTCAAGGTTCACTTAGTTTTTGATAAGTAGTAATCTTATCGCTTGTCATAAATAATATTTGACATTTTGCCCAACAGTGTTGCCGATGTTTATATAATTACTGTTATGGAAAATTTGAAATTTGCAAGACCTACTTTTTTTTGTATAAATTCGAACCTCAATGATTGACACAATATTTGTTATAAGTTGTAGTTGGCAACACTGTTTGACAAGGGACAAAGTAGGCATTGTAAAATTTTAAAATTTAAATATGGCGCCCTGTAATACCAACATTGCAATACATACATGTTTCCAAAGCCTACTTGGTTTGATATAAGCCCGTAAGACGAGAATTTTCCTGAAAAATTAACTTTCAAGATTTCTGGTGATTTTTTTTTTTAAATCTGGTGATTTTTCATTCCAATTTCTAGTGAATTTAATTTGTTTGACCTGGCAACAGTGCATCAGGACTAGAAGTTATTAGGAAATTTAAATGTAACATTTGCGCTTTGCTTGACTTGAAATTTGAATCGTAATTGTAATTTTCGAAAAGACAATCATTAATTCATACCCAATATTTATCTTCATGATTGTGACACTTGCAATATAAAATTTACACATAAAAGTAATTTGAAAAGACACGTAATAAAGTAACTCTGATAACATCATGAATTTTTAATGCCACATATGCAGCGCCAAGTTAAGAGGCAAGTTATTTTTGGAAAAGCATTCATTTTACTGTGATAGGAGGTCTGTTCTCACAGAAATCACAAACCAGTCAGAGCGAATTTCATTGGTCGGAAATAGTCAGAAAACTGGCTGTTGTCGATTTGCACCAATCCAAAACGCTCTGACTGGTCTGTGATTTCTTAAAGAACAGACCTATTATTGTTTGGTGTGATACATAATATAAATATTTATTAGATGAAATAAACCACATGCGTAAAATGCATTTTTTTTTTATTTAACAATTTCCGAATAGCACCTACTGTATCTATAAGAATAATGTTTTAAAATTGTAAGTATCAGGAATATACCTATTTTTTTTTTAGAATCATGATAAAAAATGAATACTTAGATGATGATATTGAAGAAGAAAAAATATCAGCTATTGAACTTCTGGATCCAGACATAGGGATATTCGTAAAACACGAAGACTTTTCTAATGAAAACCATTCACCAGGAAAATCAAGACTAAAAGAGGAGAAGAAATTTCAATGTAACTCTTACAAAACAGAACTTGAAGAGAAAACTACTTCGAATCGGCATATATTAACACGCTCAAATGCGATGAATTTTGAATGCAAAATATGTAAAGCAAAATTCAAATACAAAAGATATCTGAAAACACATTTAATGATACATACGAATATTTACCGTTTCGAATGCAACATATGCAATGCCAAATTCAAACAAAAATATTCTCTGAAGCGGCACATGTTAACACACTCAGATTTATTTTGCAAAACAAAATTTGAAGAAAAAACTACTTTGAATCCGCATATTATATTAACACGCTCGAGTGCGATGAATTTTGAATGCAAAATATGCAAAGCTAAATTCAAATATAAAAGATATCTGGAGGCACATTTAATGATACATACGAATATATACCGTTTCGAATGCAAAATATGCAATGCCAAATTTAAACAAAAATATTCTTTGAAGAAACATGTATTGACACACTCAGATATATGAAGAATGCAATATTTACAATGTCGAATTGAAAACCAAGCAAACATTTGAAGTTGCATTACTTAATTCAGTCAAACATGTCATTTTTGTTCCAATAAATTGACGTTAGATTTAAGAATTAATAATTGATAAGCAACATTAGCATTGGCGATATCCAATTTGACACCCATTTGTAACATCTATTTGTATCTAATTTCAAAAAATTTCAAATGTTATATTTGTTCCAATCAGACCTGTCTATTTCTCTGCCTAAATAATTTTAGATGAAATAAAACGGTTGTTAAAATGCAATATTTTTTATTTTTTGAGTAACATCTACTGTAACTTTAAAAAAGATAGGTGTGAAAAACCGTAGTTATACAATATGATTAGAACAATTTTTTTTCAGATTTTTGATAAGAAATGAATTGTTAGAGGATGGCAGAAAACAGGAAATAGAAAAATCAGACATTGTGAAAATCAAAAACGTCATTTAATTTCTACGTGCTTTCCAATTACCGGCCTTCCAGTCTGTTTAATCAGGGTCTCTATCATTAAGAATTGCCTCTAGGTCTCAGGGATAGTGGCTCTTTTCTGCCAGGGGAAATTTTTGCCTCATTATCCTGAATAGATCCTTTGGTCTCTAGTGATAAGTTTTCACTAGTTGTGCTTTTTCCTTTGAGTCGTAAGCCGTCAGGTTGCGTAGTAACGTAGTTCGTAGGTCCTTTTGTATATCAGCATTGCGGATGAACCAGGGTGCATCACGGTGTAGCGCTCTTTTGTCGAAACAAAAGAATGTTCATTATTGTGCTCGACGACTATGCTTTGTGGTTCTTTAGCTTGGGGTGGTCCTTGGTGTTGGTACAGTGAAGAGAGGGTGCCACTAGTTTGTATAAAATTATAAAATAATAGCCAAACTAGACACTATTCAAATAATTACCTATTAATTAAAAAGATGAATGCAAAAATCTGAAAAGATAAAATAAATCCTATCTGACATTTAACTCCTTCAATGATAATTCAAGTTTTGGAATTCTAAAAACAATAATTTATTGACCGGATGGCGAACTTGTTGTTCATTAACATTGAAACAAATAAATTGTTTAAAGGTGATTATTGTTCAGCATCCAATTTTATTTAAAAAAAAATTAAGCAGCTTACTGGAAGCAAAACTTAATTCTAATAGGTACCTATATAAAAATATTGAAATTTAAAAACAATTAAATAGATACCTACGATGAGAATTATCTCAGGGTAAGTGTGGAAGTCAAAATAAAAATAACATTTAATTTTTGACTGTAAGTCAATCAAATCAATAAAAATAATCATGAATGCGGAAATTTAAAAAATAATCCCTAGGCTGTTTTAAATATCAAAAACCTGCTAGGTAAAATCAAGGGGTTAGGGTTTCCGGAAGAGCTCAACCTTCTAACCTTTAAAGTTCAAAATAGGTAAACTTAAATTTGACTACTTGAAGATTTTACACTAGTTTACCTTGTAAAACTGCCACATTATTGATTTAAAATTAAAAGTTAAATAAACCTTCCAAAGGTTAATTAATCTACAATATATTAGACTATCCAACATGCTGTCAAACTTAAATTAAAATGTCCGTCAAGAGCACAGATTAACCCGTCCTAAAGATAGGAAACTCGTGCCTTTTCCCCTATCCTTGTCTTACTCATACAACGAGTTGTATGACTGCCACAGCATGGGGGCGCTAGTGTGCACTTCAGTGTGTTCAGTGTTGTAGCAGTAGTCACGTAGTTTCCCGCCTTTTTTCAAATAATTTGTCCCTAATCGATTTCATTTTATTATCTGTTTTTTTTTTTTGAAATAAAACAACATTTTAGTACCATCTCCTTCTTTATTAGAACAGCATAATAGAAAAACGTAGGTATTGAAAAAAAAACAATAAAAAGTTTATAATACTGCAAATAAAATTCACTAATTCACTAACTCCACACTCAGCAAAGTCTCTGACAATAAAGTAGCGATGGCATGAATTCAGAAACTTCCACTGCAGTAATAATACCTATACTAAATGAAGGTATATTTTTAGGAATTTTGGTCTTATTTGGTGCACAAATCACACTTCATGTGAATGTCAAACAATGGCGAATAAAAACCATCACTAATCCCATTTCCACGAAC
Source organism: Ceutorhynchus assimilis (assembly GCA_917834065.1). Lineage (NCBI taxonomy): Eukaryota > Metazoa > Arthropoda > Insecta > Coleoptera > Curculionidae > Ceutorhynchus > Ceutorhynchus assimilis. Next base: position 18,857,039 of record OU892289.1, read on the forward strand.
ATTTCCACTATGTTTGAATGTAACATAAAGTCTCTTTTTTTAAAAACATAATATCAAGTCAAAGTTTTATCAAAAATTGATAGGAAATTAAATAAAAGACAACACTAACACAGATCAAACGGCTAACTGATGACAAACACATTGACAAATTATATTCACGATTCACAGTTCACAGATGACATTTGCTTGTGGCTTTGTATACTAGCGCCGCATAGCTTTGGCAGTCATGAAACTCTCATACGTGTTATTTTTTAGACAGCTTTGAACGAACATTTTACATGGAAGTTTCCTATCTTTAGGACGGGTTAATCTGTGGTCAAGAGGCACACAAACCCTTTGTTTGCTTGTCAAAGTCATGTGTTGTGGATAGGCAAATGCTGTCAAATTTAAATTAAAATGTCCGCCAAGAGGCACACAAACCCCCACAAACCCCTTGTTTGCTTGTCAAAATCACGTGTTTTGGATAAGCCAAGCTAATTATATCGATCAGTACTCGATATTACGGAAATAAATTTATAATAATTATAATAATGCATACTTATTGGATAATAAATAATGATAGAGAAAACGATAATAAAAGCCAATATCTGATTCTGATAATAATTTATTAAATTAATAATATATTTAAACAATATAGTTAGCTATTCTTGCTAAACACTACTATATGGTAACAGTTTGAGTCGGTAATCGAATTTACATAGATATTAATTAGCTGATAAAGCTAAACGATACGGGGCGATAAAGAAAAGGTAAAAATAAGTTACGGCAGTTAAGATGGCACCTTTAAGACACCCATAGGTAAGTAATTATACTAGCCTGGACGGAATCCTTGTAAGGCCTCGGAAGCTTTCACAAATTTGAGCTCTGGAGGTACGAAACTGGCTGGTGACAACTAGATAATGGTTGGGAATCAACTTTTTACAGGACAGAAACGTTCCTTGAAAAGGTGGCCCAGATTTACTTTGAGTTTCAGGACATCGTGGACTCAAATTTGTCAATTTTCACTTGGAGAAGTGCAGTCACGGATTTTTCGTCCTGCCGAAGGTGCCTGAATGAATTGACGGGATATAAAGACTCATTCATCACAGAGAAAAAGAAATTTACACACCTGAACGGCCGATAGTAACCTCACTTTCAAAAATCTTCACAAAAATTAACAATCGGTTGATTTTCCAGGAAACTTTCAAGTAGACACGAACGAGCACTCTTCTGGGTAGTTATCCGGTAAGAACATTGACTCGATGGCCAAAAATGAAGGTAAAGTTTTAGGATTCTTAGTCACTTCTAAAAATCTGGACGACCTGACAAAAAAGAAAAGGGCGAGTCAAAAGTACCCAAATTGGTTATAGGCAGGTTCGACATTTTTTTATTTTAACAGAAATCGAAAGATTTTGTTATTAAAAAACATTCCTACATTGGTTATTGAGAAAATTGCAATATTTGACTTGCATTACTTGCAGATTTTGACGTTTGATTAGATAATTTTTTTTTTACGCGAATTAAAAGGTATCGGAATATCTAGGAAATTTATTACGATTACCGGAAAGAAGTTTGAATTCCTAAAAGAAATAGATATGTATTGATCTGGGAATTTTTGTGGCTGTGAAATTTTTTCTTTCTTCATTTACCACTTAGCTTAAGTCTGTTTTTTTCTACTTTTTTTTGCCAAAGAGCATTGTGTAACCATTTTACTATCAGATATAAATTAATGATATTATTGTCTGTAACATACAAGAAAATCAAAATACAATAAAAATTACCCGTATTTTTTAAATTCTTTACGGTAATACAACTTAGCCCAGAAAAAAATGTCGTAACAAGTACAGATTAGCCACGGATTATTTGTGTCGAATTCTCTACAAGATGTCGTGTTTACCAAATGCGGTCCAAAACTTTTTTGACAAATTCCAGCTCCTGAATCCTACCACGCAACGGCTTAAACGAGTCCCGAGCCGTGAAACGTTTTCTGCAAAACGTCAATCGGCGGTATTTGTACAAAAGATTCTGGGACTGCAACGCCAAGGATCGTGAGCCTAACTTAAGACTAAACTTATTCTATATAAAAAGCTCCCATGAAATAATAAAATACAAAATATGCTTATTCTATCATTATGCTGAGTCGTCCAATATATTCCTGGTATTGGCAGTTTAAGTATCGGTTGATGTCTATAACTCTTCCTCCCTTAAGATTCTTCAACGTCCTCGTTGATGATGTCCTGTAGAGTTTTCAGGGGGATTGACTTCTTCTTCGTTTGACATAAATACACAACTAGTATAAGAAATAATACAATAGTACTAGTTGCATGAGTCTCTGCTGAAACAAAGTCCTTAAATACTACGGGTTCCCTAAGGTCTTCTGTGATTTTTTCAGGATACATTAGGTGCTTAAGTTGTAAGTTTAGAGATAGGTTTGAATTTAATACAGTACTTTGGATTTCAGGATTTTTAATCCTAATACCATTTGATTGTAGAGCGTATTTATACTGACCAATAATTACATCACATTGGCTCTGAATATAAGAACACCCTGTCAAATTATGTTTAATAAATTGGAAACAATTTTCAGAAACACTTTCAGAAGTTTTCGTACAAAATAAAAGAGCCTTATGATAGGTTAATGTGTGAACTTTATAATTATTACTTATTTTTGCAAAAGTACAATCTGTTAATAAGTTACATCCATTAATTATAGGATCAGTGCATATCCACTTTGTATTAATTTCTGAACATTTTGTATACCATAAGTTATTACAATAGTATTTGCTAGGACTAATTAAAATCGTATTATTAGATGTAGGAATGGGATATATAATAACTAAATTACATGGTTTCATTTCAAAAATGGGGATCTTAATTACTAGAATTGCCATGTCATCAGATAAAATTAATCCAGTTTTGCAAATTAAAGTAAGTTCTATTATGTGCTTTATGGGCCATAATAAGTTTTTTGGATATTGAACTTCTAAATAATTCCAAATTTCCTTTATTTCTTGTGTATTTAAAATTTCAAGATCTAGGCTTTCTAAATGAGCAAAGGTTAAAGTCCGCAATAATTTTTCTAAGTAAGAGTGTAGATTTTTTATTTGTAAAAGCTGATTTTGCATTTCTACTAGAAGCATTATTGTGTCGTTTAAAACATCTATATTGGCTTTAAGTTTTCTTGAATTTTCATTTATAATATTCACATTTTCTTGGAATCGAGCGGTTATGTGCCCGGCGAATGAGCTTAGTTCGTTGATCTTGTGCATAGAATTAATTTGATTATTCTTCAAAATTTGCATGTATTGGTTTATATTCTCTAGATCAGCGTCGTGTAAATTACCTGTAATGAACTTTATAGAGCTTCCAAGGAAATTTATCAATCCACGCTTTTTGCGAGGTAAGGAGTTAAATGAACTTAATTTCCCATAGGAATCATAAGTGTAATTTAATTATTTATGTGCTTGCATAAAAAGCGATTTTATCGTGTTATTGTACTTATTTGTAAAATGTATTAATATGTACAGATTAGAAGTTAACTCAGCTAAAGAAGACTTAATACTAGTAAGGTTAAAATATATATATGTATGATGATAATGGTTTAAAATCATAGTGGGTGCTATTTTTTCAGCATAGTATCCATTATTCGGTAGAGGATCTACTTGTAGAGGGTTGATCCTGGGGGTTTGGTTTAGGCTGAAAAGATAAAGGATTTTTCCTTATTCTCTTAATTTTTCTAAAATGGCCTGTTACTTGCTTTTTCTTAGAAAGTCCAGTAAAAGTATTTTTATTAAGAGTCTTCACTTTGGTGGGTATAAAAGAAGGGTTCATTTTATTTCTATAAGGGTTTTTCCTATAAATAGTTTGTCCTTCTGTTAATTCGGGAATGGAACTAGTATTTCCATTTTGTTTTTGAGTGTTTTTGGATTGGGTTTTGTGAGTTTCTTCAAAAACCTTTTTATGAAACGGTATTAGTTCATTTTTACGTTTTTCGTTGTATTGATCGTATATAGTCAAATCATTATTTATGTTTGGTTCGTTAAAATAGGGTCCGTATAATAGAGAGAAAGGTGAAAAGCCTGTTGTAGAATGGATGCTTTGATTGTATACTAATACAGCTGAAATCATCAAATTCTGGGGAGATTCTTCTGGATTTTTCATTTTTTGGGTTTTCAATTTTTGTAATAGGGTAGAGTGTAATCGTTCTACTATACTATTAGATGTTGAATTACCAGGAGTCGTGTAGTGTAGATCTATATAAAAGAGTTGACAAAATTCTTGAAACAAGCGGTTTTTAAACTCTGATCCTTGATCTACGACAATCTTTTTGGGAGTGCTGTGATGAGAAAAGTAATGCCTAAGTTTGTTAATTATTGTGGTGGCATTTTTGTCAGAGACGTAGTAAGCTTGGGCGTACTTAGAGAAAGAATCTATGATAGTTAAAAATTGACAATTTGAAAATTGAAATATATCAAGGTGTAAGGTGTTGAATGGTTTTTCTGCTGACAATGGACCTTCATAATTTATTTTATACGGGTGCCTTTCATACTTGTTTTGTAAGCAGATTTCACAGGTGTTAATTAGAGTTGCGAATTTGGGGCCAATAGTATTTTTGTTTCAGTTGGTTATAGGTTTCTGTTATGTCGTTATGATTCTTCTGGTGGTACTCGGATACAATATCTTTTTGTTGTTCTTGATTTTCAATATCTGTCAAATTGAGATTTGAAGTTTGGCAGAAGTGTTTAGATTTTCGGCAACATATTTTTGAAATTCTCGTTTTAAATCGGAATTAGGTATGTATAAGACAGAATTTACATCGGGTCGAATTATTTCAAAAAGGATTTTATTGAAACGATATGGGAGTTTGTCTTTTTCGATTCGAATAAGATGATGATCTTTTTGAATGGTTTTGTAAATTTATGTAGGAATTTATCTCCGAAATCTATAATCAGACGCGTGGAAGCGTAATTTACGGGTAGTTCGGAAATAGGGAGATATTTGCCTTCAGTGTCGTTGTTGGAATGTACTGTGGCGTTTGAATCTAGCTCATCGTCTCTAGGTTGAGGCGGGATTACGGTTTCGGATATGATTTCATTATATCTTTCGTTTAGAGCAAAGTCGGCAAGATCGAAGTCGGCGAGATTTGCTACAGTGTTATCAGTGTTGGGGGCTATTGACAGATTTTTTTCAAAAATATTAATGTCGATACGTGATAGGGCATCGGCCACTACATTTTCTTTGCCTTTTTTGTATTTAATCTCAAAATTGAATTCTTCCAATTTCAATTTCCAACGAATAAGGCGTGAATTTGGTTCCTTCACTTTTGATAACCAGACAAGGGGGTTGTGATCGGTTTCAACAACGAATTTTTGGCCATATAAATAGGGGCGGAAGTGTTTTGTAGAATCGACTATTGCCAAAAGTTCCTTTTCGATGGTTGAGTAGTTTCGTTCAGCGGAATTTAAGGTTCTTGAATAATATGCAATAGGATGTTCGTTTTGAGAAAGTACACTGTCGAGGGCTATGTTAGAGGCGTCGGTAGTTAGTTTAAAAGGTTTGGTAAAATCAGGGTATTGGAGTACAGGGTAGTTAGTAATTAATTCCTTACACTTCAGGAAGGCTTCTTGGTATTCCTGGTTGCCAATATGTTTCTCGTGACCCTTTCTTAGACACTTCGTTATTGGGAAAGTTGTTTTGGCGAAGTTTTTAATAAATCTTCTGTAATAACCAACGAGGCCTAAGAACGATTTGATTTCTTTGGTGGATTTGGGTATTGGATATCTTTGGATGGCTTCTATTTTAGAAGGATTTGGTTTTATGCCTTCAGGGGTGATTATGTGACCTAGAAAAGCTACTTCTTTGGATAGAAATTCGGATTTATCCAGCTGTACTTTGAGATTGACTTCTCGGAGTGTTTTGAAGATCTTTTTAATATGATCGATATGTTCAGGAAGGGATTTAGAAAAAATTACGACGTCATCCATATATACAAAGCAAAATTTGTATAGATACTCTCTTAGAATTTCGTCCATCATTCTGTGGAATGTGGCTGGAGCATTCTTCAAACCAAAGGGCATCCTGAGGTATTCGAAATGACCATTGTTAACTGTAAACGCGGTTTTTTCTATGGAATCAGGGCTCATTTCAATTTGGTGGAAACCTTGAGCCAGGTCGAGAGTGGTGAAATAAGTACATTTTCCAAGATTATCCAGAATTTCTTCTATTCTTGGCAAGGGGTATTTATTTTCGATAGTGGCTTCATTGAGTTTTCTGTAATCAATGACCAATCTAAATTTCTGTTTCCCAGAAGCGTCAGCCTTTTTTGGGACAATCCAAACAGGGGCAGAATAAGGAGATATAAATCACTGATCAGTGGCTCAATGAACATGAGCTAATATTTTTGCTATTTCTTGTAGGCTACATACATATTTCATTACTGTCTCGAGATTTCAGTTAGACCTCGGCTGTTTAGATGGCTGAATAATTTTATTGTCCAAAAGTTTTTGAATTTGACACTGAATTTCAGGCAACATGGCAGGAGGATGGCGAAAAGATTTAGCATATATGGGACGGTCATTTGTAGTCCGTATATAGTTCTTGGTTTGACTAGTGAAAGATAAGTCGCAATTCTCGGAATACATAATGTCTTTGAACTCATGACACAAAGGTATTATTTTGCTTTTTTCTAAATCGTTTAAATGATTTAAACGTAATTGTTTAGAAATTTCAAATAACTCTCATTCTGTGATCAAATTTTATGTTATGTCTGGGAAGTGGATTCGGAATTTTACAAAGTCCGTTTTTGACTGTAATTAGACTATCAGGAATGACGACTTGATTATTTATCTGAAAGGAAGGTAATATAGCGTCTCCATTTTCGAGATTTACTGGAATAATTAGTGCATTGCTATTCAAGTTTTCAGTTGGTTTAGAGAGAGGTTTGTTGTAAGCAAGTGAAAATACTACTTTTTTATTCCGTTGAAGTGTCAAGCACTTATTTTGATAATCTAGAACAGCATTTAGGTTTTTAAGATCCTTTGTTCCTAAAAGGGCATCGAAGTCGTTGTGCCAATTAAGAACACGCATTTTTAAGGGTAAATTAATACCTATTTCTTGCAAGAGTGGAATGTTAATATTGGTGTTTTCACGGTAGGTCTTTTTGCATGCAGTTACTTCAAAAGGCTCATAGAATAATAAATCAGGGTATAAGTTAGCTATATTGGGATTAATTATTGATTCGGAGGCTCCTGAATCGATCAAAATTGTAACTTGCATTTTTGGTAGAAAGAAATAAGGTAACTCGATTTTTTGAGCAATATTGTTTAAGTTAATGGGTCGGTAGAAGCTTCTTCGTGAAAATTTTGGTCTTCTGCAGTGAGAGTCTCCTGCTGGGGATTGAAAGAAGTGTCCTCTTCCTGTACATTGGGTATGTCTTGGTCATAGTAATAATCGTCATAATATTCTTCAGAGTTTTGGTCCTCTGACTGTTCATGATTTGTTTGAAGGTTGGTTAATTCTTGCGATGCAAAATTTCTAGGTTGGAAATAATTATTATAATACTGCTTATTTTGTGGTTGTTGATTTATTCGACAAGGTCCTGCTGACTGGACGGACATTGGGGTAGGATTTGGTTGCCTTTGATTCGTATTCTTTTGGGAAGCAAATGCATTTTTAGGTTTTCCAAAAACTTGGGCGTTTGTGGGAAAATATTGTTTTACTGGTCTAGGTTGTACATGAACGGGTTGAGAAGGAAAAGTTTGCTTTGAATTATTTTGCTGTTTGAATTGCTGAGCATTTTGGTTAAATGACTGCGAATTCTGATTGAAAGATTGATTATAACTCATAGATTTTCGCTGTTGATTGAAAGGTTTTTGGGTAACCTGATTTTTCAAGTTTATTTGCGATTCAGTGAGATTATAATTTGTGACTTGTACAAGAGCAGCATCTAAAGTATTAGGGTTGTGTATAAGTAAAATCGTTTTCAAAGATTCTGGAACATTAGACATTAAAATAACTACTGCAGTTTTTTCAGCTTGTGCTATTAAAATTAACTTTGAATTATTGTCTATGTTTTCACTTTGAATTTTAGAATTTATTCTTTGCACAAATAATTTTAATCTTTGCACAAAATCTAATAGTTCTTCGTGCTTATTTTTATTGATGTAATTTAATTGTTGCATCAATGTTTGGTATCCTATTGGATCTCCATATTTTTCTCTAAGAGCTATTTTGATATCGGCCCAGGTTTTAAGGTCTGGCCTACTCATAATAAAATCTCTAGATTTTTCAACTAATTTAGAGCGTATAACACTAAAAACAAATTTTTTCTGAATTTCTTCGCCATTATAATATAGACTATGAAATTCGTCAATTGACAAAATAAAAGATTCTAAGTGTTCTGGATTTCCAGAAAAGGTAGGTAAAATGGTTGCAAAAGATCGCAGTACGTCCATTTTATCTGAATTATAAGAAAAGAATTCAAGTTGCTCTTCTTCTTCCTCTGAAGATGAAGTATCAAAATTCAACTTATTATTATCACTAGATTTGCTAGTACTAGAAGATGCAAGATCTAACTCTGAGAATAATTCGCTCAAATTTAAATCGGATTTATTTTTAACAGTTTCTAGTTTTTCAGCAAGTGATGATGATTTTTTATTTTTCTTGGTTTTTAAGCCTAGTCTTTTTATATTTGAACTTAAAGCGTTTTTCAAAAGTTGTTTAGGATCAGACATGTAAAAAATATGGCAATTTTAGTAATTACTTACATAAAAAGGGGCATCAAGATGAACCATAGCATTTTTTATCAAGTTTTATCACAAAAACACACACAACTTTTAGCAGCAAAAGTTCAAATTTACGGTACTTGTCACGCACGGATATCAGTCTACTGATTTTAGAAAAAATACTTGAAATCTTAGGATCCACGACGACACTTCGAAGAATGAAGAGTTGCCAGAGTTTCACCCGGTGGAGTTTCTTTCTTCTTTCTGTGCTTTGTCTGATGGCCTCAATGCTTCACAATAGAGGATTCGGCTAGGAGTATTTGAAGTTCTTTTTGGTATAGTGCTCAAGTTATAAAGATACGCCAAATCTCAACGAAAAACGATAAGGAGACTTGTAACACTATCCTGTTCGCAACGCCAGTTAAATCCTCAAACCAGTAGAATGCTTTTTAAAAAAAGATTTATTTTACTAAGACTTAACTTACTGGTACAGTGTGTGACTTAAGACTAAACTTATTCTATATAAAAAGCTCCCATGAAATAATAAAATACAAAATATGCTTATTCTATCATTATGCTGAGTCGTCCAATATATTCCTGGTATTGGCAGTTTAAGTATCGGTTGATGTCTATAACTCGCGATTCCATTGAATTTTATACACTGTTTTCTCAAACGTATTGCCATTTTTTATTTTTAAAACTGTATTCATCTTCTTTTGCTCAGAAAGTGAACATTTCACTGTTTGCTCTTCCTGTTTTTTATTGAAAACTTGTGGAATATCCAGTTTTTTTAAATTGCTGTATAGAAGCGCCTCTGCCCTCGTTACCTGGTGAATATCTTCGATATTCGCATCAATCTCAATTGTTTTTCCAGCCTTTTTAGCAATATTTTCATTTGCACTACTTTGACCCAAATTACTATCCATACTCTTATCGACATCATTTTGAAAATCAACTTGTACCGATCAGAGTTCGATAGTGAATAATAAAAACTATTCAAGAACACAACATTTTCCCTACCCTTACATAATACAATTATAAAAAATGTCAAACCAAGGCACCTTCAAATAAAGGCAAAAGAATCACAATAATACATGCTGGTTCAGAAAACGGATTTGTTCCAAATTGTCTGTTACTTTCCGCCAAAAATATATCAGATTCTTCTTTAGATTACCATCAAGATACCGACGCACGACTTTTTGAAGACTGGTTAAAAATATTCCCGAAAATAGCGTCATCGTAATGGACAATGCTAGTTATCATAGTCGGCAAGCAAAAATCATTCCCAATTCTAATAATACGAAGGAAGAAATTCAAAATTTCATGATTGAAAATGATTTATATTTTGAAGAAACTTACAAAAAACGAGAACTGCTAGAAGTATTAAAGTCTTTCAAAATCAATAAGGAATACGAGTGTGACAAACTTGCAGCCAAAAATGGACATACAGTGTTGCGCCTTCCTCCATACTATTGTGTATTTAACCCTATCGAGCTAGTATGGCAACAATTGAAATCGAATATTAGGAGAAATAATACTTCTCCCACATTAAATGCATCTGTAGTAGAATTAATTAAAAACGAAGTAGAAAAGATTTCTGCAGACAACTGGAAAAACTGTGTAAATCATGTACTGAAGGTGGAAAATTCTTATAATTGTTTCATTACAAATGTTCAACCCTTAATTATAAGTTTAGGTCTAGATGATGACAATAGTGATAGTGATACAGAGTTAAATAATGAATAAATTATCAGTAGTTTTAGAATTTCGTAATCCCCATTGTGTTTCTTAATATCTTTATTATATTTTTTTTCTTTTTTTTTATATTTCTTATCTTATATATTTTTTTTATACTTTTGAATTATAATTTTTGAAATAATACTTGTTATCGTTATTTTACCCTTACCTTAAACGAAAAATGTCCAATTATCTTAAATTATGAAAATAAATAATGTGGTTGGTTGGTATAAAGATACCTAAATGTTTAAGCCGACTCTGATTCCATTTATTGAGCTTTGAAGAGGTTGGGGCCTATACAATAGGGTCTAATCCAGGTAGTTAATTTATTGCAGTAGGAGTCAACGGTATATTGTTGCGCGTACTATACCTCCGTATTGGAATTTCTAAAGATAATTCGATATACAGGTCCCGCATCTCACTCAAACTAACCCAAATCTAATTATAGTATATTGTGAATAGGCCAATAAAATGTAAATGAGATATGCGACCCTTCTCGAAAATCTTTGTCTGGCCTTGATAATATTATTTAATTTTCAAAATTTCTTAAAAATACTCAGGTAGGTTTATTCTTTTGGTTGAAATTTATTTTTTTCTTGGGTACAGAATGGCAATTTTTAAGAAACATTATTGATTGACATTTCATATCAGAGTAATGATGACTTTGAAAACATTCTTCCCAGAATCTATGCAAAAAAAGCTTTGCTGGAACTACTTCCAAAAAGATCAGTAGGTAGCTATTTATAGGTTGGTGTAATAGTAATACGATGGTAAGATATTCCGAAAATGCCCTACTTGCGTATTTTTCAGATGAACTAAAACGATACAAAGCATCTTAACATTATGGTTAACTTTTTTAATGTTTCAACAACTTTGAAAATCAAGCATTCTGTGGACATAGGATGTTAACCATAAATTAATTGCCTTCATTAAGCAAAAAAACAGTACTACAAACCAAAAAAGTCTGAATTATTTGATAGAAATCAGTTCCTAAAATTTCGTTTCAGAAGCACCAAATTCGGAATATTTGATGATCAAGGTAAGTCTAGTTAAATGTTACAATGTTGTAATTGTAATAATCAGATATTTGTTTGATATGATCAAGTTTGCTTTGAACTAAGAGGCTGACAGTTTTTTTTTTTAAATTTCAGGTTGTATTTATTATCGTTATTTCTGGAGTATGTCACAGAGAGGATCTGATAAAAATGACAATAAATGACATATTGATAAAGAAAAAATCCATATTATGAGAATTCCTGACAACTCAAAAAAATGGAATGGAGCGAATATTCACAATTTTAATCCCGGATAATAATGTTATAGAATATTTAACATATATCAGGAAATACATGGCTCTAAGACCCACTAATCTAAAAACAAAGGTTATTTATAAAATATTCATAAAAGAAGTGTACAAAACAAAACAACTTATAGCTTGTGGGCATTAACACCTTTGGCAAAATGCCTTCTGTCAATGACGTATCTCCATTTGCCGAATCATTCATCATTTTTTATTCTACTGCACATTTTTTCAGGTCATCTGCAACTATTTTGGTTAACTATGGGGGGATCTTATAACTGTCAAAAAATATGGAGGATGGAAGTCTTCCACTGTCGCTGAAGGCTACGCATTGATTCGACTTTAAGCAAAAAAATTAGACGTGTCCGATAGGTTACTATAATAATGAACCTTGTGTTGTTCATGAAACTTCAACGGGCCTGAGAGCTGATCTATACCAGAAATAGAACTTTTTGACACACCATCTAGCATAGTGATAATTGTATATTACATACCGAGGTGGAAAGTGTTTCATTATTGTCAAGAGATACTATAGTTGACCGAGGTGCGAAGCGCGAGGTTAACCAATTAGGCACTAGCTGACGTCACACACATAACCACACTCCCGCACACACTGGGGGTAATTACCCCCCCCAGGATCGAATTATCAAGAGAAAAATCACGATGCCAAAAAGAAAATACATAATATATTGAAGAAAAAACATTTTTGTTTTGTTTTATTTTTTTCACAAATGAAATAATTGTTCTGGAAAAGTGAATGACCTTGAAATTTGCGAAAAATTTCGCCTGCGGCGCGTTTTTGGAGGGCGCCCCCCGTAACATTTACCCCCCCCCAGACTACTGGTCACGCGTCGCCACTGGTTAAAGAAGTATTAGTTTGCTCTTTGTCGAATTACACGTTACAAAGAAAGAAGGAACGATTAATTCTGAACTGGCCCCTGAATAAGAATATGGCGCAAGCCTGTAACAAACTCGCTTCTCATTGGACTCTCACCTACAAGTCCTACAACCTACAAGTTACGCGCGCAGTCAAGGTAAAAAAAGATAGGTCTATTGCTATTGCTATTACGATATCACTACAATAGCGAAAATCTCATAAATAGACCCTGAGATAGGGACTATTTAGTGGAGTCATTTTTTTTTTGTCTAGCATTTTGAGGGTTGAATGTGGCTAGTTAGCTGATGAGAATATAAGTGGTTTTAATGCCTGCCTCCCGTTCGAAATGTCCACAGAATGTTTTGCGGATTTGCTCGATATCGAACTGTGATTACAAACCCTTTCATTCTCTTGAATGCTAGACAGAAAGTAAATGTGGAAGGTTCTATACTTTTCTTTTGGAAGTGACACCCATCCCCAATTTTTCAGCCATTGGAAAGCATCTGGTATTTTTTATGGGTGAATTATTTATCAATGTCAATCTTTTATCTAAAAACCAGACAATTTGAGATCAAAAAAAATTCCTCATGCGAATAAATTTTTTTCTTCTGTAAATTTTCGAACCGGCATTAAAATCACCCATATTTTCATCAGCTAACTAGCCGCATTCTTCCTTCAAAATGCCAGACAAAAAAAAATAACTCCGCTGAACAGTCCCTATCTTTTCACCTATTCACAAACTTCGGCTTAGTAGCTAAAATCTCAATAATCAGATAAAGTATAATAGTATATTATTATAAGGATTAAAAGTGCATAATTTTTGTGCGATGCTTGAATTTGCGAGGCGGAGCGAATGCAAAATGGCGAGGAAAAAATGAGCTTTTAGTCCAAATGATATAAACTATTATTTTCCCAACTAAGACAAATTAAGTTATCAATTATTAATCAATAAGTAAAAAGGAACGAGCATATTTTTGACCGGTACGAGAATCGAGAATTGTTAGCTTTTGCATCTGAAAATAGTCTAAAAATGTCAATTTTTTTTGAAGGTGGGGAAAAGATAATATTTAAGCTTAAGCATTCAAGAGACCTTGAACAAATCTTTCACATTTTCAACGAATTTACAACCCTCGCTCCGAGTCTGAGTATTCCCACTTTAGGAACTAGGGCCGCTTCCGGTGCCAGAATGCGAAGCTCTTAGAAGCCCTAGAGCACTTTACACTCTCACATTTCAAATACCTGACATCTAAAATTCCAGTCTATATACTTATTAGTGTAGGTATATTGTTTTTTGTTATAATGTATTATACCTATCGTAAATTTTTAATTTTTGAAGAATAATTGTTATTTTTTTGTTGGAATCTGACAAGAATTTGAATCTATTACAATCTAATACATTTGCCCTACACCAAAAGCACAACGCTCGATTAGTTCCATTTTGTATGACCTCCAGTGAGAATGTGAAAATTCGGAGCGGAAACGTAGATTTTGAATTAAGTTTTCAGTGCTTTTACACCTTTTGCTGAAATGATTTTCGAAAAATTATTTTCTCAATGAAAGTTGTGGTGCTTTGACTTTTACAATAATTAAATTTTCAAATTGATTTGTTTTTTGCACAAAATCTTTTCTTTTTATTCAACATGTGGTATTCCCTACGGTAACCACTACAGCCTTCCGTACAATGGCCACTACTTACCTGGAATTAGAGAGGTGGCCACTGTTAGTTAATTTTATTTTTTTCAAAATCATGGCAACATCAGAGCGTCTAAAGCTGGGTTATGGCAAAAAACCTGAAAATACAATGAAGGCAGCCATACGCCATGTGCTTGCCGGCGGATATAGCGTAAAAAAGGCTGCTGAAAAGTGGAATATCCCAAGAACGACAATGCTTGGTTTACTTGGTTGAGTTTAACTTTTCATAAAACATACTAGCCCGTTTGCGGGAAATAGGTAGGTACTATTTTATTGGTCATATTTTTTTCATAAAATTAGTACTGTTATTTAATTTTTCCTTCACGTTTGTTTATTAGCTATTTTCTAAGATAATAAAAACAGGTTATGTTTTTTCAAATTTATTGTTGGCCACTGTTAAGGTTAATGGTGGCCAGTGTAGGGGTGTCCAGCCCAACTGGCTGGGGTGTTTTCTCTTTACTTGTACTTGAATAAAAGGCAGATTTTTAAACTATTTTTGACTGTATTTATTTCATTAATTAGCAGAGCCAGAGCGGTACGTTTTACAACAATGCCGGACGACGGGTAAGTGACAGTCGGCGCCAAGCGAGCGCCTTTTCTCTCTTCTTCTTCTTCTTCTGTCAACGCTGTTGCCAAGTTTCTTTACAATTTATTTTAAAAACCGAACAAGGGGTATGTCCCCAACAGTGGCCAATTTGATAAAAATATTATAATACAAAGTTCACAAGAACAAAATGAAATTTTAGTAAAAATGATTTATTTTGGTTGAAGATAAATATATTTACTGTGTGGAAAATTATTTAACGCGTTTAAATTGCTTTAGATAAAAAAGTAGTAGGCGCTTCTTTAAAAAGGTGGCCACTGTTGGCGGCCTATACCCTAGGTTGTGAAGTAAGGTACTTTAGACACTAGGGCGTAAAGTTGTGGTATAATATGTCAACGTCATACGTCAACGAAGATATGATCAAAGAATAAAGATAACTTTTTAAAAGAGCCCGTAGTTTGCGAAACCAAGGATTCAAGTTCGTATGGTCCAAGGGAGGTAACATTCATATAAGAAAAACGGAAACTTGTAACAATAGGATTAGTTTTCTCTAGCTTCTCTGTAAGTAATGTAAAAAAATGTACAATTTAATTTTGATTTCTCTCCTCCATGGATCCCACACAATATAAGTTCCTATGTAGAAAATGATACTTTTGTTTATGATAATATATTTGATGCTATATGCTTTGAAAAAAACTGTAATGAAAATCTAAAAATAATGCACATAAATGTGCGTAGCTTAAACAGGAATTTTGACAACTTCCTTACGTACTTCGAAGCAGTGCAAGTTGATTTTGATTTTATATCTATGTCAGAAACTAATGAAATAATAGTAGATTATACCACGAGTCAATAATAGCCATTATTGCGAGTAGTATACTCTACTTTATTCACGACAAATTAATTTATTTGAAATTTTCTTTCCAAAAACGCTCTTTGTTCATCCGTCTCAATACAAATACACAAGCACTGAATTTGTTCAGGTATATTGTTTCCATGGTACTACTTATTTAATTCGAGAAATTTTGTGATTGGTGTGCAAGCGGGAATAATGACCAATAATCCCTGCGGGAATAATATACCTATGGCATTATACTGCCAAAATCACATATGTAATACTTACATTATATGTCAGTCGTAAATAAAGAATATAAACCAATTTAAATAGAAAAACTATTAAGCTTTCTACCACGAGAGTAAAATAAACAAATGCGATGGTACTGTGATTTTTGTAAAGTCCAATCTTCTAGTGGAATCTCAAATACTAAAAATTAATAATACTTACTAGGTTTCTTAGAGTCACTTTCATTAAGAATGGAGTAAAGTTTAGTTTTAACTGTTCACTATAGATGTCCTTCACTGTCTCCAGACCAATTATCAATAGAACTCAGCAAAAATATTTGCAGCAGGTAAAGTAAGTGATATAAAGTATTTCTTTGCTTCCGGAAATCTCTATGGTAATGTATAGTTTTACTGACGGTTGGCGAAAGGTGGCCACTGTTGCCGGCTCTCCCCTATACCCTAGGTTGTAAAGTAAGGTACTTTAGACACTAGGGCAGTGGCGTAACTAAGGGCCCGCAGCTGCGGGGGGGCCTCGTGCTTTTGGGGGGCCCGCCAGGGCCACAACTAGAAACAAAAACAAAAAAAATACAAATGTAGAAATGTACTTGTAAATCCGAATTAGATTCAATTGGTACAATACTACATTTAATCTCCATCGAACATGTAGAACTTAACTTGGTCCTAGTTTTAAGTTTTACTGAAGTAATTTCCGTATTATCTCATTTTTGTCGTTGCCTGTGATAGTAGTCAGTGCAGAACGTTCGTTTTCAAAGCTCAAGCTTTTCAAGCTTATTATTAAAAGCTTTTTGTGTTTCTCTATGACACAAGGTGGACTAAAGGCATTTGGGCTGTTGTCCAAAAAAGCTGGGAAAGCTAGTAAAATGGACATATCTGAAGAAGTTAGGGCCGCAGAAAGGATTTTTAGGTTTTGGTCTACTCTTTGCTTTTCTTTAATTTTACTTCACGGGGATTTTTTTTCTTTTTTAAATATTTTCTTGTTCAGTGAATTATATTATATGTCATATTTTTTTATTTTTGTTCTTTTCAATATCTACATCAATGTTTTTTATGTTTCTCGTTTTGTTATATTTACTTTTTTTATTATATGCTATGTTTTCTATATTCCTTATTTTTTGTTTTATTTTCAAAATTTGATTTATGTATATTTTTTGGTTTTTTATTTTTAAACGAGTTTTTAAACAACTGGAAATGAAAGCTTTGTTTCATTCTACTACACATTATACAGGGTGTCCTTAGATAAACTGACACATTTTGTACGCAAATATCTCGAAAACGGGAAAAGATAACGGGATGCGATTTGTTCTGGAAGAATGAGGATTTTTTTTTTATGATATTGACGAATCCTGAAATTTGGTTTTACAGACATTCGATTTTTTCAAATAATTACATACTGCCTTATTCTTGATGAAACACCCGGTATATTTTGTCATCGTCAGAAAGCGTGACTTTTCTACTTTACAAAAATGTATAATTTTTTTCAATTATTATGAAATTGAATTGTGAAAATTACACTTTGTTGAAGAGTGTAGCATCGACTGGCCAGAAAAAAATGATAATAATTAATTTGTGTTTTATATGCACTTGCATTATTTATTAATTTGTGTTTAATACTTGTATCAGTTAAGTATGCGCTAATTACTTAATAAAAGTATTAGATACAAATTAATTCCCAATATTTTTTGGGTTAGTCGATGGTATTCTCTTCGCGCGACAAAGTGCAATTTTCCCGATGCAAGTTCGAGATAATTAGAAAAAATTATACATTTTGTTTCGAAAAATCGTATGTCTGTAAAACCAAATTTAAGCAAATTTTAGGATTCGGCAATAATGTGAAAAAAAACTTTAAAAAATCCTTATTCTCCCAGAACAAACCGCATCTCGTTATCTCTTCCCGTTTTCGAGATATTTAGCAGCAAAATGTGCCATTTTATCCAAGAACACCCTGTATTATGTAAATGCATATATTTATACAGGGTGTCCCACCACGTTTTACACAGGTGATAACTGCGGTACGCCTCATCCAATATATAATTGAAATTTTGAGAATCTGAGTAACTGTTTGTTCCACTTCTACATGTGTCATGTGTCATCCAATTTCACCATTTTCGCTTCAGTTTCGGTCAAGTGATGGCAACTTTAGAATCTTAAATATAACTAATGGTATATAATGATGTCATTTTTCGTTAAAAAATCTTGAATAATCTCGCATACAAAATGTGATTTGATTTCGAATATTTCCAATTTGGTCACTCAACGTTGCTGTCATTCTAATTCGAATCCAATTACGTACTCGAGAATATTCAAGAATTGACCTCCTGGGTAAAAAAACCTCGTACCTATATACTATACTTATATATTTATATTAGAATAAAATTTATTTGTTCATATAGATATGTATATAGAGAAAAAAAAAAAAAAGATGGGCCCCGAAAAAATCCTTGCGGGGGGGCCCCGGATTTGAAGTTACGCCACTGCATTAGGGTGTAAAGTTATGGTGTATTTTTTAAAATTAATGGCTTCATAATGTCAGTGGTAGAAAAAAAAAGTATGCACATGTGTGTAAAGCACTTTTTTTCGCTCATGTGATTAAAATTCACATTCGCGAAAAAAGTTTCACTTTACACACTTGTTGCATAATTAGCTACATATTTCAATTCAATTCAATTCAAATCTTTTGAACTTTCAAACGAATAATTGATATCAATAAATAATCAACTTTTATCAAAAAAAATGCCGTTTGAACCTATACATACAGGGTGGGGCACGAAAAACTTCCCACCCAGGTTTTCTCAGGTATTAAGTGACTAATCAAAAATCGCTCGGATACGTCACTTTTTGTTTTTTGGGAGACACATTTCATTGGTATTTTCACCCCCTACCTGTCAACCCCTAAGCGGGGGTGACAGGTACTCCCAAAATTTCAAATGGAAAGATGGGTCGAGTGATACATCATTTGATAGCTATTTTTATTAAAAATAAATTTCCAAAGTTTCAAGTTGCTACTGTTTACCCTGTTGAAATGGCGGTTTGTCAAAGTTCCCAAGTAGCAGATAATATTGGGTAAACATTGTTTTTCAGTTGGGCCAATATTTATTCATTTTTGTTGCTAAATCAACACAGTACCAATATTGGGGCCACGTTGGTTTCAACTATGTGGAAACAATATTTAAAAATAATCTTGTACCAATATTGTTTTCATAGATTAATTAACTTCTCAGTAATTTGAATATTGGCCCAAGATTTCTCACTACAATATTGATTTATGAAATATTGGCCAAATATGACATTTTATATTATCGAAACAATATTGTAATATAATATTAATTCAATATTGGCATTCAATTTTTTATTGATATTCAAATTCACTTCAAAAACTTTATACGGCCAATATTTATTTTCAATTTTTTCACAATATTGATACTTTTTGAAAAGCCCAATGAAGGGCCAATATTCACATACTAATTTTTACCAAGGTTAGATTTTCTGAATTGAAAATGTTGGTCCAATATAGGGTCTTCAATGATTTTTCGGAGTTCTGTCAAGCAATCAAGTGAGGAAAATAGATGGCGACCTCAGATGGCGACTCTGTCTTCATTTTATCTGTCTTAAACCTAGTCCCGGGATGAAACCAAAAATTGGTAGTTTTCTCTCTGCGGGACCCTGGCGGGACTTAACCGTGCTGAAAAGTTGTGATACAGTGAAACGGGTCGACGGATGGTATGGCAGAGAGAAAACACTTCTCAGTCGGTCCTTATAATTGGTCCGTTACCCTAATTAAATATAATATAAAGCCAAGATTTATATACGACTTTGGGCCAATATTGGTAATTTGAATTGGCTGTATATTGCATAAAGTTCTTGATATATGATATTGATTCTTCTTTTTTGGGCCAACATTTGGTTACGTTATTGCACCAATATTGGTATTTGTTTTTGGGTATATATTGACATACGTTCTTGGACAAATATTGCAGAATGTCCACATCTTTTATTGGGTCAACTTAGGGAATCTTGATTTGGGCCAACAAATCTTAGTTATTGTCCCAATATGGGAGTGCTCCTTGGGTTATATGGTTTTTACTTCATAATAACAAAACAACAGATTTTTCAAGTGAATAAACATGAACCATTTCAATCTGTTGTTCTGTTATTATGTGATAAAAACCACACAGTTCAGATACTCGGAAACAAGCATTTTTCCTAACTTTGACAAGCCACCATTTCGGCAGGGTATATGGTAGCAACTTAAAACTTGGGGGATATAATCTTAATAAATCTAACAAATGACGTAACACTCGATTCCCCTTTCCTATTAAAATTTTGAGGGTACCTGTCACCCCCGCTGAGGCGCTGACAGGTAGGGGGTGAAAATTCCAATGAAATGTGTCCCCCAAAAAACAAAAATTGACGTTTCCGAGCGGTTTTTTATTAATTACATAACACTTGAGGAAACCGTGGTGGGAAGCTTTTCGTACCCCACCCTGTATATCAGAAAAGCTTGTTAAATTTCATGAGACTATTTTGAATATCAAAAGCTATTTACTTAAATGATAATGGAATATGTATACCTATGGCATGATCGATGTGTAAATGATAATGATAGAAAATGAAATACTTAAATCTTATTCAATTTGTTTCCTACCAATAAATCCTTTAAAATATCTATTTCCAATCAATAAACATTAATTTGATTATTTAAATACTATATTCCGTAGAAAAATATTTGATATACAGGGCTTTCATTTCAACTTGCCACCCACGTTATCTGGGTAAACAGATAGATTTGTAGAAAACGCCGAAATACGTCAACAAATTTATTTAAGTGGAACGTTTTTTACGTAAAACTGAACTTCGCCCCTTCGATCCCCTAAGACCCAGGGCTACCACCCCAAAATTTTTAAATGGGACAGTGGGTTGAGTGATAGATCATTTTAAAGGGCTATTAAATCTGTATATATTGCCGTCCTATTTTTTTAAATTTGACCTCACTGTTGCAGAATAAAACTCCTTTCAATGTTCACAAATGTGTATTTCTAAATACACCTGCTTGTTTACCTACATACCTTTTTATTACTTTCCAAAACTAATTTGATTGTCACCTTTCAGGAAAAATACCAGTTACTGGTTACCGGTTCCTTAGTCTCACTGGTCTTTGTCTCGGAAGTCAGAAGAAAGTTATTGTTTTAGTCACTTTTAGTGCAGTTTTATTATTGCAATAGTGAACAGCTCTCCAGAAATGGTTTATACTTTGGTAGAGAGAATAGAGATTATCTATATCTACGGAAGTGAAAATCGTTGTGCTCGTAGAACAGCAGCAGTTTTTAACGTCAGACACCCTGGTAAACATGCAAACCACAAGTATGTACTTGATTTAGTGAGAAAATTTGACTCGACTGGTTCGGTGTGTAATATAAAAACTCGTCAGCCAAGAATTCTGGACGAGGCAACGCAGATCGAAGTTTTTGGTAAAGTTGCTATGGATCCTAATACTTCAATTCCGAAACTAGCCAAGTCTATTAACATTTCTGTTGGTTCTATACATAGGGTGTCTCAAACTAAATAAGTTCTTTCCGTACAAACTGCAAATTCATCAACAACCATGAGCGTCGTTTGGGGGGGGGGCAAGGGGGGGCACTTGCCCCCTCCTAGAAATAGTCTTTTGAACAAGAAAGCAGTAAAAGAGAGTTCGTATTGCATTTCTCCATTTTTTCAAAATTTGTTAGGTACAGTAGACTCGTCGTAGACTCGTGCTAGTGTGAACACACGCTTCTGTGAACCTCCCAGTAGTATGAACAGCTAGAATGAATGCATTATACATATTCTGTAGAGTGAACTTTTTAGAATATTGGTAGTATGAATAATGTATTTGACTACGAATTTAACCGTTTTCTGCCTACTTGTTGTTTTTATCGATTGTTTCCATCCAATCATGGGGTTCCTCGAAGGTTTTGGGACAAGGAATGCACAGATATGTTGAGTTACTGCATTCACTCTAATGTGGAATACGCAAGTAGCAGCGCTTCAAGAGCACGTTCAAAATTCTATAAATCTTCAGTTCGTTTGTTGTGGTTAATCAGTTTTGTAAAAATGGCGAAAAACACAATTTTTTCAACTCTCTATGGGTCTGTTCTCACAAGAGTCTCTGACAGTTTGCAAACTGTCAGAATGCATCGCCCCTGCATGTTTTCAATGCCGTCATTCCAAGATAACTCAGTAACTTAGCTGAGCGATTGTTACTGACAGTTTGCAAACTGTCAGAGACCTTATGAGAAGTCAAAAATTCTAGAAGATTGCCAGCAAGGCAATAGCATATATTCGCGCTAATGACACAGAAAGCCTAAGAAACTTTAAGACAAAGTAGGTAACCATCCAATGCTCAGGTAAAACCATTTTTCTCCAAACGTCAGAAAAACGTCACTTTGTTAACTCCTGTCAAGATGTCAGAAATTTGATTTCTATGCTGCTAGTCAAATCCAGCGGGTTAACACCTGTCGAGGTGGTAGAAATTTAATTTCTATGCTGCTTGGCAACCCCAGCGGCAGCAAAAGTACTTTTAGTGCCGCTGGAGCGGCAGTAGAAGTACTTTTAGTGCCGCTCGTACTTTTACTGCCGCTCAACCATTCACTTGCCCCCGAGCTTACCCCATTCGTTTGGAGAAAAAATAGCGTGTTGCATACGGAGTAGAAGCACTTTTTTGTGCTTCAGCAGTATTGCAAGCCTCACTACGTTCGGCTCGCAAACCTACCGCTTCAGCACAAAAAAGTAAAGCTTCTATTCCTAATACAACAATATACTATTAGACAAAAATTACATCTCACTTTAATCAATAAACTGGGAAAATTTACTTAATGGATAGGTTTGCAAGTACCTACGGTATTAATTTTTCTTGAATTTTAAGTTTAGAGACCATTGCTGACAATATTTTGCATTTTTAGGTATTTAGACCTTCGATGATGTGAACGTCTCGATAATATGAACACGTCCGGTTTTTTTGTGTTCACACTAGCGCGAGTCTACTGTACTTTGAAAAATTGGCTGACATTTTCATTACAATCAACGGAATAGACCTAAAGTGCGTTTTTTTTAAAGATAAAAGTCAAACTGACATTAGGTTGGCAATACAATGTAAAATTGTCAATGCTATCAAATTTTTCATGTAGAAAAGGCTTGTGTTGCCAACATAGTTACTAAATTTTTGACTTAGGAAATTATCTTTAAAAAAAAAACAGATTTTATCTGTTTTACCAGACAAAGAGGTAATAATACGAAAACTTCATGAGATAAAAAAAGGCACAGAACGCTCATTGCGCAGGACGAGGCAAAACGTACCAAATTATGTCAGACTTACGTACAGCAATCCGTTCTTCTTATTTGCACGGGATAAAAAAGGAAGGAGAAAGATCGCGTGTTGTGCAACGTATTTGTCAATGAAAACTTCAAACAACTTTTGAATGTTACTTGTCAAGCTATGTCAAGTTGATTATCAATCGTTTTTTTATTCTTGTCAGACCACGGGCAATGAACAAGGAGAAGGAGATGCCCAGCGTGCAAAACGAACACCTCTCACCTGTACTAGTTAGCCAATGAAAAGTCATTGCCTCATGTTGCGCGCGCATACCAGTTAAAAATAGATAGGTCTATTGAATTTCACTTGACTTAGGGCCGGTATTATAAAACACTGAACCGATGGTAGAGTTTCAAGTTCCAACCTTCGGTTGAATCCTATCAATTTGCATGAAACTCATTCATCGATTCAGTGCTTTATAATACCGGTCATTGGAAAATTACCTAAACAAATGATGCGGACAGTGAATTTGTTGCGGAAAAAAATACCATCATTTTTAACAAATATCGATATCAAATAAGTACGTTCAAGTAATGCTCGAAAAAGGGGCGTGGCACCAAAAAAAATTAGCCTACGGCGGTTGCCTGCGGCGCTAATGGAAATGGTCTTATTATAATACTGTCCCCCCCTGTGAAACCTCGTAACGACGCCCATGTCAACAACTCAGTACTCAGTGAAGACGATTACGTCAGAAGGGTACAGTTCTGTGAAGAAATTACTAGAAAAATCACAGATGAACCAAATTTCTTAAAAAATACTTGCTTTAGCGATGAATCGACTTTTTTTTGAATGGATTTGTGACCAGGCACAATTGTAGGTATTGGCCCAATGAAAATTCACATATTTTTCGTCAGGACCATACATAGTATCCTGAAAAGATCAATGGGTGGGCTGGAATTCTGAGAGACGAGGTAATTGAGCCTATTTTCATAGAAGAAAATCTGACTGGGGAGCTCTATTTAGAACTTTTAGAAAATGTTATAGATCCACTCACAATGTACAAAATTATACTAGTGTGCAAATGAGGAAGATATTGTGTAGAACTCATCAAGAGGATAGTTTGAGAAAGCGTTATTTTCTTTAATTTCTTTAGAACGGCGGCTCAGATAAATATGTACGAAATTGGGAATATGGGTGGGTGGGGTGTTTGGTGTTTGATTGTTTTCAATAACTTCCTATTTTTGACAAAATGGTTTATATTTTCTTAATCAGTTTATTTCAGTCTCTTTTTTTTGGAAACTCTTCATAATTTCTACAAAAAATACTTTTTAATTTTTTTATTCCATAGGAGGAAATATAATTTCTGTCTTAACTATTTTCTGTCCATTTCAAACTCTTGAATTTTTTCCTTGAACATTCTTCATAAATTTTCTATGTCTATAATTTTGTAGTTTGCTAGGAATAAGAAAATTATGTTTTCTTTTTCCCAATTTTTTAGAGTCACTTGTCTCTCGTCTTATTATTTTGTCGTGTAAAACGATGAAAGAAAATGTGTTTCTTGGTTTTTCGTTTTGTTGAGTTGAGATACGGTATCTCTCGGTCAAGAGAGCTTTTTCAACTCGTTACTTGTGTTGAAATAATATTTGCATCTACGAGGTTAAATTTCAATTGCATGCGATGTGTTTTTTTACATTTATTTTCACTTTGTAGAAATTTAGTGCCGACTCTACTGATAACAGAAGCCAGAATAATAATCACTTATCTTTAGACCTTCTAAATCAAATATATTTATTGTTCTTTATCTATTCTTTGAACATTCAACAAATTATACAAAGTATTGAATTTAGCAAAAATGCCCAAAAATCTCTCAGAATAAGCGAATAAAAATTGCCCAACGAAATACATAAAAATGCGTTAATCAAAATTCATATTTAAAAACTCAAAACCCAAAATTCCCAATTCAAATCGAAATCTCTCAAAATCGCATAATGCCGTTCGCGTTATCGCTCCAACTCGAAGCCCTGCCGCCCCCCAGGGACCCGGAAGTGGCGGCGGCGGCGTCCCGACGCTCCTAGCAGCCGCCGCCGCCAGTATTCTCCTGGCTTTCGTGCGGTTCGTGACGTAATCCGGCAAGTCTCGCGTGTTTTCCCGACCCTGACACGGTTCCGAATAATCTTTCCCAGTGCCGTTAATTTTTAACGAATCTGCTCGGGTGTCGTCCCTTTTCGAACGGCAAAAAATCGTCCACAAAATGACATCGAAACGCTTTTTGTAACGTAAATATTTACGGAAATAATGACGTTTCAAATTTGCCGCCGTGCAGTTTTCCAGGTTACGCTTATTAGTTGGTCAGAAGGTGTCAGGTATGGACAATAAGATGTTTTGCTTTGTGTTCAATTTCGAGTAGTGCAGATAATTTGTTGCAAAGTTGTGGTCATTCTTATTTATTATTTTAGGTCAATTTTTAAAAATCGATTTTTATTCTAAAAGTGCATTTAAGAGGCAAAATTGATATCGATAGTTAGGCCCAACTGTTGAAAACTTAAATTTTTCTTTACAAAAACGCACAAACTAAAATCGGATTTTTTTTTGTATACCTACTATTCACCCTTTTTAAAATCTTTGTTTTACAAAAATTATAGCCTCTTAGAACAGACTTCAAAATGATGAATCGTGTTTTTAAAATTTTTGAGTTGACTTCCAAATTTTTTTTCCAGTTTCTTCAAAATCTATAATATCGATAGTAAACTTCAGCCTCCAGCTCTAAAACCGATAACAATTCCATTTTAGTTCAGGTCATGAGAACGAAATTAAATATAATTCTTGTTATAGTTTTATAGATTTTGTTCAAAAATAGTTATTTATGCAACAAGTGTGTAAAGTGAACCTTTTTTCACGAATGTGAGCTTTGACGCACGAGCCGAAGGCGAGTGCGACAATCAAGGCGAGTGCGACAATCACATGAGTGAAAAAAGGTGCTTTACACACGTATTGCATACAAAATTTTTTCTACTACCAATCAAATATGTGAAAAAAAATTGATTTGGACAAATACTTTACGAACTAGTGCGTGAAGTATTTTCACTTTACGCACTAGTGCGTGAAGTAATTTGCCAGAAAAATACTAATTTGACAGTGTCAACATCTGTCATTGACATTAATTTACGCACTAGTGTGTGAAGTGAATTAGTTTAGGCACTAGTGCGTGAATATTCTCAAATAGACATCGATAGTTAAACTCATCTCCAGACAATTTCTACTTTGCCAACTGAAATTTCATGAAATTGACTAAAATTTCAAATATTTTTTTCTACTACCATGCGTAAAGTACTCACTTTACGCACTATTCAGAAGATGTAAAATTTCACTTCACGCACTAGTGCGTAAAGTAATTCACTTCACACACTAGTTCGTAAAGTAATGTCAATGACAGATGTCAACACTGTCAATTTGGCATTTTTCTGGTAAATTACTTCACGCACTAGTGCGTAAAGTGAAAATTCTTCACGCATTGGTGCGTCCAAATTCATTTTTTTATACATATTTGATTGGTAGTAGAAAAAAATTTGTATGCAATACGTGCGTAAAGCATTTTTTTTCACTCATGTGATTGTCGCACTCGCCTGCGGCTCGTGCGTCAAAATTCAAATTCCTAAAAAAAGATTCACTTTACACACTTGTTGCATAAATAACTAAAATTTTATATCGTCAAATTCGATACCTATTTATTTTAATAAGCAAAATCGATTTATTAAAGCATCACAAAATCGACGTTGATTGATAGGAATGTAATTATTATTTTTAATTATTTATGTTAATGACAGCGGTGAGCTTAACTACCCAAATTAATAATTATTAGATATCAAATGTCTTGAATTGATGAGAAGTGAATTTTCAAATAGGTAGGTATCTAAGTAATAAGATTTTATATGGTCTGTTTTTGTAGAAATCATAAACCAGTCAGCAAATTTCATTGGTTGGAAACAGTCAGAAAACTAGTTTCAACCAATGAAATTCACTCTGACTGATTTGTGATTTCTGCAGAAACAAACCTATTTATTATTATACTTAATCGACTTTGGCAATTGTGCCCATAACTTTAATGAGTTATCGATATCGATATCAAGCCTAATATGTCCCTATTAGCGATGTGAATTAATTATAGAAATCTATCACAAAATATTGAAATCGATAAAAAGGACACTTCTTTTAAATAATAAAATAGCCTCAAAACGTATTTAGGAATTGTTTCGAAATATCAAAACCGTCATAAATCATCTAGATTGAAAATAGAATTTTCATTTGAATCGATTCTACATAAATTGAACTAATGTGAAGTTAAATTAGCAGTAATGACGACAGGAAAATCGTTTAGGATTTGACAGTAAAAAGTTAAGAGTAGGTTTTCTAAAGATTTTTAACACTTTTTCTCAATAATGCAAAATCGACATTTCACACATCCAAACTGAACTTTAAACTTGAATAGATATCGAGTTTTGATTTGGAGGTTTGAAAAGTGTACTATTGTTGATGCAAAAATTGACATATTTTTCAACTTTGTCTATTTCATCTAACTGGATTTTTCTAGACGACACCTGGAAAGATAGTCTGACGCATTGGATACTCCCTGTTGATGTTAAACTTTGAAGTTGTTTGGTTGAATTCTTAAAAGCAATGTTTCTACTCTTGCGTTCGGTGTAGCTCTACAATTTTCAATAATTTCCACTAACGGTAAATTGTCACTGTGCAAAATAAAATCTGAGCCAAAAATATAGTTGTGAAAATGTTGTATGGACCAAGTAAGGGCTAATGTTTCTTTTTCAAATTGACTGTAGCGTCTTTGAACAGGAATTAAAGAGGTGCTTGCATAAGCTACAATATTGATTTTTCTTTGTTTGTCTTCATGGATCAATGAGGAATTTGCAGATTTTTTTTTATTCTCTTATTAAATTTTTCACATTGTAAAAAGTCACTTGCCACATAAATTTTAAATTTTCAACTGATAGTTTTTCTGTAAAAAAATATAGAAATTCAAAATAACTCTCTTCGCGCCAAAACGCACTCATAAATGAATGACGTCACAAGACGGTATCCGTCAAAACGAGTCTCTGTACTCCCTCTCTCTCTTACCCATTGTGTTTTGTCATTGGTTTATGCGACTATGTTGATCATTGTTATTTTCCATTCACTAAACAAAGATAATGTTACGTTGATTTTGGAAATCAATTCTCTTCCAGTGAACTCACATCCTCTAGACATTAAGAGAGAGAAAGATATATGTAGTAATGATAGTAACAAATATATATGACTAAATAATAATGGGGTAATATACTATGTATGAAAATCAGTAAAAAAACTGCTCGACATTATTCTATAGGCTAAATGGTGATGGTATAGTGGGATACTGAATTATTTTCCAGCATATAGTGTTTATAGAATTAGTCAGAGAAGAGCAAACTGTAATTTAAATTAAGCGCCACAACGGCGACCAATGGTATTCGAGCCACTGATCATCTGGCAACGCTGCTTAAAATGCCTCTAAACGACAGCTGATTCCAACAGTTCAACGACGTGTGACATGTGACATTGTCACAGTAACTTGTTTCTGTATCCCTGCGTTTTTATTCTCATCAAATTTTACCGATGAATCCACCATTCTATGGCCGTCATTGTCATTTTCCATTCACTGAACAAAGATAGCTACCTCATCGGTGAAGTCACCGATGAAAATAAAAACGAGGGGTACGTTGTTTGATGTAGTAAATTTGACGTTTTGTTCCTGACGGTCAATGTCAGTGCAAATTGTGCGTTTTCAAAATCTTGATGTGTTGCCAGATTGGAAAAACTAACTACGTCACGAACTTTTATTTTCATGTAGGGGCGGGGCTTGTTGGATAAACTGATATTCATATCAGTGAAACAAAAATTAATAAATTAAACTTTTATTATTAGTTAGTCTAGGAAAATAGTCGAAAAATACATGTATTGCAAAAAAAAAATTCCTACCCAAATGAACTTTTCACGGATGATAGAGGGCGGGTGGGTGATCATAAAACCGAAAATATCAAACATTCACCCCTCTGGCGTTTTGCGCTATAGGGGTTGAAAGTGCGCCATTGGCGATAACTTGGTACCTATTGACTTTACAAAAAAATGTTTCAGATAAAAGATGTGCAACATTATTTGATCTCCAATGTTTATCTAAAGATTTTTTTGATTAAGGGCCGTCTGTGGTCATAAGGGCCGTTTGAAATTTTATAATGAAAATGAAAAATTTTAACCAATGTGAAAACATTTTCTACAACTCATACAACATTTTTGCTTTATGAAGTTTTTACTCACCCCCTGCCGTTTTTCAATAGAGGTAGTTTAAAGTTTTTTTATTTTTTTACAAAAAAAAATTATCAATAAAAGTTTTATAAGATGACATTTTCTACAATTTTTTCTAATCAACTTTTTTTGTAACTCACCCCCATTCAGCGGGGGGACACTGGACACTTCCCTCGAGAAAATTTTAGTTTTTAGGGGTATATCAAGGGCGTACCCAGCGAGGGGCAAAAATTTTTTTATAAATTATAAAAAGGCTCCGCTAAGTGCAGAAAATAAAAAAATCAAAATAAACCACTATGGTTTTACTAAAAAAATTACAAACCCGAAAAATATACTACTAAATACTACTAAAATATATTCATATACCTACGTAAGTCAAACGCAGCGCACTGCACAGCCTACTAGATTTGCAATTAGCGGAATTAGCAAAGAAATATGAATTTTCTATTACGATCCTGGCCCCTGCGAATTTGTTGTATTGTGTTGTTTTTCTAACGGAATTCGATTATTTTCATTTGTTATTCAATGTTAATTTGTTTGTGCAAGTACTGCAAGTAAACTTAATTTACTTAGTTGTTGATAAACGTCTATGCTATGTTGTTAGCAGTTACGTTACACTAGTAAACATTGTCAGAAATTTATATTAGATTGTACTGTAACGAAAATTACCCTGAGTCCGCCTCTGACTCTTCCCGGCCGCGTGGAGAATTCTCGAGACGCAGCGCGAAGCTTCGTACGTGCTGCGGAGAGAATCTTCGAGAAGCAGGCGCTTCGGATATAAAAGGAACAATGTCGGGCGGCGAGGGCAGATTTCGCCAGTGCCGGGTTGAAGAATAGAATACTTTTATAAATAAATACAAGATACAAGGCGTTACATAAACTAGTTAGTGTGTTTAGTTAAATTAATCAGAGTGAATTTTAGTTAAGTGTTAATAAAAGTATAGTTTTAATTAATTGGCAGCTTTTATCACATCGTAGTCGAACAAGTTCACGCTAAAAACGTTACAGTACTTATTGGAAAATCTGCTGAATCTACCTATTTCGGGCATCTCGGTATCTCCACACTGATAAATGGATATCAGGAAATTTTTTCAAACAGGTAAGTTACAGTTAGTAAGTTACATTCGACGACATTTGTGTAATATCTGTAAATTCCAATTAAAAAAAACAAAATGTTTTTTTCCATGTTACATGTTAAACAAAACACTAACATGGATATCACTCACACTGTATAAAATACTAATAGCGGCATTATTGTGTTTTGCAGCTACTAAAACTCTCAAGAGGAAAAAAGAACATGACAGTAGCAGCGGGAGCGATGATAACAATGATCAAATTTCATCGCCAAGCCCATCTAAAACTGAATCTGAATCTGAGCAACCGCTAAATTCTTTGAGATCTAAGAAAGTCACTGCTCCTAATTTAGAATCTTTACCGTCAACATCTGGCTCTGTAGTCAATCCCGAAATTGAAGAGAATGATGGTTGCCACGAAAATGACTTGGGTCGTTATGTAGGACAAACATTTCACCTGACGATGGAAAGAAAAAAAGAGTTGTTAAAAAATCCGTGGGTTCCACCCAAGAATTACGATTTTGCAGCCGATGCCAGTCATTTGCGAAGAAAATTTAATTATGCTTGGTTAGATCAATACACACCATGGTTAGTGTATTCCAAGCGACTAAAGGGTGCTCTGTGTAAGCACTGTGTTTTATTTCCTCCTTCTACTGGCACAGTAAGGGGAGTGTTAGGTTCATTTATGATCAGACCATTTACGAAGTTTAGGAATATGCACGAAGATTGTCGTAAACATGCCACCAATAACTTTCACAAATCTGCATCTGCTGCTGCAAAGGCCTTTCTCGAAAATATACCTGTGGACATTCAAGTTCAAAGTTTCCACCAAAAAACAATCGAAGAGAACAAGCAAATATTTGCCTCTATTATTTCCTGTGTAGTATTCTGTGGCACACACGATATGCCTCTACGAGGAAAAGAAGCAGATGAGGGAGTTTTTTTTCGATCTAATGAATTTGCGAGTTGAGTCGGGCGACATCAAATTAAAGAATCACCTGGAAAAGTGTCGTAGAAATGCTGTTTATACGTCACCAAAAATACAAAACCAGGAAAGGAGCAGCTATCCATTGGCTTGCGTTTCTATGATGAAAGTAAAAAAAAAGTCCGTGAAGAATTTGTGGGTTTTGTGGAGCTGACAGCACAGGATGCCCCAGCAATTGCCAATGCAATAGACAATTTTTTAGTTAGCTATAATTTTTCACCGCATAGTTGTGTAGGACTTGGTTTTGATGGCTGCGCTACGATGGCGGGCAAAGAGGGTGGCGTACAAGCGATTTTAAGGAAAAAGTACACACGACCATTATTTTTTCATTGCTCAAACCATAAAATAAATCTTGTTGTCAATGATGCAAATAATGTTCCGGAAATTAGAAACACTATTGGCACCGTAAAGGATGTTATAACCTTTTTCAGGGAATCCACCACTCGCAGAAGTTCCGCTCCTAATCTATCACGACTGTGTGAGACTAGATGGTCTGAAAAATACAAAAGTATTCGCTTATTTGCACAAAATTTCCTCGAAATTGTGAAATCACTTGAAAAACTATCTATCGAAGGAAACTACGCCACGAGAAAATCTGCGTACCAGTTGCATGCCGCCGTTACCAAACCCTCACTAATTGTTGCCCTAACTATAATTGCAAAATATTCAGCTTTACTGGAGCCGGTTGTTAATGCCTTGCAAGCAAAGACTATGGATTTAATTAAGTTGCAAGAACATCTGAACGTAATCCTTAACGTTCTGAAGAAAAACCGTGAAGATGCCGACCTAGTTATTGATGAAGTACTTAAAAAAGCACTAGACTTTGCATTGGAATTGGAAATAGAAATTTCTATCCCTCGAATTACCAAGAGGCAAATACATAGAAACAATCCTCCATCAGACTGTGATAGTGACTACTGGAAGCGTTCGTTAATTATACCGTATCTGGATTCAATTATAGCCTCTTTAAATATTCGCTTTTCTCAAGAACATACTCCAGCGTTTGCCTTAACAAAAATACATCCATTATATATGCTCGACATGGAAACCAATCAAGTAGAACAAAATGCATAATATTTCACCCAGTTTTATAAATTGGACGATATTACTGCGGAAATGGACCTATGGTATAATTTGTGGAAGGAAAAAAAGTCAACTGAGGACCAGCTAAAAGACGTCGAAATAACTGACCTTCTCGACGAGACCGATGTTTTTTATCCCATCCTAAAACAGGCACTTTTGATTTTAATCACAATTCCATTGCACCACGGCCACTGTAGAACGATCCTTCAGTACTCTTCGAAGAGTGAAGACTTGGTTGAGAAGTACCATGGGAGAGGAAAGGTTAACAGGATTATGTCTCATGAGTGTGCATCGTGATTTAATTAAATCAAATCGAGAGCAATTTGAAAATCAAGTTTTAAATAAATTTGCGACAAATCCAAGAAAATTGTTATTGAAGTAAAAATTAAGCGAGTTATGTCAAAATTTAGTAATTAAAAAGAGAAATGCAAAATCCATTTTTTTTTTTTTTTGGTCAGCCCCCCCCTATTTCAGATCCTGGGTACGCCCTTGGTATATATTTTTTTTTTTTTCTTTTCTTGCCTTTAGTGCATATAAAAAGTTGCAATTAACATTGTATTAAAAGGATTTTTTTTTCACCACCTTTTTCTTTTTAGGGGTAGTTCGTCTATTTTCAACTTTACAAAAAAAAATTATAAAGAGAACTTGTTCATTTTATCATTTTGAGCAACTTCTCTTTATAACTTTTTTTTGTAAAGTTGAAAATAGGCGAACTACCCCTAAAAACAAAAAGGTGGTGGAAAAAAAAATCCTTTTAATAGAATGTTAATTGCACCTTTTTATATGCACTAAAGGTGAGAAAAGAAAAAATAAATTAATATATACCCCTAAAAACTAAAATTTCCCCGAGGGAAGTGTCCCCCCGCTGAATGGGGGTGAGTTACAAAAAAAGTTGATTAGGAAAAATTGTAGAAAATGTCATCTTATAAAACTTTTATTAAGAAATTTTTTTTGTAAAAAAATAAAAAAACTTTAAACTACCCCTATTGAAAAACGGCAGGGGGTGAGTAAAAACTTCATAAAGCAAAAATGTTGTATGAGTTGTAGAAAATTTTTTCACGTTGGTTAAAATTTTTCATTCTCATTATGAAATTTCAAACGGCCCTTATGACCACAGACGGCCCGGCCCTTAATCAAAAAATTCTTTAGATAAACATTGTAAAATTGTAATCAAATAATGTTGCATATCTTTTATTTGAAACATTTTTTTGTAAAATCAATAGGTACCAAGTAATTGCCAATGGCGCACTTTCAACCCCTATAGCGCAAAACGCCAGAGGGGTGAATGTTTTATATTTTCGGTTTTATGATCACCCACCCTCCCCCTATCATCCCTGAAAAGTTCTTTTGGGTAGGATTTTTTTTTTTTGAAAATCGACAATTTTCCTAGACTGAGTCTATACTTTGCTAATTTATATCGCAGCTATGGATGACTGAATGTGTTTATAATAGTTTTTATATGTAAGATATGTAAAGTTATTTTATTTATATATTTTATAAGCCTTTTTAATTTGTTGTAAATAAAAGGTCTAAATTATGTACAGTATTTTATTTATTTGTCTTACTTGTATATATGGTTTTATAAAGAATGAGGCCGGTAAAATTGTGCGCAATTGCTTTTATATCTTCCCAAGCAATGAAGCAATGTTGCCAACTTAACTAAATATCTATACATCCTCCCTTATAAGTTTTTTATCTATTCATTTTTTAAATACACTGGATAAAATATTACAATTATTATTGAACCTAATTACTACTATTAATTAGCCCTATGTTACTCCAGTTAACTCTAAGGAGAATATTCATATGATCAACATTTTATGAACTTAAAAACGAACAAACTATTCAACCCAAGCAGTTTATTACTAAGACTAGGGTCCTAATAAGAATCAATATCAATATACCAAAGTTATATACAGAAAGATTATATTTAGAAAATTTTATATACAGAAGAAATATATACATGTAAAATTAACATTTTATTCTCATTTGTTTATTATTTTGCTTCTCAAATAATATGGTTCCCTAACAAACTTCTCATTATTTACACTATTCCTAGTTTCATTTAAATTTTCAAAATTTTGAACAGAAGGTTCTTGTACAATTAAATGTTGCCTTGAACGCCTTAACACTCTATCAAAATCATCCTTAACTAAAAATGATCTTGGTTCCTTACATTTTTCAACAATAATCCCTTTTTCCCAATGATCATTCATTTTAAACATGACTCTATCATTAACTTTCCCACCTGCCAAGTTTTTTGTTGATTTATCATAATAATGTTTTTGTTTTCTACGTCTTTCTAACTTTTTTTCTCTCAAACTTTTTTTATTAACAAGACTAGGTTTAAGCATAGAATCTACAATAGGTTCTTTTAAGTGTCTATTATATAGCATTTGCGCTGGAGATAGACCCAAATCAGGGATTGGAGTGTTTCTAAGACTTAACAAATAAAAATCAAGTTTTTGTAAACTACCATTATTTTCATAGTAACATTTTTTCATCATATTTTTACAAATATTTACAGTCTTTTCCGCCAACCCATTACTTTGAGGAAAATTTGGGCTAGAGGTTGTTAAAACTACATTATTATTGTTCAAAAATTGTCTAAAGACCGCTGAATTGAAAGGATTATTGTCAGCAATAACTACATAAGGAAACCCATGAACAGAAAAAACAGACCCCAAAACTTTTATACAATCTTCAGCTGTTTTATTTTTCAGTTTTTTTAATTCAATCCAATTTGAATAATAGTCCATTATTACTAAAAATAAAAATCACTTAAATTCCATTATATCCATACCAACTTTTTCCCAAGGTTTTTTAGCCATTTCATGTTGGTTTAAGGGTAATCTGGTATTATTTGGACGAAATCTCAAACAAACCTCACATTTCAAAATAAAATTAGCAATTTCTTCACTAATATTTGGCCAAAAAATAGATTCACGCGCTCTCGCTCGACATTTGCCAACTCCCAAGTGCCCTTCATGCAATTTATTTAACATGTAATGTCTAAGGCTCTTCGGAATTACCAATCTGTCGCCAAAGAAAATCAAATTATCCTCAACTGATAATTCATTCCTCAAACTATAAAATCTTTTAAGCTCCCCTGGTAATTTTTTAATATTTTTAGGCCACCCCTTCGTTAAATATTCGCTCAACAAACCCAAGATTCCATCATTTTTTGTTTCCTTTAACAACTCAGTTTTTTTCTGATCACTCATGGGAATATTTTTCTTTATTATGTGAACTATAAAATTATCATTGGGATTATCTCTTACAGGGTGCTTTAAAAATGATCTCGACAACATGTCAGCTATATACATTTGTTTTCCAGGCAAGTATGATACTATTAATTGATATTTCATCAATCTCAATAACAGTCTTTGTAATCGGCTAGAAACTTTATTGATATCTTTTTTGAAAATACTGACGAGGGGCTTATGATCTGTGAAAACCTGAACATTTTCCTTGCCATAAATATAAAAATTGAACCTTTCAGCTGCAAAAACTATAGCCTCCAATTCCCTTTCAATACAAGCCCATCTTTTCTCTGTATCAGTTAAAGCTCGACTTGCAAAAGCTATAGGTTGTCCATTTTGTAATAAACAAGCTCCCATACCTTCCTGACTTGAATCACATTGTACAACAACTGGTTTACTTGAATCGAAATGTTTCAGGCAAGGTGGTGAAGTTAGCATTTTTTTCAAAATATCAACCCTTTCTGAATGAATTTTTTCCCAGTTCAAACTAACATTTTCACAAGTCAAGCTTCTTAATGGTGCTGTAATTTGAGAAAGATTAGGCAAAAATTTGGCCAAATATTTTAAAAGGCCTAGGAATCTTAACAGCTCTTTTTTATTTTTAGGATAATCAAGTTCTAAAATTGAATCTATCCGATCTTCGTCAATCTCTATACCCTTTTCTGAAACCTTAAAGCCCAAAATTTTAACTTCACTTTTTTTATATTGAAATTTGTCCTTATTAAAGGTTATATTATTTTCTTGAGCAGTTTTTAACACATCATTCAATATTCTGTCATGCTCTTGCTCATCACTACCTGAGATGATTAAGTCATCTATATAAATTTTACTACCTATTATTCCACCAAAAATACTCGTATTTTTCATTTGAAAGACTTCAGCCGCTGTGTTTATCCCAAAAGGCAAACGTAAAAATCTATATCTCCCCAAAGGGGTCGCAAAAGTAGTTAACTTTGAGGAGTTTTCATCTAATTTTATTTGATAAAAAGAATCCTTTAAATCCAAGATTGAAAAGTACTTTTTATCTGTTAGATCACTCAATATCTCATCTGCTGACGGAATTGGGTAATGTGCCCTACGTATGTAAGGGTTGAGTTTTGAGGGATCTAAACAAATTCTAAGTTTTTTATTAGGTTTTTCAGTGACTACAATATTATTGACCCAATCAGTGGGCTCAATTTGTTTACAAATTACTCCCTCTTTTTCCAATTTCTTTATACTTTTTTCGAATTCAGGCATTATGGCTTTTGGTATTTTTCTCGCCGGGAAAACACAAGGTATGGCATCATCTTTCAAGGAAAATGTGTATGGCTCCCCTGGAAATGTTCCTAATCCTTCAAAAACTGATTTAAATTTTTTTACTACTTCATTTTTTGAAGAAAACTTTAGATTTATTTCATTATGCTCTAAATTATTATTTGTTTTAATTAAGTTCAATTTCAAGCAAGACTCCAACCCTAATATAGGTCTACCTACAGTATCAACAATCAAAAATGTAAGAGAATTTTTCTCACCACGTACTATACAATCCAATTTTGTAGATCCTATTACTTCAATCCTAGTTCCCCCATAAGCAGTTAAACTGACATTTGTTGGGTTGAGTTTTTTTTTTGGTGCTACTTTCTGAAGTACCTTGGCAGGCAGGACATTACACTGTGCACCTGTATCCACCTTAAAAAAAATTCCAAAATTATTAATGGTAATATTTTCTAATATTTCATTTTTATTATTTTTTTGCTCCCTGTACACTATATTTTCAGAACTCAAAGATTGCACTTGTAAACAATCTATATAGAAATCATCATCTGAGGAATTTGAACTAGTTGATAAATTTAGATTATTTACGTTTTTTCTGTGAAATGTTTTTGATGTTTTTTTGCTATGTTTACCTTTATCTACATATTTGCTTTGAAAACAACAGCTTTCAAAGTGATTAAGTTTTTTACAAATATTGCAAAGCTTTCCAAAAGCTGGACACTGACCAAATGCGTGTTTATATTGACACTTACCACAAAGTTTGAAATTTTTTTGATTAAAATTACTCATATTACGGTTATTGTTGTTTTTAAAATTATTAGAAAAACCTTTGTTATTAAAATTTGACATTTTTTTATTATTATAATTAGAAAAATTACTCATCTGATTTCTTTGCTGCATCCTTACAGTGTCCACCTCACTGGTGGAAGGCTTGTTTTTTTCCATATCATCCATCTGCTTCTTGTCCTGGTCATACATTTTACATTTGGCTTCCAGCTTTTCCAAAGTTAGCTTCTCTGTCTGGAAAAGTTGCTCCCTCAGTGACTGATGTACCATTCCCATTATTACCATGTCTCGCACCATCTCATCGCCGTCGTAATATTCACACGAAGACACCAGCGTTTTTAGCTCAGTTATATAAGAGCTTATCGACTGATCAGGCTTCTGTTTGCATGTCAGGAACCTGTACCTTTCATACACCACATTTTTCTTTGGTTCACAATAGGCTGTGAATTTTTTCTTGACATCCTCCAGCTTAGCTTTGTCCATTTTTATGTTTAGGGTGTTGAAAATTTCCACGCCATCGTCTCCAATCAGGTTTAAAAAAATAGCTACCTTCACGCCTTCGACTGCTTCACTTTTCTCCGTTGCCATTAGGAATAACTCAAATCTTTGCCACCATTTCGACCAATTCTTGGCCACATTGCCAGTGACAAAATTCATCGCCGGTGGTGCTCTTAGGAAATCCATCATCATCCACTCTTGTAGTGCACTTTTTAATTAATTATTTCGTGAGTTTCACACCTGACACCATGTAAAGTTATTTTATTTATATATTTTATAAGCCTTTTTAATTTGTTGTAAATAAAAGGTCTAAATTATGTACAGTATTTTATTTATTTGTCTTACTTGTATATATGGTTTTATAAAGAATGAGGCCGGTAAAATTGTGCGCAATTGCTTTTATATCTTCCCAAGCAATGAAGCAATGTTGCCAACTTAACTAAATATCTATACAGATAAACAGATGAGGAATCGTTTACTTAAGAAAGGGTTTGTCTTGATGTTGAGTCAGTTCGTATAGTTATTTCTATGTGTTCACACGCTCTGCCTTCCACGCTGTGTTCGATATAATAAATATATTGAATATCGATAATTAACAAGTTCTTTTATTTCTTAGTCTATTTCCCAATAGGGCTTAGATGAAATTTAAAAAGCAAAATTCAAGTGTATTGCGGTTTTTACAAAGCAACCGATTACACTAAATAGTACGATACGTCGAGTATATCACTACGCAGTAGTTAAAAATCACTTGTTTACTACCCCATTATCATAACAATAGCTAACTCATCGGTGAAGTCGCCCATTAGAATAAAAACTAGGGGTATGTTTATTTAGTTAATGGAAAATGACAATGAGCGATATAGAATGCTGAATCCATCGGTAGAATTCGATGCACTGAAAAAAAGGATCTCTTTAACGAAATGAATATGACTTTCAGTCAAAAGATTCGCGCTTTTGAATAGGTCCAAGAGCGATGTTTCTTGATCCAAAGCATTAACTCTCTTCCTATAGATCAGTGGTTCCCAAACTTTTTTTAGTCACGACCCTTTTACAGATTTGCTCAGAAGGTCGCGACCCCCCTACCCATTAATGAACTAATAGATAAAAAACAAAATTTCATTTATTCGAGAAATCGTTAGTAAAAATATTAATATTCCGTAACTAAATACAAAAAGTCAATTTTTATTTTGTTAATGTGATGACTGAGCTTGCATCTCCGTTTTGAAATTCTTGGTTGAGTTGTTGTTAAAGCCAATCTTATGTCGTCTTGAACGCGCAGCCCAGTCTACCTATTTCTGACGTTTGTTCTAATTTGCAAAAAGAGTTGAAAAACCACTTTCACGAAGGTAGGTAGAGGCAATAATGGTACTAGTATCCGAAAAGAACGCACAAGTAGGGCGACATCAGGACATGAACTATGCCTGGCACATCAAAATTCAGTCAAGAATTTTTCCTGGAATAGGGCAGGTGCTGTGGAATCATTCCTCAGCTCTAAAAATTTATCCTGCACTTCATCAGGAACGTCGGCAAAATCTAACGAGGCTTGAAACGGGCTCCTTACTTACTGAATGCCTTTTGTTCAGATAACGCCCATTTCATTTCTTTAAGATTCTACACAATTTCGATGCTTCAGCCATTATACATAGCTACCTATGGTCAAAAACATGTGACTCGTAACACAACACTCACAACCTGTGCTATTCGCTTCGTCCGTAAGACCCATGCAACGCTGCGCGGCTTTTGAGGCGGAGGCTAAGGCGTGATGCTAAATGCAGAAAAATACATATTGGCATTGCGACCCTTCCAAAAACCCTATGCGACCCCTTTAGGGGTCGCGACCCACCGGTTGGGAACCGCTGCTATAGATTGTCTAAAATTAATTCAGGCAAGATTTTATTCTTTTCGTTCAAAGCTATTACTCTCTTGGTTCAAAACCACCATGTAAGAGAGATTTTGAGGGAAGAGCGAAAATATCTCTTCGGAAGAGATTTGTCTTTTGAGTCAAACTTCATGTTGCTCCGTTGAAAGATTACTTGTTTTGATTGGATTCCGATCTTCACAGAAGTTACACGTTATCTGTATAGCAGTAAAAATTAATAAAACTTGTCAATTATTTTGAGGACACTTCTGTGCCATTGACAATTCTGTACCTGAATAGCAAAGTGGGGGAAGTCAATAATTTTCTTATTTCTCATTTCATCTTCTTCTCACTCCGCTATAGGCTACAAAGAATCGATTGCAAATAGCATCGAGTGTCCATCACCAAGCAATTAACTAGGCACATTTAATATTTTTAGTTGATAAAAAACAGACAACTTGTAATTTCTGGTGAAGATCGATATACATATATTGGATAGTTTTTGAAAATTAAGTAACTATTGCAATTCAACTTGATTTCAATAAAATATTTATCCCGACCGGCAGATTTAGATTTTTTTTCGCACAAACGACCTATTTACGGAACGAAACTCAGAAGAGTACTGGCATGGCGAGACCGCTTTCGTCAATCGTTCACCTGCACTTATTTCCCATAATTCCCTTCGCGTTGTATTTTGGTTCTGAATATCAAGATTGTCAGGCAATTGGAATAACTGTAATGTCTCTTGAACGAATAGCTTCCCTATCTATAATTTCCGTAGCTCTTGAGAGAAGATAAATTGAACTTGGTTGAAGAAAGGATTGAAAGGAACAGTCAAGAGAATTTTTGGATTTTTTCAAGAGAACTATTTTACTTGAACTCAGAACATTTCTCTCCATGCAATAGATATTCTTTTATAAGAAAATATTTTCTCTTGTCGCTAATAATTCCTTATCAAGAGAGTTGACTACTTTGGTTCAAGACTAGCATTTTTTTCAGTGTGTAAGCACAAGCGTCTGACGGCTCACGTATCACGTTATCATAACCACACTTTTGTTTGTTTACCGTCCCATGACGTCATAACCAATTTGAGAGCGTTTTCGCGCCCTTTGTTATATTCAATATTTGAATAATTAATTCCGTATTACATCTGTGTATTTTTCCGAAAAACTTCAAACCCAACATAAATCAGTATTATGAAAAACAAAATAATTTTGGCACCCTCAACTATTTACATGAAGAAATACACAGAAAAATACACAAATGTAATACGGGCTTCAACGTAGTTTTTT
This sequence comes from Ceutorhynchus assimilis, assembly GCA_917834065.1. Lineage (NCBI taxonomy): Eukaryota > Metazoa > Arthropoda > Insecta > Coleoptera > Curculionidae > Ceutorhynchus > Ceutorhynchus assimilis. Next base: position 18,898,684 of record OU892289.1, read on the forward strand.
TTCAGCTAGATTGGGCATGAATTTTCCTGCATAACCAATAATTCCAAGAAAACTTCTCACTTCGGCTGGATTTGCTGGACTTTTCAGATTCGCTATGCTTTGGACTTTCTCTGGATCAAGGTGAACACCATCTTTGGAAAATACGTAGCAAAAGAATTTGATTTTTTGGACACTAAACACACACTTATTTTTGTTAAGGTTGTTTTTCTTTAGTGTTGTTAGAACTCGTTCAAGTGCTGTGTCATGATCTATTTTTGTTTTGCCAAAAATCAAAATATCATCGCTTATATTGATCAATGATAACTTCTGGAATGTTTTGTGAAATCTCTCTGATGGTATTATGAAAGATTTCTGCTGCCGAATTGATGTCGAAGCTCAATCTTCTGTAACGGATAAGGGCTATTTACACGGCTATATCTTAAGGGATATTTAATCTAAGTAGAGCTTCGAATGTGACTCTTGTAGAAGCAAACGTCACATTCAAAGCTCCACTTAGATCAAATATCCTTTAAGCTATAGCCGTGCAAATAGCCTTAAGACCACTTTCTCAACTCAGTGGTTATGTATCACCGGTGTCAAGTTAGCAACCAAAACTTGGCAGCCAATTTGACGGAAACGCCCGAACGACCATTGGCGTAGTATTGTTATTTAATTCAAAATAAATTCAATAAATCATATTTAGACATCAAGTCTAGCCATAAAATTTATAAAGCACTATTTTAACACCTTTTACAACCTCTATGCAAAATCCCATTGACTCAAACACTGTCGAAATATGAAAACCTACCCTTAACAAGTGAAAATGCATAAATATTGAGATTTTCGTATTTTTTTCCAACTCAGACTTCGAGTCTTACCATGAAATTGATAGGTTACTATTTTAAAATGCATCTCCAACCCCCATACAAAATGCCGTTAACTCAAACCCCGTCGAAATATGAAATATAACAAGTAAAAATGCATAAATATCGAGATTTTCGTATTTTTTTCCAACTCGGACTCGGACTCCAAGACGGAGTCTTGCCATGAAATTAATAGGGTACTCTTTAGCACTATCTCCAACCCCCAAACAAAATCCCATTTACTCAAACCCCGTCGAAATATGAAAAACTACCCTTAACAAATAAAAATGCATAAATATTGAGATTTTCGTATTTTTTCTAACTAGGACTTCAAGTCTTGCCATGAAATTAATAGGATACTTTTTCAGCACCATCTCCAACCTCCATATAAAATTCCATTGACTCAGACTCCGTCGAAATATGCAGGACTACCCTTAACAAGTAAAAATGCATACATCTTGAGATTTTCGTGTTTTTTTCTAAGTTGGACTTCAAGTCTTGCCATGAAATTGATAGGGTACTATTTCAGCAACATCTAAAACCCGTATGCAAAATCCCATTGACTCAAACCCCGTCGAAATATGAAAAACTACTTACCCTTAAAAAGTGAAAATGCATAAATATTGAGATTTTCGTATTTTTTTCCAACTCGGACTTCGAGTCTTGCCATGAAATTAATAGGGCACTCTTTCAGCACCATCTCCAACCTCCAACCCCCATGCAAAATCCCATTTACTGAAACCCCGTCGAAATATGAAAAACTACTCTTAACAAGTAAAAAATACATAAATATTGAGATTTTCGTATTTTTTTCCCATTCAGATTTTGAGTTTTTCCATGAAATTAATAGGGTATCCTTTCAGCACCATCTCCAATAGTACGCTATCAAATTCATGGCAAGACTCGAAGTCCGAGTACGAAAAAATTACGAAAATCTCAATATTTATGCATTTTTACTTGTTAAGGGTAGTTTTTCCTATTTCTACGGGATTTGAGTAAATGGGATTTTGCATGGGTTGGAGATGGTGCAGAAAAAGTATCCTATTAATTTCATAGCAAGACTCGAAGTCCGAGTTGGAAAAAAATACGAAAATCTCAATATTTATGCATTTTTACTTGTTAAGGGTAGTTTTTCATATTTCGACAGGGTTTGAGTTAATGAGATTTTGCAGAGAGGTTATAAAAGGTGTTAAAATAGTGATTTATAAATTTCATGGCTAAGACTCGATGTCTAAGTATGATTTATTGAATTTATTTTGAATTAAAAAACAATGCTACGCCAATGGTCGTTCGGGCGTTTCCATCAAATTGGCTGCCAAGTTTTGGCTGCTAACTTCACACCGGTTTATATATCTTGATTCTGGGTCCATGATGATAACCATCTTTTAAATAAATTTTTGTAAACCAAAAGGAACCATTTAGCTGAGTTATTACTTCGTCAACTGTAGGTGTTAAGTAAGTTTCTCTCACGCGAATCGCCTTATTGGGGTACTTCATGTCAACGCAGATGCGGATGATGTTTGGATTGGATAATTACTATCGGTGATACTTATGGTGTAGGTTCTTCTGTTCTTTTAATGATTTTTGTTGTTCAAACCTATGAAGTTCTTCTTCTACTGTTTTTCTTATGTGGAAAAGGGGTGCGTTAAGTTGGCTTCTCCCAGTTGATATTTTTGAACCAAAATGCTAGCACACCAAGGTTATAGCTAGCACAACCTAGCACAACCTGTGGTTGTGCTAGCACACCCACAGGAATTACCTAATCGTCTCCCGAAATCGGTGGGGGGGAGGGGAGGCAACTTAACGCTAGCCGTTCATTATTGATTTTCCAATGTTGCCATGTTGGGTAGAAAATATTAATTGGGGATGCTAACGTTAAGTTGACCCTACCCGATTTCGGGAGACGATTATGTGATTCCTGTGGGTGTGCTAGCTCAACCACAGGTTGTGCTAGGTTGTGCTAGCTATAACCTTGGTGTGCTAGAATTTTGATTGTAAAATATCAACTAGGGGGGGGGGGGGCTAGCGTTAAGTTAGCCCCTCCCGATTTCGGGAGATGATTATGTGATTCCTGTGGATGTGCTAGCTCAACCACAGGTTGTGCTAGCTATAACCTTGGTGTGCTAGCATTTTGGGTAAAAAATATTAACTGGGTGGGGCTAGCGTTAAGTTGCCCCCCCGTCCCCGATTTCGGGAGACCATTACGTAATTCCTGTGGGTGTGCTAGTTCAACCACTGGTTGTGTTAGGTTTAGGGTTTCCATAAAGGTTTTTGGGAACCCAGGACCTAAGAGTCAAGAAATCCGGACAAAATCCGGACTTCGCCGATAAATTTTTTATGAAGGATGAATTTTATTTATTTTTTGCAAAAATAAATTTTTACAGAAATTAATAGATACCTACGCTTTGAGCATTTTTACCGTTAGACACAATGACAAATACAAGGTACCAATGACAAGAGACAAAAATATAATACGTGTATCAATCCTATAGGCTTTGCTATATGCAATCCAGAATAAATGGATACAGGATACAATTTATTTGCCACCCCAGGATACAAAATTTGGAATTTTTGATAGGAGAATACACACTCTAACGACTCTAAGGAGTGCTTATCTCTGGCTTATCGGCCTTGTTTTTGGTAACTGCTGCCACATTGGTATGAAATGAAAACCATTTCCGACGTCATCCGCTGTTTAAACAGCCTACGTCAAGGCGAAAAATAACATGCTGCCTACGTCACAACTGGTATTTGGGCGTGGGGGGGATTTGTTACTTTAAGTTTGTAGTTTGTTACACACAGGCTTTATGAGGATAGGTCATCCTGTAAGAGTAGTGTGTATCATCACTATCATTCTTGGGTATAGCCTAGTACTCATAACTGCGAAATTCGCATTTTTTTGACATTGCTTCGACAATTTGACGTTTGATACACGCATAAAACGTCAAATTGTCAATGCAATGTCAAAAAAATGCGAATTTCGCAGTTATGAGTACTAGGCTTATCTTCGAGTTTTCCGGACATTATTCCGAATTACGGCCGGACGTCCCCGGACACCCTAAAAACCCAAACATGTCCGGGTAAATCCGGACGTGGAAACCCTAGTTAGGTTGTGCTAGCTATAACCCTGCTGTGCTAGCATTTTGATTAAAAAATATCAACTGGGGGGGGGGGGGGGGGGGCAACTTAACGCACCCTTGTAAAAGTACCTTTCTGTGTTTCTGAGCAACCGGTTGTATTTCATTGTTGATGTGCCACTTAATTTGTTTATGTTCTAGGTTGTCGACCCCTTGGCAAATTTCAGGATAATTTTGTTGTACAAATTTCAAGTCAATGTTAGACTGGACAAAATTTGATAAAATTACAACGATAATATTTAGGTCTTGACATGCCTTATAGCCTAGTAAAGATTCAAACTCGGATTCAAATTTGCCTTTGATAACATGAATTTCAGAAATTATATATGTAGGTACCTACCTAGTTGTTTTCATGTGAATTTTCCAATCAATAACTTCTAGTTTTGTTGAGTGGCTAGGTATATGGAAAAATTTTGCTCTTATCAGGAATGAGCGACTCTATGAAATTTTGTAGGTAGGTAATGTTTGCTTAAAAATAAGGTGAACTGATGTGCCAATATCAATTATGAATTTTATAAATTTGTTGTTTACACTCACAGTAATTTGGGGAATAGAACTGCTGGTTGTTGTTAAGTTGAAAGAATAATCAGAATCATTGCTGTCAGCCTGTTTTGTGTTATAGTTGACTTTGTTTGGACGTGATTCGATGCCACTGTGCTGATTACGAGATGTTGATTGCTGTTGCTGATTTGAAGAGATGGTTTTTTGAGACTGTTTGTATTTTTGTAAATTGTTTTGCTCTTGGTTCTGCTTTGCTAAACATACCTACTTGTGCAAAATGTCCTTTTTTTGAGCAAAAATGACATCTGATGTTGAAAGCGGGACAAGTTTTTCTTCCATTGATATGCCAATTATTGCCACAATTTCTGCAAATTTGTTTTTGAGCATGGTTTTGTTGATCATTGTTTTTGTTTGTATTAAATGAACTATTTTTGGGGTCAGTTAAGTTAGCCCCCCCCATAAAAAATTTCTGGATGAAAATTATCCCATAATTTTGCTCTCATTTTGCTCCATTTTGCTCCACTAATTTCGATTTTTGCTCCATTACTCGCAGTGGAGAGACTATGTGGCCTATTAGGTGGGGGGGGCTGAATTAACGCTAGCCCCCCCCAATGAAAATTCAGAAATTTGATCATGCTCATTTTGTTCTCCGAGTTTTGCTCCATTTTGCTCCACTATCGGCGAGTTTTGCTCCATTACCAGGAGAGACCTACAGAGCTTCCAAGAATCTCTCCCAGCCCCCCCCGGTGAAAATTTTGAAATTTGATCATGCCCATTTTGTTCTCCGAGTTTTGCTCCATTTTGCTCCACTATCGGCGAGTTTTGCTCCATCACCAGGAGAGACCTACAGAGCTTCTAAGAATCTCTCCCAGCCCCCCCCCCCCCCGTGAAAATTTTGAAATTTGATCATGCTCATTTTGTTTTCCGAGTTTTGCTCCATTTTGCTCCACTATCGGCGAGTTTTGCTCCATCACCAGGAGAGACCTACAGAGCTTCTAAGAATCTCTCCCAGCCCCCCCCCCCCCCCGTGAAAATTTTGAAATTTGATCATGCTCATTTTGTTTTCCGAGTTTTGCTCCATTTTGCTCCACTATCGGCGAGTTTTGCTCCATTACCAGGAGAGACCTACAGAGCTTCCAAGAATCTCTCCCAGCCCCCCCCCCGGTGAAAATTTTGAAATTTGATTATGCTCATTTTGTTCTCCGAGTTTTGCTCCATTTTGCTCCACTATCGGCGAGTTTTGCTCCATTACCAGGAGAGACCTACAGAGCTTCCAAGAATCTCTCCCAGCCCCCCCCCCCCCCGGTGAAAATTTTGAAATTTGATTATGCTCATTTTGTTCTCCGAGTTTTGCTCCATTTTGCTCCACTATCGGCGAGTTTTGCTCCATTACCAGGAGAGACCTACAGAGCTTCCAAGAATCTCTCCCAGCCCCCCCCCCCCGGTGAAAATTTTGAAATTTGATTATGCTCATTTTGTTCTCCGAGTTTTGCTCCATTTTGCTCCACTATCGGCGAGTTTTGCTCCATTACCAGGAGAGACCTACAGAGCTTCCAAGAATCTCTCCCAGCCCCCCCCCCCCCGGTGAAAATTTTGAAATTTGATTATGCTCATTTTGTTCTCCGAGTTTTGCTCCATTTTGCTCCACTATCGGCGAGTTTTGCTCCATTACCAGGAGAGACCTACAGAGCTTCCAAGAATCTCTCCCAGCCCCCCCCGGTGAAAATTTTGAAATTTGATTATGCTCATTTTGTTCTCCGAGTTTTGCTCCATTTTGCTCCACTATCGGCGAGTTTTGCTCCATTACCAGGAGAGACCTACAGAGCTTCCAAGAATCTCTCCCAGCCCCCCCCCGGTGAAAATTTTGAAATTTGATTATGCTCATTTTGTTCTCCGAGTTTTGCTCCATTTTGCTCCATTATCGGCGAGTTTTGCTCTATTACCAGGAGAGACTTACAGAGCTCCCAAAAATCTCTCCTAGCCCCCCCCCGGTGAATTTTTTAAAAAATTTGAACATGTCCATTCTGTTCTCCGAGTTTTGCTCCGTTTTGCTCCATTATCGGCGAGTTTTGCTCCATTACCAGGAATGACCTAGAGAGCTCCAAAGAATCTCTTCTTGCCCCCCAGTGAAAATTTTGAAACTTGAAATTTCGAGTTAGTCCGAAATACTCCGCCTCCAATTTTACACATTCGAGCGAACATAGTTTCTCAAGCTGCTTTCACTTTCCTCGCCTGTTTCCCCTGAAGCACCTGTAACTGATTTTCAAGCGTTCGAGTGCAAAGCACATTGGGTTTAATGGGCGTGAAATGCTCGTGCTTCGCACACTGCACCCGAAAGCGGCTCTGGAATGAACTAGACAGCTCCCAGGAATCTCTCCTTGCAACACGTGTGAAAATTTGGAAGTTTTGCTCCATTACCTGGAATGACCTACGAGCTCCTAAGAATCTCTTCTAGCCCCCTTACACCAGTTAAAATTTTGTTTGATCATATTCATTCTGTTCTCCGAGTCTCGCTCCGTTTTGCTCCATGATCGGCGAGTTCTGCTCCATTACCTGAGCCTGAGCTGCTTTCGGGTGCCACGTACGCTTTGAGCAATCAGGTGCTCTGAAGCTGCTCTCATTTTCCTCGCCTCTTTTTCCTGATGCACCTGTACCTAACTGATTTTCAAGCATTTGAGTGCAAAGCGCATCGAGTATAATGGCTATGAAGAGAACGGTCATCCCTGGTTTCACTAGCTTTGTTTGTTTATTCGCACCAACAAGGCACCAACCGACACTTTCTACACCAAACGTGTTTGTTTATCCAAGGTTTATTCCTATATTTTTTTTTTGTATGGGTCTGACAGAGACAAACTGACTTTTTGGTGCACCTGGTGCAGACTGGTGTAACTTTGGTACAAATAGACAAACAGAGCCCGCAAGAAGCCCTGTTAGTTAAAACTAATTTCGATCCTTTTTTTTTCACGTGCTTCTAGAAAAAGACAGAAATAGTCTAAGTACGCACTGAATTTACAAATGGGAATCGCTTGCAAAAATAGTTATTTATGTCATAAATAAATACCGATAATCAAGCTCGTTTGCTCGAGCGCCCATGTTCGGAGCAGTGAAATGTGTTCCGAATGATTTTATATTGACATGACAGTGCAAATCGATGAGACAAGGATGGCGCCTATTTTCAAGTGAACAAATTTGACAGACGTCGTAAATTATAGGGACAGCCTTTTATTTTTCCGAAATAGCTATTTATGGCGGTGATCTTTTTTTAACTGTCAGTAATGTACCCAGTTACTTTTGGTGACGATGGTATTTGCTGCAAATCGTTCCAAAATCAAAATTCAGTTTACTGATTTACTGGCTTGGCAAGCTTTTGAAATCCACAATGACATATGCGCATTTTCACCGATGTAATGCTGTCCTTGTCATTTGACAGCAGCAAAACAAGGATAGGTTACGCCTCATCAAGAGAAATGCGCATAAGCAATTGGTGAATTCAAAAACTTGGCCTTCCTTCAAGAACCCTAAATCTTAATAGAATGGCTTATCTAGCTGAAAGTGTCTGCCATGTTCACGCGAAAACTCCCCACCATTTGTGTCATTTTGACGTCAATGAAGACCTCAGGACTTCAGTGACGTCACGACTAGTCGAAAAGCGAACGTACGCCTTATGCCTCATTCTCACTTGCGCGAAATTCGCTCTTCTTTTGATATTGTTTCGACAATTTGACGTTTTATGCGTGTATCAAACGTCAAATTGTCGAAGCAATGTCAAAAAAGAGAGAATTTTGCGCAAGTGAGGCTTTATGGGGGGGAGGGAAGCCATCCTGTTAGTTGAGGGTTGTTGGCCTTCCTTTATCCAATTTTCTTGCTCTTTCTTTCTGTTCCAAACCGTTCCTTGTTCACTTTGGAGCAGAACGAGTTTATCTGACGGCCGTTCCCATAGCCGCTTTCCAGTATGGGAGTATAACGCCCGGAGCTACTCGGGGCGTTGAGCCCCCGAGCTGTACGTACGCGTCAACCTATCAGCTGTCACATCTGTGGGTGGCTATTTATCTATTTATTTCTTGTTATATCTCAAGATTGAACATTTTAAAATATATAGTTTTGATTCTCTTTCATTTTTGATAAATAAAAAAACAAACTGCACAAACAAACAGATAATTATTTTTAAATTTTGACATATTTGACACTGAGACAGGCGTCTCACGCCATGATACTGGAACGGTACAAATCTAGTGCGTGGCGCCCCCGAGGTGCTCTGGAGCGCGCTAGAGCGCGCCAATGTGCATACGGCTCAGTATGCACATTGGCGCGCTTCAGAGCACCTCGGGGGCGCCACGCACTAGATTTGTACCGTTCCAGTATCATGACGTGAGACGCCCGTCTTAGTGTCAAATATGTCAAATTTTAAAAATAATTATCTGTTTGTGCAATTTGTTTTTTTATTTATCATAAATGAAAGAGAATCAAAACTATATTTTTTAAAATGTTCAATCTTGAGATATAACAAGAAATAAATAAATAAATAGCCACCCACGGATGTGACAGCTGACAGGTTGACGCGTACGTACAGCTCGGGGGCTCAACGCCCCGAGTAGCTCCGGGCGTCAAACTCCCATACTGGAAAGCGGCTCATATTACAATAGTTGTATTCCTTTCACATCTAGGAGGAGCTCCGGAACAGCTCCGGGGCGTTACGCGCTTATTCCTTTCGAAAAGTGTTTGCTGCACCCCGCATCTTTCCCTTTAAAATCATGTTGACTAACACCGAAGCGAGTAGCTCGAGTGTTCCAAACTCTTGAAAGGAATACAACTATTATGAGTATAGTCCGCCGCAAAAATATTGAAGGACCGAAGGAGTGCGACGGCGAACACACACAACTCCTACGCATTATTTGTTGTCCTTTTCTAGTCAACAGGCTATTAAGTATATCTCGATCGTTTTGGTAGGCTTGCTAGGTTCATAAAATCTGTCGCTATGAGTTCTGTCGCATTGGCTTCCTCTTCCCCTTCAGAGGTCGTCCGTCAGGATCTGTGCTGTGGACTTCAACAAAGGCGGAACACTCTTTCTCATGGAAACGCTGCTCCCCTGTTTCAAGAATAAGGACCCTAGAGGTCATTCCAAGTAATGGAGCAAAACTCGCCGATCATGGAGCAAAATGGAGCAAAGCTCGGAAAACAAAATGCGCATATAAAAACTCCAAAATTTTCACCCATGTTGCTAGGAGATATTCCTCATAGTTCATTCTAGAGTCGCTTTCATGTGCAGTGTGCGAAGCACCTGGAGCATTTCACGCCCATTATACTCAATGCGTTTTGCACGCGAACGTTTGAAAATCAGTTACAGGTGCATCAAGGGAAACAGGCGAGGAAAGTGAGAGCAGCTTGAGAGCGCCAAACTCTGTTTGCCCGAATGTGTAAAATTGTAGCCGGAGTACTTCGGCCTAATTCAAGAGCGTTGAGCGCTCAAAGCGTGGCACCCGGAAGCGGCTCGTCATGGAGCGAGTCATGGAGCAAAACGAGCTGATCATGGTGCAAAATAGAGCAAGACTCGGAGAACAAAATGATATGAATGAGAGATTCTTTGGAGCTCTCTAGGTCATTCCTGGTAATGGAGCAAAACGGAGCAAAACTCGGAGAACAAAATGAGCATGATCAAATTTCAAAATTTTCACCGGGGTGGGCTGGGAGAGCTTCTTAGAAGCTCTGTAGGTCTCTCCTGGTGATGGAGCAAAACTCGCCGATAGTGGAGCAAAATGGAGCAAAACTCGGAGAACAAAATGAGCATGATCAAATTTCAAAATTTTCACCGGGGGGGGGGGGGCTAGCGTTAATTCAGCCCCCCCCCCACCTAATAGGCCACATAGTCTCTCCACTGTAATGGAGCAAAAATCGAAATTAGTGGAGCAAAATGGAGCAAAATGAGAGCAAAATTATGGGATAATTTTCATCCAGAAATTTTTTATGGGGGGGGCTAACTTAACTGACCCCTATTTTTGTTGAAAGTATTTTTGCTATTTGTTTGATTTACTGTTATTTAGGTTTATTTTGTAAACACCGATTTCACATCTTTCCATTTCAGAAACTTGTTTTTTGTTATTTCATAGACTTTTGCTTATGTTATTTGTGGTAGATTAGGGTTATCAGTCATAGCATATCTTCTTAGTTTTGTTGAACTTTTGTCCTGTATAATTTGCGTCTACAAAACCACAATTGGCACTTAATTTAAGTAGCCCTATATAATAATACTCATCGATTGTTCCAGTCCTATCTTGCTTAGACTAGTGAAAATTATAGATCTGAAATTCTAAATTCTACATTGATTTTTCTATTTTGGTGTCATATCGAAGTCTTTTCGACACTAAGGGCCATATTCTCCGTAGTTCATATAGCCTGGCTTAGTGGAAATGATTGGCTTTTTGTGTGACAAAGCCGAGCTTTTCCACTAAGCCAGGCTTTATGAACTACGGAGAATATGGCCCTAAAAGTAGTTTCGAAAAGAAGCTCTTTGTGACACTCCTTTTTTACTTATCGGAGGTTGGTAACACTGGCTGGATTGAACTGTCATTCGCGATTTTATAATAGAAGATTTCTATATTTGGCATGTAGTGTTACCAACCTAAACACATGAAGTCAGGAAATATGAGAATAAAATTTCCAAGAAAATTTTGTTTTTTTTAATTAAATAATACCAAAATAGAAAAAATAGTATAAAATACTCATTTCATAAGACATTTTATCGCACTCGCCCTTTAGAAAACTCGCCTTTGGCTCGTTTTCTAATATAGGGCTCGTGCGATAAAATTACGTCTTATGGAACTTGTATTTTAATGTACTATTGTGGAGAAAAATCATACTCCGAACGAATTATTAACTTCTTAAAAAGTGTGAAAAAAAATGTAATTTGCGTGGGCGGGGGGGAGCTCGCTGCCTACTCTGTTTGAATTCCCGCCGATTTTTTCCATTTTCAGTCATGTTCCAAGCCGTTTTACTTGCGATAAAAAAACTAAATGGAAAATCTGAGATAGAAGATCGATAGTTTGGCATTTCGACTTATCAGTGGACTTTTCAAAAAAAAAAAAATATCCTCAATTCGACAGACTGCTTTAGAAACATCCCCATTTTGCTTGACAAGGGTATTATGCCGAAACGACCCATCGGACTGGGCCCAAATTTGGGCTCAATAAAGCCTGCCTCATCTACTATGTATGCGTAAAAAATTAATTGTCTAGCATGAAAATTAAAAAAGTTAGGAATTTTTTACGGGGGGAAAAAAATAATTTCTCGAAGACTAAAAGACTTACAGGTTTGTATGATGGCTCATTGTAAAGCTTGTTCAATGCTCTAAAACTATTGCCACAGTAGCGAAAATCATCAGTTTTCGAAATACAGTGAAATAAACAAAAAAAAGCCCTTTTTTTTGCACTAGATATTGTTTATAAAATCCCCTAAAAGTAATTATATGTTGCATTTTTGGGTTTTAGCATCTATAAATGATCCTTAACAATATTGCATCGATAGTTTGCTATTGAATTTTATGTTAAAATATGGCTGTTATTTCGCTAAGTGCCTTAGCTTATACATAACTACACTTTCCCTCGTCTCGTATCCATGTCATTAACTAAAGGTCGATTTACATAACTAAACAAAAGACATATTTCTGTTGCAACACTCATGACAGGATCAAAATCTTAGCTGTACCTATTTGTTTTTTTTTTCAACTAAATCAATATCGATAGTGAATAAGTCTAGCTCTGAAATCGATATCGATATTAAGTATACGAAATAATATTTCTGTCACTTTCAGAGATACTCCAACAAAATCGATAGCGATATCGACCATCAAAGTCGATACGAATGATGTAGCCGTCGCGGGATGCGCATGAACGACGCACTAAACGACAGCGCATGCGCGGCCCTCGGGCCTGAACACGTCGCCTGGTGGGACGCAGGCGCGCTGGTCACTTTAGGCGTACTGCTACTGATCGACGTAGCGGTGGTGGTCGGCAACTGTCTAGTGATCGCGGCGGTACTGTACTCGGCCAAGCTCCAATTGGCGGTCACCAACGTGTTTATCGCGTCATTGGCTGTGGCAGATTTGATGGTGGGCGTGGCCGTGTTGCCGTTCTCGGCCGTTTGGGAAGTGTTCAAGGTGAGTCGAAGTCAAATAATAATAATTGATAATTTACAAAAACTCACTGTTATTTTTCAATTTTTTTTATATTTTTATCGTTTCTATTCTGAAATAAAACAGACACAAAACTTAATGGCAACTCACTTGGGGTTCACTATCGACTTTTGTTCCACAGTTTAGTTCCAATAACCCAATTCCAATTTCGGTAACTAGTGCGTGAAGTATTTTCACTTTACGCACTAGTGCGTGAAGTAATTTACCAGAAAAATATTACATTGACAGTGTTGACATCTGTCCATTGACATTACTTTACGCACTAGTGTGTGAAGTGAATTACTTTACGCACTAGTGCGTGAAGTGTAATTTCACGTCTTCTGAATAGTGCGTAAAGTGAGTACTTTACGCATGGTAGTAGAAAAATAATTTTTCCTACGAGCGTGCGCAAAGTAGTACTTTTCCGCACGCATTACCGTTCTCAAAGTTACACTTTTCCGCACTCCAGTGCGGATACGGGCCTTATCCGCACTGAGTGCCGAAAAGTGAAAATAAATGTCAAGCAACAATAAGTGCACCTGTCGACTTTGACACATGATGACAAATTTTTCCTCTGTTTCTATGTCAGCCAACATCTATACAAACACTGAATATAAATAACTTTGACATATTGTCAGATTTGTGTTCTCCATTTATATGCAAGAATCTACAAACTTCTTTCGCATCAAATTTAAACGCTTAAAGATGAACAGCTCTGACGAGGGATTTGAATTTTCTGTTCTTTTTTTTTTGTTATCTAATTTTTTGATGAATGAATAGGTTTGGCTTCACGTTAATTGAACAAATTATCGTTTTTTTTTTTTAAATTTTTGTTGTTACCTACCTGATATGAAGCTCGTAGGAAAAATTTTGTTCCTAACACGTGCGCAAAGTGTCTTTTCCACACGCAAACACGTATCCGAACTCCGCTTCGCGTCGTTCGTCTAACTGCTTTTTCGTGCGGGAAAGTATCACTTTGCGCACTTGTTAGGAAAATAACTATTCCAGCATTCTGATGTTATCATAATAATAAAAGCGATGGCCGCAAATCAAAGCATAAGTTAATCTAAATTTGTGATCTAAACACTTAAAGAATATTCAACATAACAGGTCATCAAAGATATGTTTGATGTGCCGCAATGTTATGCCATTGCCATACCTATGTCAGAGAAATGCTGGGCGGTATCTTGGGTCGGGTTGGGTGGGTTTGGTACCTTTGTATTTTTCTGCTAGACAGATTCTTGCAAATAGTGATATTTATTTGATGAGTCGGTCATCGCTTTTATTATTATGATAATATCAGAATGCTGGAAAATTATTTTTTAATTTCTAGTGCATTTTATAAAAGCTTGTGACTTAAAAATTTTTTTTTACCAATTTATTTTTCTGTTTTCTCAAGAAGGACTATGAATTTTTCAAAACTAAAAATACAGAAAATTCTGTTTTTAGTTGCTTAATCCAATTTCGAAAATTAGTGAAAGAGCCCATTACCATAACTAATCCACGTTCGATTCAGAAACTGAATCCTGACTCGGTGGCGTTTCATTTATCACGTTCTATAAACTCTGAGCTTAAGGGTCATTTACCTGCACTTAACTTAACTCAACGTACCTACGGAAAATTATAATTACCCTTACAAAAATGAGAAGGTGTGTGTTTACAATGAAGTCAATTTTCTTGTGTCGCATACGCACTTATAAACTCAACTGTCAAGTGAAATTATATGCACAGGAAGTTGAAGTTGGCTCAACTTTTCCGTGTGTCACGTTAATTTTCCTCATTTTTAAGTGGATGTTAACAACTTCGTATAGTAGGTACCTACATAATCTTGAACTTTTTTTTTATTATTAATTTTCCGTACGCTAAGTTAAATTAATGTAAATGACCCTTTAGCTACTCAGCAAATGCATTTAATTATAGTGAAACTTTTGTGTTAATTTCCTTCGCTTTTCCATCCACAAACGCGTTTCGATGTATCAGATCTAATCAGTGTGACTAGGAAAGCAAAGAAACCCAACCCAAGTTATTGAGTATTAAGTATTTATTATTTTAAAAATTAAAAATACTTACAGTATTAAGTACCTAGATACATGCTTGTTGAATGTACTTGAAGTATTTGGATTAAGTAACTTATTTTACTTGAATAAAAAAAAAAAAACAATGTAGCAGTTTACAGGGTGTATATTTTAAGTGATACCACTATTGCTATATCCAAAATGGTAAGAGCTAAAAGGTCGGTTAAATTTGAAAAAAGTTACCTTTTTTGATTCCCATTCAAGACTTGTTTCCAGTGTTGCCAAATTCCTTTTAGTTTATGAAATACAGGATGATTTTTGAGAAACGCTTAAAAATATTTCATTTATTATTTCGAAAACTATTGATTTTCCAAACAATTTAAGTTTGAAAGTTTTATAAGTTCTTTCGCTCTACAACATGGCATTTCCAAATTTCAAATCCGACATTTGGTGATCGAGCTACTATCACAGTACAAGCAGTACGCAAAAAAACGAATTTTTGTTACAGAAAGCATGTCGCTCTGCAGGTCTAGTGCAGAGCCACAGCCATCTTTACTTATCAGGCCCTGAAATAGGAAATCGTGCAACACCGCATAGTTGTCTAATAATTGTTAATGGAGTGTTCGACCAGAATCGCAAGCCGGCTTCTTTAACTTTGTTTTTCCTTGATTTTTCTCGTGCAATCTTACATTTTCACCATCCCCAATTACTTCGGTTACTTCAGTGTTGATGAAAACCGTGTACCTATAGTCTGCCGATTTTTATCTGATACTCCAAAGGAATGTGAGCTCCTCATACGGAAAATGTCAGATTAAAAACGACGGACTTTACCTATTATTTTTAAAAATAAGTTTGGCTATTTAGCAAAAGGAAGTTTATAGGTTAAGTTTTATGTTTAGGTGAATTATGGGGTGAATGTGTTTAAAAAAGAAAGAATTTATCTAGACCATTTTTCAGCGTTTCCTTGACTGATTTGGTAAGCTTTATAATAATTTTTCTTCATCATGCCTAAGATTTGTTGTGTTTCCGGGAGTAAGACAAAATATAACAGCACTTTAAATGTCCCCCTTTTTAAAAATCTATGATATCAACTTTTGGCTTTCTAAAAGATAACATTCTAAAGACTAAATGGGTGTGACTGGTGCCCCACTCAATATTCTGTTCTGTGTGGGGTTCAATTCCAAGAAACTGATAATTATTAGAAATAATATTTTTTTATTGCCTGATGGGACTGAAAATTGTAACACTCTTTTGTCGAAACAAAAGAATGCTCATAATTGTGCTCGACTATGCTCAGTGGTTCTTTAGCTTGGGGTGGTCCTTGGTGTTGGTACTGTAAAGAGAGGGCGCCACTAGTTTGTATAAAATTATTTTGATTATCAATGAATAGCCAAACTAAACACTATTCAAATAATTAGTTATTATTTAAACAGATGAATTCAAAAATCTGAAAAGGTACCTATCTGACATTCAACCCCTTCAATAAAAACACAAGGTTTGGAATTCTAAAAACCATAATTTATTGACCAGATGGCGAACTTGTTGTTCATTAACATTGAAACAAATAAATTGTTTAAAGATGATTATTTCATTCATGACATAAAAGACGAATCAGACGTCATTTTTTGAATACATTTTGTTTAAATAAGTGATTATTGCACAAGATTTATTCGCGATTAAATTTTTGTTTACCTTTTTTGACAGAATTTTGATAGAAATATTCCCACATTTTATCATAAATAGAACTCTTTGTTGCTGGCTTTAGATCCAATTATTCAGGAAATATTGTAGCCGTATATCACTCGACTTTATAAATTTGAATGGATTAAACTATCCAAATATTTTTTGCAATATTTTGATTTTTTGGCAAATAGTTTCATGCACAATAACCTGGGAAGTTTTCACAAATTTGAGCTCTGGAAGTACCAAACTGGTTGGAGACAACCAAATAATGGTTTGAGATCAACTTCTTACAGGACACAAACTTTCCTCGAAAAGGGGGCCCAGATTTGCTTTGAGTTTCCAGGACAGCGAGGTCTCAAATTTGTCAATTTTCACTTGGAGAAGTGCAGGTACGGAATTTTCGTTCTGCCGAAGATGCCTGAACGAATTAAGAGAATATAAGGACTCATTCATCAGAGAGAAAAAGGAATTTACATACCTGAACGGCCTATAAGTAACCTCACTTTCAAAAATCTTCGCAAAAATCAACAATCGGTTGATTTTCCAGGAAACTTTCTAGTAGACACGATCAAGCACTCTTCTGACAAGTTAATTTACAAAACTATGGGCTCGATGGCCAAAAACAAAGATAAAGTTTTAAGATTTTTAAAATTCTTAAAATCTGGACGACTTGTTTCGGTCCCAAGACAAAAGAGAAAAGGGCAAGTCAAAAGTACCCAAATTGGTTCTGTCTCTTCTTTCTTTTCTTTGTCTGTCAAGCTTGTCAAAATCATAAAAATGACAGCGCTACAGGTGGCTCGAAAACAACAGAATTCTCGATATTAGGTTAGGAAAACTAGTCAGAAGAATCATAGATGTCGCTAGGTGTACGAAATAGTACTTTTACATGAGTCCAAAATATACATATAAAAATAATAAGGAACAATAAATATATTTGTATGACATTCCAAATGTTGCACTCTACAGACTTTATGTGATAACTGGGAATTGAAACAAAGAGGATTTCTGTAATAATCATAGGAAAATTATCCAAGTTTATTTTTCTGAAAATCAGTAACCATAGCTAGTAACTAGTGAAGATAACAATAGCATAAAATATAATAAAAATTTACCTTGATAAAAATAATGACAAAAATCTTTGACATGAATATATAAAAACTATGAAATGCTAAGAGCAGTTATCCAATATACTAAACTTTACATAAATTAAAAATCGCTAATTTAAAAAAAATTAAATAATTGAAAATAATCATAAGATAATAGTATAGGTAATAATAGCAAGATTAAATTAAAATGCTCGTTGCAAATTGAGCAATTGCTGCTTTTCTGGCAGTAGCAATAGACAGGCAAGAATAAAAACAAATGCAGGAAAAATTGAATCAGATAAAAAAATATTAAAAATTAAATCTTTAGATTCTCCCCCAAATAGACAAAATTTTTCTTTTAAGTTAATGTAGCTACTATAGGTACCTACTACAAGATAAACCTGAGGGTGAAATCAATCAAATCCAGAATATGTCAAAATTCTTGAGATGTTTTAATTAAAACTTTTTAAATGAATTTTTTAACCTGTCTGGATTTCTATATTGAAAAATCACACCTTTTTTCAACACTCTTCTCCTCGAGAAGATAATAATCAAGATAATAATTGACGGAGTCAAACAGGAAATGGCTATATAGGCCTCTGCCTGGATTCAATAAAGAGTTGATAGGGATGGACACACAAATTTGGTTTTCACCGACTCTATTTAGAGCAAATGGTCCAATAATCCCGCACTAACAATTGATTCTGAAAACCAGAACAGCAGTACCTATTTATTAGCGCACAAATCTGAATTGACTTAAAGTCAAAATGACATTATGTTGGCAATACAATGTAAAATTGTCAATCCTTTCAAATTTTTTATGTAGAAAAGGCTTGTGTTACCAACATAGTTACTAAATTTTTGACTTGGGGAATTATCTTAAAATGCGATCTCTCATTGCCAGTTATAAACCACATAATAACTCTTTTCCGTTTTTCTAGATGTCGCTGACAACCACAGAATTGTCAAAATTGTAAAATACCAGCACATCAAAAACACGTCCGAAGTCGATAACTGACATGGTGCTGACATGTCAACATATGACAATATGCCAAAATATTCATTTGATCATAACTAATAAAATAATTCATAATGTTTTTTGTTCGCCGGTCTTGCATTTCATCTTTCTTTGTGTTGTCAAGTGTTCTTAAATGATTTCAAAGTTGTTTTGTGTGTTTCAAGAAGAACTTCAAACTTTATAGATTGGAAGATCTATTTTTATCTTTGTTCATTAGATAAATGACAGGTTCAATTATTATCAATCAGAACTTTGAATAAATATGTTAAGGATACCCTTAAACATCGATAAAGAAACTGTCTTTTGATCTAATTAACAAATAATCAATTGATTTAAGCAAACATTAATGCCTTAAAGTCTAGAATAAACAAATTTGAACAGTCCGAGAGTAATAAAAAGAGTAATAAAAAGCTCTATGTAAAGTAGGTGTCTGTAGCATCGATGCAAAACCAGTAAATAGTGATTTTCCGATATGGTAGATGGCGCTGGCTTGGCTCAATTTTGTTGACAACAAAATTTACACTGAGATTCCATTCTCAACAGTTTATATAGTATTTATCTCTGGTCAAAAATTTCATGAGCGAAATTACCAAAAAGCAACAAATTTGAATAAAACCAAGAGAATAATTTTGCCTACATAATTTTTTCTTGAGTGGTATTCGGCTGGACTATTTCACGAGAAAAACAAGCCAAATTTTTATTTGGAAAATTTATTTTCTTTAGGTGACACTTGTCAAACTCAATAGTTTTTTACATTAACCACACCAAATTTTGTCGCTGAAAAACCATCATGTTGGTTTTGTTCAGGTAGGAACAGGTAGGAGTTTTGTCAGTAGGAAACCGGCCGTTCCTATGACATTTTGCCAGGGTAAAACACTCTAGTGAAATAGTCAGGTAAAAACTCAACAGTGATATGGTAGTATGCACTGAAAAAATTATAAGGGAGAATCTAAAAATGTGATGGAAAAATTATAAAATTGAAAGCGACTTGCCTGCTAGAGCACTGCCAGAGAAAGAGGACGTTTTAGAAACTGATCCTTGCAGGAAACCAATCTTGTGTTTTTTTTTAATACTTACTGCTTATTAACCAGATCGACCAATCAGAAGCCAACAGTCAACATACACCCAAAGAGCGTGCTCACTTCACAAATGAAAAACCACGTTGTTTGAAAGAGAATAGATAAAAATACACTAGAATTATTTTAATTGTTTAGAAATTACAATAATTTAAATTAAGGTTATGTTGGAAGCGACATGTTTATCCCCCTATCGAACGTTACGTAATGTCATTGGTGACAAGCTAGTGCCTGTGTATTAGGCAGTCCAATCTATCTGTCAAAAGGGAAAATTCAATATGGCGTGGCGGCCAAGCAAGTTTGTTTTGAATATATTTTTATGCGTATTTTAAATTATTTTGCTTAGAGTTTTGCTTGCAACTTTGATTTTGATTATTTAATAAAATATTTGTTGACTTAGGTACCTAAACTATTAAATTGGGCAGAAACTAGAATTTTTTTTGTGTTTTTTGGTCCGTGTGAGGTCGCCACGCCATCTTGAGTGTAAACACAAATACACAATTTAAATTTATTTTTTGTAATAAGTTTTAATTTTTTTTCACATATTTTTTTCAGTCATATCCGCGTACAATCAAAGTTTTAGGCCAGCGACCACGGAAACTGCTGTTCGTGCTTTGTCGATGGAATCTTCTTAAATTTGATTGGTAGAAGATACCTACTCATATCTATTTTATGTCATCGTTTAAATTTTGGCAATTCCAAGTTCTAAGCCAAGCTATGACTTGAATTCAATGGAATATTCAAATCCATAACAAAACTACTGACTGATATTATTATACAAAACCGATTTAATGCTATTATTCAGAATACTTTCATTAACAGATAAACTTTGAATATTTGGAATGTTCGCCATTTTTTCAAATTCTACGTCTGGATTAGAATTTGATATATTTTTTCACTGGAAGGGATTATAAGTTAACACTTCAGCAACTTCAAGTGTGTAACATTTATCGGCCAATTTTCGATTTAACCTGAATAAATTGCTATTAGGTAAATTCTTTGATTAGATAAGAACGACATGATTTGATATTTCCGTATACCAAAAATAGTTTTTTTCAGAGAAAACACTATCACCTACACCTTTATGTAAAACCGATAAGCCCTTTGAACTTTTATTATTATTTTATTTTACTTTCATTGAAGTTTTGCAAGGGTTGGAATCTTGGTTGTAAGATACACGTTGATTTAATAATAATATTTACCATATGAGTATTTCATAAAGTGTGATCGATTCAGTAGAATCAACAAACAGAAAATAATTATTTTATATTATGGATTATCGAACCGATTTCTTGCTGACGTGCTGATTTCGTTCCATGAAAAGTTGGTTTTGTCCAATTTCGTGTCACTCAGAACAAATAATTTGGATAATTTGATTAAAAAAATAAAACTTTTGACAATATTAAAAGTTCAAAGTTTTCATGAAGTGTTCGACAAAATTTAATGTTTTCCTTCTTCATCTAAAAAACTTTTAAATAAATCCTGACCCAAATTATACTCTTGACCGTTTCGCCCCTTTTCATGTCTGGAAAGTTTCCAATTTGAAATGTAAATACCATCCTTCCTCATAGCAAACTGTAAATCAACAACTGTTCCGGATTCAATTGTGCCCAGTTATCCATAATTTCCAATCTGTCTTCTATTACAGAGCCTCAACTCCTCATTTAAAATTGAACAATGGATGAAAATCGAACGCCTACCTACTGAAATATTAGCTTTATACAGGGTGTTTTAAATAGTCAGATGCCTCTCTGGAATGATTGAAAGAAATATTATTTAAAATGCAAATATTTTTTCTGAAATGTTGAACTATTGTCAAAAACTCTGTATGGGTTTGAAACTTCTAATGAGAATTGAATGGCTATAAGAGGTATTATCCAATTTTGTGTTATAATAATAACGTTAATGGGCGAACAGAACCATTATTAGTTGCTTTAATTCGAGCCCAATCGGATTTTAGATTAACGGATTTTTGCTAAGAGAAAAAGTTCATCAAAGGCAAAAACTTCATTAGGAATCTTTTTTGTTTTTTCAAAAAGTCTGACTGATCGGATCGACATTGTTAGTGAATAAAAGTGGATTCGACTATCGAGCAAAAAAGAAAAATATCTTTCACTCGCTTTTTGGTTTCTCAACTTTTATTATTATTTCCTAAAAAAGTTTTTGGTTGAAATGTAAAAAGATAGATCTTTTGACAATCTGTATCTAATAATATCATCTAAATCTGAAATATGAAAAAATGTCGTCCATACTTTATACTTTATACTCTATTTCTAGAGAAAATGTTAAATTGAGTGTTAAATAGGTATTCAGTTTGTAGCTTAAAATAACATTTTTCCAATGAGCTATTTATAGGAATATCTACTTATAAATGTGGAGGGCGGAAAGGGTCTAATGGCGTTTCCCACTCGTTTTAATATTTAATTTTCAGCCTGTCAAGCTCGAAAACGACGCAACGTAATTTATTTGTCTTCAAGAAGATACCTACTTCTCATTTTTCAGAAATATAATTTATGAGGATATATACAGGGTGAATCTGAAAGTGAGGCTTTTTTTTCAACAGGATGTATATCTCACCAAAATAAGTTGTTTGGCAGAAAATTATTTACATAAAAAATTTAAGATAACGGAGATACAGTTATTTTGAGGTTAGAGCAGTCTTCCACTATAAATCACTTTCTTTACATTTTCTCAAAAAAAAAGCCGCAAAAAAGCTATTATTAGTCCAGCATGTTGAGTCTTATTCCATAATAGGTACTCACAGTTGCATTATTCCATCAGAAAAAAATTCATTTTCAACCTATCAATTTTCGTTTTAAAATGAAACAGACAAAATTTAGGAGGGAAATGAAGCATCAGACAAATGGGAATAATTTTGAACAATTTTTGTGATAATTTTTATCATATTTTCTCTACTAAATCTTAGATTATTGAAATTAAATTTTTAATGCACATAACCCTAAAATACCTGTAACTCCGTTATCTTAAATTTTTTATGTAAACAATTTTTTGCCAAACAACTTATTTTGGCGAGATATATACCCTGTTAAAAAAAAACCTCACTTTCAGATTCACCCTGTATATAATTTGTCTTCTGCCTCTATACTTTTTCCAACAGTATTTTAGAAACCTTTAATTATTGTATTTTAGATTAGCCATTTTTGTATTTGAAAAATTATTTCCATTGTTCATATTGGGATTTTTTAAATACAAATGACTATTCTAAAATACAATAATTGAAGCTTTCTAAAATACTGTTGGGAAAAGTTTACAGGGGGCAGTGTTGCCAATGATCCGATAATTATCGAATTCTACCATAATTTTGACTACGATTCAATAATCGATAATGACAAGCTAATCTACCATAATTTATTGAAATTACAATTTTAACATAGATTTTTCAAATTTCTAGTTAAATATTAAAAATTTATTAAAAAATTGGAGGTGGTTGTTAGTTTTGATTGTTTTGACATACTAGTGCGAGCACCAAACACTAGTCCCAGATTGAGCCAGAGTTTCATGCCAATAACTTTACTGGTTTCCAAAATATGGCCTTTTGAAATATTTGAAAATCAAATTCCCATGCATACCCTTTTCGAAAAATTCAAATTTTTAATTTTTTTTTTTTTTGATTTTGCAATGTTTGACTTTACCAATCAAAAGAGGAGATCAAAATTTGGGAAAAAGCATTTTTGCAACTTTGTTTTTAGAGTTTTAAAGCCTTGAAAAAAAATAAAAACAATTTTTGGGCTCAAAAAAGTTCAATAGTCTGACATTCTTTCATAAAGTTGCTGATTACTCGGTTATTATTGTAACAAATAAATGTAAAATTATATATTCTGAATCAGAATTAAATTATCTTTGTTACGGGTCTATTTGCCAAGAAAATATCTAATTTAATTTTCTTTAGGAAATATATTATAATTCTAATGAAATGTTTAAATGCTATTTAAAATTATTTTGTCCATCCTATAAATAAACCAAAAATACCAGTCCGTACGGTCAAGCCAAAATCAACACTTTTGGGGTACCTAACTAATTGTATTACAGAAAAGAAAAAAAAGGTGAATACTACGATGTTGATTCCTCAAGCAGTCAGTACTGTAGCCTCCTTTGTAGTGTGCGTTATTTGAGGTACGGTACTCTCAGGCGTTTTGCCGATTTACGTTGGAATTTATTCCGAATTTTGATTGTGGGTGGCTAATTTCACTATTTTAGCACCCCGAGCAATTCTTTTTGCTGATTTACTCAAAGTTTCGGGTTTAAAACTTAAATTCCTTGAGTTCTTTTTTTTTACTGGATTTACACACAAAATGGCCGCCTGAAATCACTGGTAAGTGTGCATTTTTATTCTAGAATTTTCTATAATGACGGATATTCGTTTGAATTAGTACCCGATACATTCCAAATTCTCTTTCTAGGCCTGTCTGTTGTTTTTATCTTCCATTATTGATTCCCCCTCTAAACTTCCAATCCATGGTTTGGACAAAATTTGGTTTGGCATACCATTTCGAGAGAATTCGATGTCCCGTAACTTCTGGTCCGGTGACGCAATCACGACGCCGACAATTCCACGACGCGTGAGCCCACGCCTTCTCGCCTTCCTGATATCTCTCGTAGCTAAATAACCCGACGCTACCAACTCCAGGATATCCAGGTGGGTTCGTTCTAATTTATCTTAACTGTCCCAGGCTCGAAAAGCCCTTCGTACATACGCGGAATCGACCCAAACACCCTGAAAAGCCAAATCACTAGTACATGAATCATCTATATTTGAATCTTAATCAAATAAATCAAGTAATTAGTTATATATATTTTACCTTAATTAAGTAATTAGTTATTAATTTTCCTTATAAATAGTTCAACCGTGTTAGCCGAAGCATATATGCAAAGGACGTTGCGTTGGTACCTTTTTGTTTCTGTTTTATTTAGTTAGAGAGTATTCAACAATTTCACCTAATTTACTTAAATTGATTTGAATAATACCGATTTGATAATACTAATTACCTATAGGTACTGAAAATATCTAAATCAAGTACTTACAATGAATCTCGGCAAACTTGAATAAAATGCCCCTTTATTATTTACGACAGAGTTTGATTTCCAAATTGGGTGAAATCCTTTAGGTTTCCCGTTTTAGAAAGCTGTGATAGTATACAGTCAAACTATCCACAGGCGGAAATTGTCTTTTTAGGCGATTTCAACGTCCACAATATACCCTGGCTGAAACACCACAACAAAACAGATAACGAAGGCAGAGAAGCAGAAGCTTTTGCCATAAGTTGTGGTCTAACGCAGCTTGTCGATGAACCTACCCGTATCTCAGAAAGGGGCGAATTTGCAGCGCTTTTAGACTTGTTCCTAACCACCAATCCTGACTCGTACACAATTCAAGTAGATGCTCCACTTGGTTCGTCCGATCATAAACTTATAATAACAAAGTGCGAAATGCTCATCCCACCAAGCCTACAATCACTTCCTCGTAAAATGTGGCACTATAAATCGGCAAAATGGAATGACCTAAAACAGTATTACCTGGATTTTCCATGGCAAGAGGTTTGCTTTAAAACAGCTGATCCCACTATTTGCTGTAATGAAATAACACAAGTAATCTTATCTGGAATGGACGCATATATCCCACATACAACTAAACGTAGAGCTAATGCAAAACCTTGGTTCAACAGCCAGTGTCAAACGGCTGTACAGAAAAAACACAGAGCATATAACCTTTGGAAACGACAACAAACCGCTCAAAACCACACAGAATTTATAGAAGCCAGAAATAGTTGCAAAATTACTATTGACTCCGCTAAAAAAACATACAATCAAAGCATAAAAAACAGGTTGCTGAATTGTCCAAGTAGTTCTAGGTCTTTTTGGTCTCTTGCAAAAGCTGTTGGATCTAACTTCACCAAGTCATCCATACCACCACTTACAGATAAAAATAATCACTTAGCCACAACATCAGAGGAAAAAGCCAATATGCTTGCCCAAATGTTTTCCTCCAACTCCAACCTTACAGTGCCAAACAGAAAAACTCCACCGTTCATTGAAAGGGTTTCCCATAGTATGCCAGAGGTACCCTTTTGTCACAGAGAAATACGAAAATCCCTAAAAAAGCTGGATACAAACAAAGCAATGGGTCCGGATGGCATTCCCGCAATAGTACTCAAAAATTGCGCCAACGAACTCACCCCAACTTTCGCAAAATTATTCAATTTGTCTTACAGGCAAGGAGTATATCCATCATCATGGAAGTCTGCCGCAGTACAACCCATTCCAAAGAAAGGAAAAAAGACAGATCCGTTAAACTATAGACCAATTGCTCTACTTCCGGTGATATCAAAAGTAATGGAAAGAGTTGTGAACAATCACCTAACCAAGTACTTGGAAAAGTACAAAATTATCAACGATAAGCAATACGGATTTCGAAAATATAGGTCAACTGGCGATTTACTTACATACGTCACTCACTTATGGCAAAAAGCGATTGAGTTGCGGGGTGAAACAAGAACAATTGCCTTAGATATATCTAAAGCATTCGACAAAGTTTGGCATGAAAATCTGCTCAACAAGCTCAAAGCAATGGGATTATCGCCGAAACTTTGCACTTGGTTTGAAAGTTACCTAAAGGACAGATCCATTTATGTTGCACTGGATGGCCAGAACTCCAACTCTTACCAAATAAATGCTGGTGTGCCACAGGGAGCAATCCTTTCGCCAACTCTTTTCCTGATTTACATAAATGACCTCATAGATAAAACAGTAAATCCACTTTATTGCTTTGCAGACGATGGCAATGTAGTCTCCTCACTCATACCACCCACAGGTCTTTCCGCACGTGAATTCCATCATCTTAGACTAACTCAAATATCGCAGATAAATAACGACCTGGAGATAATAGAGGACTGGGGTAACAAAAACCTTGTACAGTTCAACGCGCAGAAAACCCAAGCAGCTCTGTTTTCAAAAAAGACCAGCACCGGTGAGCCAAACATCATGCTATCTGGAAGTGCTGTCACATTACAGAGTCAGTTGAACATCTTGGGGGTTACTGCAGAGACCAACATGTCTTGGCACAGTCACGTGGCAGATATTGCTAAAAGGGCCTCCCAAAAGCTGGGGGTGCTATTTCGTACAAGACATCTGTACACACCAAGCCAATTGCTGACACTCTACAAAGCCCAGATTCGACCAACTATGGAGTACTGCTCACATATATGGAGTGCAGCACCCAAACATACCTTAATGCTTTTGAATACCGTGCAAAAACGAGCTATCAAGCTGATCAATGACCCCGCACTTACTCGTAACTTGGATGGTCTCGAACATCGCAGATCTGTGGGCGATTTATCTCTCTTCTACAGGTACTATCACGGAAAATGCTCTGAAGAGTTGGCACGTATGATTCCACCGAGAGTAGCACCTACCAGGCGAACCCGTCAAACAGACGGTAACCATGAATTTACTGTCAAACTAGAGGCACCAAGAACCTCATTATATCAGAATTCATATCTCTGGAGAACAGCATCGCTGTGGAATAAACTCCCTGCGACGGTTTTCCCTGCCGGTTACAACCTGAACCGTTTCAAGACCAACATACACCGACATTTCCGCACACTTGTCGCTTCTCGAGCGTGATAGGACATTTCCTTGCGAGTGCGCATATCCGTAAAAAAAAAAAAAAAAGATGTTTTTTTCAGCTAACGTTCTACCTTACTTTAGGGCCATAAAACGGGTGGCGTCCAAAATTTTACCTATTTTCTAGAGTTTTCTTCTGTTTTAACCCTCGACCACTCCCGACTGGAGTTTAGCTGGCACTCTCTGCCCTATAAGGTAGAAACTAAGTTCCTTTTCTTAAGCCCATTTGCGTAACCACCCTCATTCCGGTCATTTCCGTTTTGCTACCAGAAAAAAAATGTAGCATCTTCAAGATAAAATAAGATTCAATTCTATATCTTAAAAACTTTTGAAGATATTGAGGCTCAAATTTGAAACTTTACCTCAAATTTTGCAAAAGCTTCCAGGCGGATTATCTTAAAAACGAAGCCCTTGGGCTCGGAGTCTTAAATAACCTTTTTTGTAGCCCTTATTAAGAGCTACAATTGGGCAAAAGATTCATGCCAATAGCTTCACTGGTTTCCAAAATACAAGCATTTGAAATATTTGAAAATCCAATTTCCATGCATACATACCCCTTTGAAAAAGTTCGAATTTTTAAATTTTTGGATTTTGCAATTTTTGACTTCACCAATCGAGAGAAGAGGTTAAAATTAGTAGAAAAGCATTTTCGCAACTTTCCTTTTTGGGTTTTAAAGCCTTGTTAAAAAATAAAAACGATTTTTGCAATTTTTGGGCTCAAAAAATTTCAATAATCTGACATTCTTTCACAAAATTGCTGATTAATCGGTTATTATTGTAACAAATATAATGTAAAATTATATATTCTGAATCAAAATTAAATTATCTTCAAGATAAAATAACATTCAATTCTATATACTAAATACTTCTGAAGATATTGAGGCTCAAAGTTGAAACTTTACTTCAAATTTTGCAAAAGTTTCCAGGCGGATTATCTTGAAAACGAAGTCCTTGGGCTCGGAGTCTTAAATAACCTTTTTTGTAGCCCTTATTAAGAGCTACAATTGGGCAAAAGATTCATGACTATAACTGCACTGGTTTCCAAAATATGGCCCTTTGAAATATTTGGAAATCAAATTTCCATGCATACCTATACCTCTTTGAAAAATTTCGAATTTTTAAATTTTCAGTTTTTCGAATTTTTGACTTTACCAATCGAAAGAAGAGGTTAAAATTAGTAGAAAAGCATTTTCGCAACTTTCCTTTTTGGGTTTTAAAGCCTTGTTAAAAAATAAAAACGATTTTTGCAATTTTTGGGCTCAAAAAAATTTCAATAATCTGACATTCTTTCACAAAATTGCTGATAACTCGGTTATTATTGTCACAAATATAATGTAATAGCTATTTATATAACAAGTACATAAAGTAAGGCTTTATTGTACGAATAATTTTATGGCCAAGCGAGCTTGCGTGCGAGGCTATTAAATAATAGAGAGATTTTGAGCCACCTATTTGATCAACGTTATACGTTATCGGTTATTTTACTCATGCGCAATAGTGAAAAAATAACCGGCCCGCTTAATAAGCGGTAACGTACTACACTAATTATGTGGAAATAAACGGAACATTATTAACCGATAACGTTTCAGCATTTCGACGTCTTATTATATTTTCAATGTTATTCATGAAGTGCAGTACATAATTACACAAAACAAATCACAAATAAATACCCAACCATCCTAACATAAACAACAGACAACATAAAATTTGACGCTAGTTACACAAACTCAAATTCCTAACCACAAATTTTCATTAACGTTTAGCGTATAACGTCCTTCACAAGTTTTGGCTTCAAAAACTAAAAAAAGGCTAAATGTCATCCGCTATTTTTCAAAGACTGCGCTTGCTTAGTTTATCGTGTAACGTGTAACGTATTTCAAAATTTATGTGGCTCAAAATCTCTCTAATGAGTCAATAAAGCCTGTTTATGTAAGCGTTATATACATGATTTTATGTCCGATTGACCAATAAAGTGCTATTTATAGAACGGTTTTGCGTCAATAAAGTAGCACTTTATTTTACTAGTAAATTAAAGTGCTATTTTATTGACTACCTGGACTACCTGACAACTTGCCAAGGTGAAACAGGTTCTGACAACCTGCCAAGGTGAAACAGGTATACCTACGCGAATTTTAATTTTTTCATTAAATTCTTTCAATTTTTAACAAAAACCAGTCGCAATCGTAGGTACATAAAATCATATATTCTGAATCAAAATTAAATTATCTTCAAGATAAAATAAGATTCAATTCTACATCTTAAATACTTGTGAAGATATTGAGACTCAAAGTTGAAACTTTACCTCAAATTTTGCAAAAGCTTCCAGGCGGATTATCTTGAAAACGAAGCCCTTGGGCTCGGAGTCTTAAATAACCTTTTTTGTAGCCCTGATTAAGAGAGAGATTCATGCCAATAACTTCACTGGTTTCCAAAATATGGCTCTTTGAAATATTTGGAAATCAAATTTCCATGCACCCCTTTCGAAAAGTTCGAATTTTTGACTTCACCAATCGAAAGAAGAGGTTAAAATTGGTAGAAAAACATTTTCGCAACTTTCCTTTTTGGGTTTTAAAACCTTGTTAAAAAATAAAAACAATTTTTGCAATTTTTGGGCTCAAAAAAATTTCAATAATCTGACATTTTTTCACAAAATTGCTGATTACTTGGTTATTATTGTAACAAATATAATGTAAAATTATATATTCTGAATAAGAATTAAATTATCTTCAAGATAAAATAAGATTCAATTCTATATCTTAAATACTTCTAAAGATATTGAGGCTCAAAGTTGAAACTTTACCTTAAATTTTGCAAAAGCTTCCAGGCGGATTATCTTGAAAACGAAGCCCTTGGGCTCGGAGTCTTAAATAACCTTTTTTGTAGCCCTTATTAAGAGCTACAATTCGGTAAAAGAATTATGCATTGGCATTATTGAACTTCACTGGTTTCCAAAATATGGCCCTTTGAAATATTTGGAAATCAAATTTCCACGCATACTCTTTGGAAAAGTTCGAATTTTTAAATTTTTGGATTTTGCAATTTTTGACTTTACTAATGAAAAGAGGAGGTGAAAATTGGTGGAAAAGCATTTACGCAACTTTGTTTTTAGGGTTTTAAGGCTTGTAAAAAAATAAAAACGATATTTGCAATTTTTGGGCTCAAAAAATTTCAATATTCTGATATTCTTTCACAAAATTGCTGATTACTCGGTTATTATTGCAACAAATAAATGTAAAATTATATATTCTGAATTAAAAGAAAATAATCTTCAAGATAAAATAAGATTCAATTCTGTATCTTAAATGCTTTTGAAGATATTGAGGCTTAAAGTTGAAACTTTGTCTCAAAAGCTTTAAAGCCGATTATCTTGAAAACGAAGCCCTTGAGCTCGAAGTCAAGAATAACTTTTTTTTGAGCTTTTATTGGGAGCTACAATTGCCAGAGTTCCAACTAGAACCCGAAAAATAAAAATAGAGATAAAAAAGTCAAAATAAGTTGACAGAAACTTTTTCTGATAATTTTTCTTGGAATCTGATACTTTGTTCTCAAATCCTGATAATTTTAAATTTGACATCTGACAACACTGACAGGGGGTTCGTTTTTCGAGTGTAAACACTGGGACATAGGAAACGGTAAAAGATATAAGTTCGGTTAAATTGGGGCAAAGAAAACATCATTGGAAGAACACAAGTAAGTGCCTCCATTTTGTTCTTGTATGGCTCGGTTCCAAATATCAAATATCATGATTTATATTTTTCGGCTAAAATTTAGATGAATCAACGGGTTTACAGTCCCGCGGCTTTTAATATCGAAGTTAAATCGAAATTCAACATCAAACGAACATTATTTTGGTATATTTCCCCGAATTTTTACATTTGAAATAATTCAACTTTTTGGTCGTAAAATATTAGAAATTCCAATCCAATATATTCTCGTCATTTTAGCCATCTTTATACTTTTTCGTTCTTTCCTGCTAGTCACAAATCGTCACCTGGGCAGGCTTTTATGTGACCACTCATACTAGTCTAAGATCCGAATAGGAAAGGATTTGCACCCATCTGTTTATTGGGTAAAATTTATTTTATATCAAAGTTAGTATGTTAAAAAAAATATCAGGTGTGGGTTGGCTAAAAAATTTCTGGCCAGACTATTATTAATAAATAATTCAAAAATTATAATTGTTAAAGGCATTGCACTCATTTGTTTAACGAACAAATTCCATACTAATCGAAAGTATAGGGCCTAAAGAATATAAAAACGTCGGATTGTCTATTTTTTTCCTGGCATAACTATCGGGTTGGCAGGTTTGAACAGGTGAGTCGATACTAGTAATTCACACCCATCTGTTTAATGAATAAATCTTATATAAAAAAAAAGTTATTTTATTGCGAACACGATGATATAGGGTTGTCTACGAAAAATCTGGCCTGAATGACAATTGGCGTGCTTTGAAAAGCGAAATTTTGGTGCGGATGGAAATATGCAACAGAGTGGTGTATGATTTATACATTAAACAGATAGGTGTAAATTACTAGTATCGACTCACCTGTTTAAACCTGTCAACCCAATAGTTATGCCAGGAAAAAAATAGACACCCCAACGTTTCTATATTCTTCTCGATTAGTATGAAATTTGTTCGTTAAACAAATGAGTGCAATGTCTTTGACAATTATAATTTTTGAATTATTTTTTTAGCCAACCCACACCTGATATATTTTTTAACATACTAACTTTGATATAAAATAATTTTCACCCAATAAACAGATGGGTGCAGATCCTTTCCTATTCGGATCTTCTACTATACTTTGCGTTGCTGGAGTTCAGTGGGCAAGTGAACATACTGGTTTCGGTTTTTATGTTTATAATAGAAAATTAAAATTAGTTACTCGCGACACGATTTTACAACCCTTTGCCTTCGGTTTTAAAGAAAATTTTTGGTAAATTGAAAAGCTGGAAGGTGCAAATTCAACCTTTTTTTCTTAAATCACTACTGGAATATTTAATTTTCATTGCTTAAATATTGTCATAAATCACAGAAATCAGTGTTTTCCGGCAGTTTACTGGGCAATTAGTTATGTTCCACTAAACCCCCGCATTATGCCATTGCTTATATCAGCATATTAATATTATATAAAGGAATCTAGGATTAGAATCTAGTTAGTTCATTTGTACCGTTCTTAAGAAAATAAAGTTTTTTAAAAAGGGTTTCCTGTTTATCAGTCACATAACTAATTGGCTTGAAATAATTTTCGAATTTTATTTAAATTTCAAATAAGATAATAAGTAAACTAATTAAACAAAAAAAAAACTAATTGCTCGTATTGTTGATGTTTATAATTTATCTATCAAAGCCAAAAAAGATACAGTTTTGAAGGGCATACTTGAATTCGGACAAACTATAGCTATACCTAAACTAGCAGTCACATTATATTCACAATTTTATTACTATAAATTACAAAATATTACATAGGTATTATATTAGGTACCTACATTATTATTAACTTCAAAAAAACTTGAATTATACCTGATTAGCATTTCTAAGCCACAGCCTTTACAAATTGTAAAGGGCTAATAACTTTGCTTCTATATTGCTCAAGTTTCGTAATTAAAAGCTGCTGCTTTCTTTTCGATATAAATTTTTTGAATTTCCTAGTACTATTTAAACTGTTAATTTTTACATAAATTTCGCATTGCATTGCATTTAAAAAAATTGTAAATATTTGGATGCGCAAAATGAAAAGATCTACCAAAATGACTATGGAAAAATTCACAGGCATTTGTTGTCTTATCCAGGTCTACTGAGGCATTCAAATATGGAGATTTTAGCTATTTATAAGAATTAAATAAGTTAAATAATATCTATCTCAATACCTGTACCTACCGATTTGCATATTGATGCATAAATAATACCTGATAACCGATTTGGTCGAATTCAAAGTATCGTAAAATTGTACCTTTTTGTAAAAATTTCGACACATGAATTTTTACAGCTATGTTGCATAATCCTCTTTTATCTTAAAAGCTCTTTTTAAAACTGGTACCTATAAAAATTTGTATGGCTTAGAATACACATTTTTAAAAGTCAGTGGCGTGCCTGACGGGCTCGCAGGGCCCGCGGTGCGGGAGGGCCCCGGGATATTTGGGGCCCCCAAATTAAACAAGGTATTCTTCTCAAACAAAATATTTTTCCACTTATGTAAATTCGAGTGTCAATTAAAGAAAATCTTCAAAAAAATCGAAGATTTCTCAATTTTTGCAACTATCGGATGCACTGGAAATTATAGTACCTAATAATTTAGCGTAAAATCTTAAAACATAACTTTATATAAAATCGTTTAATTTTTACTCCATCCCAGACTCCAACGCACCATGATTTTGCTCACACCGGCAACAGTGGCCGTGTTGTGTCATGGCTAATAAATTTTTTTATGATATTTTTTGTTTAATTTTATTTTTACCGAAACTCTTCGAGGCCCCCAAGGAAAATCTCGCGGGAGGGCCCCCAAGAAACTCGGCACGCCCCTGTTAAAAGTGACCAGTTTTAAAAATCGCTTTTAAGTTAAAAGAGAATGTTTCATACAGCTGTTAGATTTTATGATTTTGGTATCGATACCGTCTCGAACCCTAAACATGTTTCGAGGATGTGTTAACAATTACGTGCTTCGGCTATATTTGCCTCTCTTTTCTTTTTTTTTCTGGACAAAGAAGGAAAACGTCTTTTATAACAACGCTCCCAAAACCGTGTTTATGAAAATGTGTGTATATTATTCCAAAATATACTAAAGGCCTTTTCGGAAACGGTTTTTTTAAATCGTATCCAATGAAAAGAGATGAAAGACTGCTAATAATCAGGTTAATCGGATTAGCGTTTCCGAAAAGGCCTTATGTTTCCATATTTGTATTATTTTTTGAACCCCATAAAAAAAAATCTAGTACATTTTCACGAAATTTAGTACATTTTTCATAAAATTCTAGTACGTAACCTGAAAACATTCTGGCAACGTTGCCGGGTAGCCTATCCAAAATAAGAAAGTTAGGGTTGTTTCCGGTCAAACCGGAAGTAACAGAAATTAGTTGAGTATTGTACAATTTTGTGAACCTTAGTACAATTATTTATTTTTGTGTACAATTACTTCCTATTAAGTACAATTGTTTAGTTTGTTTTCACAACCCTTATTTTTTTTGACGCCTATGTCGTCTGTCAATTATGTCCAATTTCTGACTTTGAGAAATATATATGATTTGTTAGCATGTTGTTTTTTTGTAATTAAAAAATGATACCTTTGATAAAAAAGGAATCCAAAAACATCCAGACTCTTATTTCACAAATTAATTAAAAAAGTCAAGTAACAATTAAAAAGAAAGATTACCAGCCGATTTCCACCCAAGTATATCAAATAATCCATATTTTTGTAAAATACTTATGCACCGAATTTCATTTTTTTTTTCTTAAAAAACAAAAAAGTTATAGGGGCGAGCCAGTTTCTTGGGACACCCGGTATACAATTTTGCCTGAAAATGAATATTTTCGGTCGAACCGCCGGAATTTCAAAATGTGTTGTATATGACGTATTTTAGAATGTCAAAACCAAACAAATTATGTAAAAAAGTATCCAGGTCCGTATTAGAGAAAATTAGGTTGATGATGGCATTGGAAAACGGAAACGTCGAATTTCTAAAATAATATCCACCACATTAATGTGGATTTTTAGACATAAAAATAAATGATAAACAAATAAAGAGAGTAGATAGTTGTGAGTATGTACTTGGGTGTTCTAATTGATTATAAGGTTATGTCGGATGTTCACATCGAAAGTGTTGTCAATAAAACCAAATATTTATTATTTGTTTTTGCTAAATGGCTAAAATAATGCATCCTAAGACGCTGCTGTCAATTT
This sequence comes from Ceutorhynchus assimilis, assembly GCA_917834065.1. Lineage (NCBI taxonomy): Eukaryota > Metazoa > Arthropoda > Insecta > Coleoptera > Curculionidae > Ceutorhynchus > Ceutorhynchus assimilis. Next base: position 18,933,744 of record OU892289.1, read on the forward strand.
ATTATGCCCTTTTCTATAGTGTTTGTAATTATGGTATTATACAGGGTGTCCACTTAGTGCCATATCGGACGATATCTCCTTACAGGGTGATGCAAGAAAAAAAAAATTAATTGATACTCTAATATACATTAGTTGAAAATATTTTTGAATATACAGGATGCTCCGTTTATGGAATATGCGACAGAACTTTGTTATTTTAAATGGAACACCCTGTATATGATTGCATATTTGGATTCTACGTGAAATTCTGAACAGATTTCATGTTATATACCCTATACCTAAGTTCAACTGTTTTGGAAATATTGACAGTTGAAAATTGACTTTTTGCAACTTTGACAAGCTCTAAAACCTAAACGGTTAATTTTAGACGAAAACCGATTTTACATTCGTGTCTTAGATTTTCATAAACTATCATTTGACACCAACTTTGAATTTAACCGGAGATTAAATTTAACTGGAATTTTTAATCATGGATTTGGATTAAATTCAAAGTTGGTGTCAAATGATAGTTTATAGAATTCTAAGACAGGAATGTAAAATCAGTTTTCGTCCAAAATTAACCGTTTAGGTTTTACAGCCTGTCAAAGTTGCAAAAAGTCAATTTTCAACTGTCAATATTTCCAAAACAGTTGAACTTTGTAATTCAATTTTTTTTCTTGCATCACCCCGTAAGGAGATATCGTCCGATATCGCACTAAGTGGACACCCTGTATATAGCCTGGGGAGGTAATGTTAAGTGTATGTTGGAGGCGCTTCAAGGGAGATTGTTGAAAATTGTCCTCAAGGGTGCCTTAAATCCAAGTTTATTTCTGTCTGTTCCATTGAATTTGCATCAGTCCTTTATTCTGGCATCTCTTGTCTATTTCTATGAGGAATTAAAGAGTAACTTTATGCAGTCAATTAGCATCACCAGAAATAGAAATATTATTTTACGGAAATTTAATCGAACGTTATTTACAAAGAGCAGCTACATAACCGCCATTTTAAGACTTTCAATAACCCTAAATAAAAAAATAAAAAATAAAAAAAAATGTCCAGACAAAAGTGCTTCAAAAAAGTTATCTTTTTCTTCTCGATCTCCTAAAATAAAGCTTGGAAAAAATAAAAACCATAATCGCAATTTTCCGGATATTCCCGAAAATATTGGGAATTTTTCAAATTTCAAAACGGCATTTTATCAAAATGCGCAACTTTTGTCTAATTCAACCATCCTCGTATTTCTAACCGTTACCGATGTCTCCATGTCGGCCCTCCAATTTGGTATACCAGTACAGCTGCAGAAATAAAATTATAAGTGCCAAATTCGTATAGATATAAGACAAAAAAAAAAAAAACCGGCTGAAAAATAAATATTTCAGAAGGGCGGTCAGTCCTTAAGCAGGAACACTCTGTACATAGTAACTACCAAAACCTCAAAGGGCATACGTCATTTTTGGTAGCGGGCCTGTAACGATCTATCATATTTTGTGAAATATATGCAAAGAAATTACCCAGTAACCATATTTTGGAAGCTGCGATAACCTATAAACATTTGTGAGCGACGTAAAATAAGCTGCCCTGTCAGTATTTTCACTGGCAAACATCAGTTTACCCATTTTTCAGGAGAAAACTCTATCTTTTTGCGCTTATAACTCACAAATCGTAATACGATCAAGATTTGGTCCCATTTGAATGTTGGTTCAGAATTAAATCCCCCGAGAGCAAAAAAATTACCAAAGCCCATATAAAAGTAAAATTTTATTTTACCGGTCCCAGTACAATTATAGGACTAAAACTAAGTATTGTTTGTTTCACGAGGGTTTGTACTTTTCGACATATTTGTTAAAAAAGGAAGGCAAATGATGTCAAAAGTACAAACCTTCGTGAAACAAACATTAGGTACAGGGTGATCCAGTATAAAGTGAACACCCCCTACCTTTTCGCTAAAAAAATTTTTTTCAAAAAAATCAAGATAGCCATTTGGTGTATTTTGTTTCTAGGAATTTAGGAACGTTTTTCGAAATGTTATTAGATTGTTCTTAAAGCACTGTGACGACAAAAGTAATTTTTTTAAATGGAACAACCTATATTTAAATCAATTTTTGAAACGCCCCTATTTTTCTCATTCCAAATACCAAAGTTTGTTTATCATTATTTTAGTAATTTGCGATATATTCTCACTTAAGATTCAAATAAGAATAGACGAAAAGGTATCAAGGTAAATCTAAATAATTTTACCTTTAATAAAACTACTGCTTATTATGTTTTATGATACCTTTTAGGCTATGTTTATATGAATTTTAAAGTGAGAATATATCGCAAATTTTCAAAATGAAGATAAACAAACTATATATATTTGAAATGAGAAAAATAGGGGCGTTTCAAAAATTGATTTAAATATAGGTTATTCCATTTAAAAAAATTACTTTTGTTGTCACAGTGCTTTAACGATAAATCTAATAACATTTCGTAAAACGTTCCCAAATTCCTAGAAACAAAATACACCAGATGGCTATCTTGATTTTTTTGAGAAAAAAATTTTTAGCGAAAAGGTAGGGGGTGTTCACTTTATACTGGATCACCCTGTACAGGGTTATTGGTTATAAATATCACCCCCCTCTATCTTTTTTATTTGACATTTTAGAAAAAAGTGTCCCAAATAAAAAATTCATGGTTGAAATTAAATTTTTTGGAAAACTCACTTTTGCATATACAGAGTGTTTCAAAAAAGCTGGTCGCGCTCCAACTTTCTTATTTTAAATTTAATACCCTGTATACAGGGTGTCCCACTAAGGTCGACGAGGTACGTTATTATGGAAACCATAGGCCTTACGGCATCGGGATTTTTTTTTTCTTCACTAAATCGGCCAAGAGAAATTGATGGAAAATATTTTCAAGTTTCTAAGATGGCCGCTAGAGGGCGCAATCACGATGATATAACTAAAAATTCAAATTTTCTCGAAAAATCGCTATATTAAGGTACTGTTTTAACCTCAGATTAACAACTAAAAACGACAGATACAACAGTAAACAAACAATTTGCGATCCAACATCCATAAGGTCGATTTTTGCATGAAATGCCCGTTTGCCAATAATCCGATGTGATTTTCAATATTAAATGTTTTCACGAATAATCCATTATTTCAAAATATGTTTCAACATAATATAAATGTTTTTTTATATCAATCTTTGTTGAAACATAACTTAAACGCCTTTTTGAAAAAGATAATTAGTCTTTTTTTAATTTAAATTGGTGAAAATTCTGGAATAACCAGGAATATATGGCTCGAAAAACGGCACATCGGCAACGTTGCATCTACGAGCAGCCAATCAGATGATTTTATGTGACTTTTGGCATCCATTAGGGATTTGGTAGCGTTGCTGGAAAGTGATCAAGCTAATTTTGTGATTTTTTGTGATTTTGAGTGTTATTTTTGGATTCAAAACTATAGAAAGTGTGGTGGAGACAGTAACAATGGTACGTCGATGTATTATCTGTACGGATTCAAAGCAGAATTCGATATTTCGGCGGTAAGAAATTTGACATCATTTTACTCTTGACATTGGCCGCCATTGGCGTAGTTAGATGGTATTTATGGTAATTTATTGTAAAACTTCTATTACATTCTGAGAAAAATTCAGAGGAAACTTTTTATTTGAGATCTAGAAATTAAATTACAGCAATAATCTGAGTTTTCCTGAATCAATATATGTAGGTAAGTACTCACGATAGGTACATATTCCTCAATAGTTTTATTCAACTTTAAGCCCTGTTTAGCTAGCCAATAATAGTGTATAATTCATAATGCTTATTGCTTAATGCACAATGAATTATTGCTAATCGAGTTGTTAATACTAATTTGAGAGGGTTTAGAGCTTAAAAAGGTGATATAAGAGTTTAGGCTTAAAAAGGGGATATAACCGTATTTTGAAGTGTTTTGCGATAAGTAGATTAATGTAGAATTGGTTTCAACTCTGAATTTTTAAAATTACGCATCATTGAGAAGTAAGAATTGTGAGCTTGAACTTTATAAACTTTGACTTTATACACTATTACTAGGTTCTATTATAATTTTTGTTGTAGTTTTCCTGTAAATCTGGACAACATTAAGCCTGACTGGAAAAAAAAGGAAGGCCAGATGCTGAACCCAGGCTTGCTGCGTTCAAAGATCCATCATCTTTTAGGTGAGGTTGAACTACATACAGTATTTATTTTCCTTAAACATCTTTAGTGTATATTAAGAATTCATGGATCATATTTTTTTTGTTACTTTTTCTCTCAGCTTGTTCTCAAATTATTATTATTATTATTTTTCAGTTCGGACTCTACCCTTGTTGAGTCACCTGACAGAAACCCAGGAAATCTCTTCTATTCAAAGTAAGTTTGATGTGATATAGAACAGTTCAAGGAGTATTTCCAGGCCTTTCTGCTAGGTGCGTTTTTTCATCTTACATTATTATTTTCAGACCTTTGGATGATAATTTTGAAACTCTCGTGGAGCAGCCCAGTGGGTCTGAAATCATTACTTTGCAGTCTGACAGAAATATGGCAGGCCCCTCTAGCAGCCCAGTGAAGGAAATCATAAAAAGGTATCCTTGATGACAGATATCTTTATTAATCTATTAAAAAGTATTGGAGTACCATTTTTGATTACTAGATATAATAAATCAAAAATAATTATTATTTTTTTGTTAGCAGGGTTTAGCAACATACAAAAAATAAGGATTCTGGTGGATCAACAACAAAAACTGCATCAGAAATGGGAGATATTACAAAAAGGTATTATGTTTCACCCATTATATTTTAATATTTTCTACCTCGACAATAGGGAATTTTCATAAGAAATAAATATGGCTTATTTTGTTTTTATGGTGCACATTTTTGTGTGAAATATTGAATATGAGCAGTTTTGTATTAAATTTATGGATATTATAGTCATATGGCAATTATTAGATTTAGATTGAAAAGTTTCGCGCGGAAAAGTTACGTTTAATATGGCCGCTTCCAGTGACGTCAACTGTTCGTAATTTGAGGTTAAGAGTAGTTTACACTGATCGTAAATCCACGGTCCACACTTTCGTGGTTCTCTCTTGAATCGTGGAACGATTGGTCCACGATCAGCTCACGTCACGCCACGACTAATATTGAACCACCATAAACGGGTATATTGAGGGAAGATTGTCAGACTGCGCTTTTGTAAATCCTGTATCAACCATGATGAACTATTTGAATTACAAGATGTCACAATATGGCACTAAATACGGATATACCTCATAAATAACCGCTTTCAAGTTCCAATGCAGTCGAAGGTTCGCTAGGCGATTTTTTCTGACAGTTTTCAAAGTGTCAAAGGCTCTTGTGAGAACAGACCTTAACGTTGTGTTTACAGACAGTTGACGTCACAAATGCCACCATCTTGAAGCTAATCGTTTTCGCGCCAACGAAAATAATTTGAAATTCAAAATAATTTTTTTATTTCAATGAGGACATAAAACAAAAAAAAAACATATACATTTTATATTTGAAAACATAAGCAATAAGAAAAAAAATACTTTGAAAAATATGATTGTTCCCTATTGATTATTATTTGTATAGGCAAAGAGATTAAAATCCAAAAATCTAATACCAATTATTTGTGGGGTTTTCTTGCTACTTCTCGCAGAAATGCTTGGATCAAAATCTAATGTAGATCGATCCTGAAGAAGAGTCTCCCCCGGCCCCTACTATCCTGAGAGTATTTTCCTCAATGCCAGGACCAGAAACGAATACACAAGCAAAGCGAATACATAAAGGCCTAGACTCTAACAATGCCACTGAGGACCGAATGGCCTTCCCGCAATAGTACTGCTGAGCTAACAGCTCCACTATGCAGGATTTTCACCTGTGATCCTGTATGATATACAGGACTGCATGCTTTCCTTTTTTTTATAGAGGCAATATTCATTTTTGTTCAAAAACCACTCACCAGCGAAATAAAAACAGTGGTTGTACCAAATTAAAGTTTCTTTTCTGAATCAATACATATTATAATTAATGAATCAACTCGGTCGTTTTAAGTACATAGTTAAAAAATGTAAAGCTATACGTTAAGCTATGACTATACCTTGTTCTTACCTATATACAGGGTGTCCCAAAAAGATACCGACAAACTTTAAGGGGTAGTAAGGGACATCAAAACAAGCATTTTTGTTTATATAAACATATGTCCGCAAATGAGCCATTTGGGCTGTAGAGCAAAAAAACTGGTATAGTTGTCGCCACCGATATTTGAGATTCCTACAAAAAATAATTTCTTTGTCGGCGATGCCCCGATAAAAAAAAATCGCAGCAAAAACTCTACAGATAAGGGTTAAGAATAAATTTAGTCCAAGAGCTATGTTCTGGGTTCGATTAAAGTACTTAATTTCTTGCATTATATTTTTGAAAGATCTTTTGAGAAAATTGAAAAATAATTTTAAACATTATTTACAACAATTTGAACCGAATAATTTCAAACCAATATAATCTTGTACTCAAGCGGCTCCTGATACGTGCTCCCTGACTAAATGCAGGCCGGCTGATAATATGAACATAATTTTTTGTAGGAATCTCGATTATCTGTGGCGAGGACTATACTTTTATTCTTTGCAATAATAATTATAATAATAACAGTGATTTAATTATTAAATCACTGTTTACTTATTAATTTTGCTTTATTAACTAATAAATTATGGTTCGCAATAATTGTTCAAAATGTTGATAATTTACTTCAATGCAAAGATTGCACCGTCGGGTCATTAATAGACAACTAACTTAACTACGGCAACTAGTCACAAATAATATACATTTTACGATGATCCCAGGGTAGGAATTTTCGAAATGTTTTTGATAAAGAAATGTTTTTGCATTTTAAAAATAAACAAAAGTGCGACCACAAATTTTTAGCAAATCATGCTGGTGGCCAACTTAATAAAAAACCGAGGAAAAAAGTCCTTAATTATTTGGGTATGATTTTAATAGTTTTTTTGCTCTACAGCCCAAACGGCTCATTTGCGGATACATGTTTATATAAACAAAAATGTTTGTTTTGATGTCCCTTACTACCCCTTAAAGTTTGTCGGTATCTTTTTGGGACACCCTGTACATATAAATCAAATATGTATGTACTGATAGTCAGCTTTTATATTCCATATCATGTAAAAAAAACTTTTGTATAATTGGACGATTTTTTGTATTTTTAATAAACATTTTATACTTATACTTGCGTATTTTATATTTATACCTATTGTATCTAGTAATTAATTTGCTGCTTTTTGCATGAAGGCTTTAGGTCTTCATGAAAATATAATAGGTACATACTTATTTTTAAGGATTCAAAATCATAAATAATAAATTATAATTACAACTTAAATCATAATTTTATTTATATTGATTTATATTTTCTCAAAACAACACGCCGCCACTGGTAGTGGCAAAATCCACATGCGTCAGTGTTGCCATTTTATAGGTCTATCTCTCTCTTACTTATGTGATGGACTAAAAGATGATTGATTGTAAACATTGGGCGATTTCTAAATGGCATGTTTGGTCTCTAGTTTTATTATTAGTCTGAGGTATTAACAACAGAAATCAAAAGTTCGTTAATTTTTGCGCCAGTTTGCTTATTAACCTTTTTTCGTATCTTCACTAATAAGGGTGGGGGAAGCTGGTGAAAAAATAGTTTTAAAAATTGCTGTATCTTCCATACCCCTTATCCAAACTCATTCAATTTGGGCTTATTCGAAAGAGAATTTCATTGTTATCAAGAGCGCCACTTCGTTCGGGGTCGATAGTTCTCACCGCGACTTCTAGAGGGCGCTGTTTAACCAAGATCCAGTTTTTTCTAATTTTCTGGAGAAATCCAAATGGCATGATATACTTTTTTATAACTCTGCTTAAAGAGCAAAAAATTATCTACATTTTCGCGCAAACCGCAATCCGATATCTGCATTCGTTTTCAAGTTATTTGCAAATAACTATTTTAATCGAATATCTCCCTCCTGTCATTTTAAACCAATCAATAAATCTCATTTTGTGGTCAAAAATTATTTTCAAGTGGAAAAATTTCATGACATGACATGAAAACAAAATAAAATACTCATAAATGTTAATAAATCAATAAAAATTTATTGTTTTGCTCAGCAAGGAAACATTCTTAACAAAAACCACTCGTGCTTCTAATTTTTCCTGACGCAAAATCTAAAAAAACTCGTTTGCAAGTAATTTGTTTACCAAAATACTGGCGTGAATTTTTTTGAGTGTGTGGAAGGTAGCACTTTACAGCACACGTGCGGTAAAGTACTTGAAATACAAAAATATTGACACTCGAAGGTGAAATTTTGTACAACACATGCCGAAAGTGCCTTTACCGCTCTTGACGCCATGATAACTGCTGTCGCGTGCGGTAAAGCCCTTAACGGCTTGACCGAACTCCGCTTCGCGTCGTTCGGTCAACTGCCGTTGCGTACGGTAAAGTATCACTTTCCTCATTTGTTAGGTGAATAACTATAACAGGTACGAGCGTTATAATAGGTATTTACGTAACAAGTGCGGAAAGTAATACTTTACCGCACGCGACAGCAGTTGTCATGGCGTCAAGAGCGGTAAAGGCACTTTCGGCATGTGTTGGTACAAAATTTCAGCTTCGAGTGTCAATATTTTTGTATTTCAAGTACTTTACCGCACGTGTGCTGTAAAGTGCTACCTTCCACACACTCATAGATAAAAGAAATTCACGCCAGTATTTTGGTAAACAAATTACTTGCAAACGAGTTTTTTTAGATTTTGCGTCAGGAAAAATTAGAAGCACGAGTGGTTTTTGTTAAGAATGTTTCCTTACTGAGCAAAACAATAAATTTTTATTGATTTATTAACATTTATGAGTATTTTATTTTGTTTTCATGTCATGTCATGAAATTTTTCCACTTGAAAATAATTTTTGACCACAAAATGAGATTTTTTGATTAGTTTAAAATGACAGGAGGGAGATAATCGATTAAAATAGTTATTTGCAAATAACTTGAAAACGAATGCAGATATCGGATTGCGGTTTGCGCGAAAATGTAGATAATTTTTTGCTCTTTAAGCAGAGTTATAAAAAAGTATATCATGCCGTTTGGATTTTTCCAGAAAATTAGAAAAAACTGGATCTTGGTTAAACAGCGCCCTCTAGAAGTCGCGGTGGGAACTATCGACCCCGAACGAAGTGGCGCTCTTGATAACAATGAAATTCTCTTTCGAATAAGCCCAAATTGAATGAGGTTGGATAAGGGGTATGGAAGATACAGCAATTTTTAAAACTATTTTTTCACCAGCTTCCCCCACCCTTATTAGTGAAGATACGAAAAAAGGCTAATAAGCAAACTGGCGCAAAAATTAACGAACTTTTGATTTCTGTTGTTAAAACAGTACCTTAATATAGCGATTTTTCGAGAAAATTTGAATTTTTAGTTATATCATCGTGATTGCGCCCCCTAGCGGCCATCTTTGAAACTTGAAAATATTTTCCATCAATTTCTCTTGGCCGATTTAGGGCCAAATTATGGACCGACTGGTAACTTTATTGGCAAATTTATCCTGCTGGTAGAGCTCAAAATTGCATTGAATTTTAAGTTTTACCAGCAGGGTAAATTTGCCAAAGACCTTACTAGTCGGTCCATAATTTGGCACTTAGTGAAGAAAAAAAAATCCCGATGCCGTAAGGCCTATGGTTTCCATAATAACGTACCTCGTCGACCTTAGTGGGATACCCTGTATTATTCAATATTCGGATTCTTCGTCAAATTCTGAGCAGATTTCACGTGACATACCCTATACTTAAGTTCAACTGTTTTGGAAATATTGACAGTTGAAAATTGACTTTTTTGCAACTTTGACAGGCTGTAAATCCTAAAAGGTTGATTTTAGAGCAAAACCGATCTTACATTTTTATCTTAGATTTTTATAAAATATTAGTTGACACCAATATTTGACCTCAACTTTAAATTTAATCTCTGATTGAAAATTCCAATTAAATTTAATTTTCGGTTAAATTCAAAGTTGGTGTCAAATGATAACTTGTGGAAATCTTAGAAAAAAATGTAAGATCGGTTTTGCTTAAAAGTGAACCGTTTAGGTTTTACAGCCTGTCAAATTTGCAAAAAAGTCAATTTTCATCTGTCAATATTTTCAAAACAGTTGAACTTAGGTAGGTATAGGGTATATCACATGAAATCTGTTCAGAATTTAACGTAGAATCCGAATATTGGGTATTCAATTTAAAATAAGAAAGTTGGAGTACGATCAGCTTTTTTGAAACACTCTGTATATGCAAAAGTGAATTTTTCAAAAAATTTAATTTCAACCATAATTTTTTTTATTTGGGACACTTTTTTCTAAAATGTCAAATAAAAAAGATAGAGGGGGGTGACATTTATAGCCAATAACCCTGTACCTACGTAAAGGTGTATTTTCTAATGCAGTATGAAAACAAATACATAGGTACAACAAAATTTGGCTCTGTGTCATTTGCGCGACAGCCGTTTGCGCGAGGGAGAAAAGCGCGATACGGAAAGCGCGAGGGACAAAAGCGCGACGGAATAAAAACGCGACAGGACAAAAGCGCGATGGCCAAAAATACGACTGGACAAAAGCGCGATTGACAGAAACGCGACTGGACAAAAACGCGAGAGACAAATGCGCGACGGGACAAAAACGCGACTAGAATAAAGCGCGATGGACAAAAACAAGACTAGACGAAAGCGCAAAGAACAAAAGCGCGAGGGACAAAAGCGCGACGGAACAAAAACGCGACTGGATAAAAGCGCGAGAAACGAAAGCGCGACGGAACAAAAATGCAAATGAATAATAACCTGGTTGGTTTTCAATTTTAGTCGGACATTTCCAAACTTACCCATAATAACCCGGCTAGTTCGCAATTTTAATCAGACATTTCCAAACTTACTCATAATAACCTGGAGTTTACAGTTTTAATCAGACATTACCAAACTTACCGATAGTAACCCGGTTAGTTTGCCATTTTAATCAGACATTTCCAAACTTACTCATAATAACCCGTAGTTTACAATTTTATTCAGGCATTACCAAACTTACCTATAATAACCCGGTTAGTTTGCCATTTTAATCAGACATTTCCAAACTTACCCATAATTACCCGGAGTTCACAATTTTAATCAGACATTACCAAACTTACCGTTAATAACCCAGTTGGTTTGGGTTAGTTTGCAGTTTTAGACACTAACAAACTTACCGATAATAACCGCCTACTTGGAAATTTTAATCAGGCATTACCAAACTTACCGAAAAAGTTGCGCGATTTTGTGCTCATTAAAATACCACTCTGATGTTTCAAAAATTCCGAGTAACACTGGAGATATCCGGGAAAACCCGAAATTCGCCCAAAACGATTTTATTTTTTCCTGGCCTTATTTGAAGAGATATTTCGAAATAAATGGCATCGTTGCCAATTTTCCTCCTCTACAATATTGCATTATCAAATTTGTAATCCGACGTTTCGTCTTTGGTCCACCATATCATCAAATCCCCATACTGGCCCTCCTTATCTTGAACACATTGTATATGGATAAATCAATCTCAGCTGATTTTTTTTTTTTAAACAAAACTTAAAGTTTTCTAGTACCTAATATAGGTAAGATTTTTATGTAAATTGACACATCAATATTAATTGAAATTCAAAAAGAAAAATCAAGTTAATGAAAAATCTTCGAGTAGGTATTTTATCATAAAATAATTTGTGAAAATTTAATAAAGTCTTTCCACAAAGTAAAGTATAATGAATTTTCATCAAGTAACGGCGACCTCGGCTGAATAAAAATCGAGTTTTCAAATTATCGAATCGAAGCGCCGAAAACCTCGAAAAATAAACAAACGGACGCCCTGCCGCCTACAAATAAATTCATTCATTCATTGTTTGGCTCCGGCCGAGCGTCGCGACGCCAATTCGAAATGGAAATATTTCCTATCGACGATAATTATAACTGAAATGCATATACAAAAGCCGATTGGAGAAACGGAGAAGGCTAATGAATGCTATAATAATCTGGGATACAAAGGAGTAGAGTAGAAACGGTGGCGGCAGGCGGCCCAGCAGGAGACTAATTAATTAACTCGTTTGTTTGTTAATTAAGTGATTGGTGGCTTTAATTAGTTGTTTAATCATTGATTGATAGCCATTGCAAACAGTGTACCGTAAAGGGAGTAATAAATAAGCTAAACATGGTCACTTAGCTGTTGGTAATTGTAGTTGTAGCAGAATAAAAGACAAAAGTGACTAAACTTAGAAAGCTTATTTTCGTTTTATTTTTACTAATTTTGACTGAATAATTATTATTGTTGATACCTTTGATGATATTTAAGCAAATTGACTTCAACTTATATCGTTTGAAATAGCATCAAATTCTCTATTAACTATAATAAATAGGTTCTCGTAATTCATAGAGGTTTCAAAGGTATTGAAATTCTTAATTTAGGTAGAAATTGTCCATTAATATCTGCATCTGAGGAATTCTACTGTTACAAAATTAGGCATGAAAAAAATCCAGACTTGTGGTTGGAGAAAAAATGTTATACGCTATAAAAACTCTGGAGTGTTTATTATGCTTTTCATGGCGCGAGTTATGTAGTTGAAAATCTTCCACTATTATTTACTTAATGTTAAGATAATGCATCTACTTTCTAAAGTATTTACTCTAACGATAAATGTATGACTTTTTCCAATATATAAGTGTGTAATCAACCTTAGAAGTTAAGTTAGTGTTACTGAAAACTTTGTACTGTTAGCATAAGTTTGTAAACCTAATTTCGAAAATAAAAGTTTTTTTTACGGTTTCGCGTAAACGATAAACTTAACTGGCGCAGTCGGTAGGATTCCAGAAGGCGAATTCCTGAAAATCGCAGTATTTTGCAATTCGTCGTTGGTTTCAACCATTCGTCTGGAGAAAACAGGGACAAGGAAAGACTCTGAGGACTTCAAGTAAGTGTTGAGTTCCTTCTATTTTTCCCGCACTTTTCCTTAATACCAATAATTATAGGCATATTCTGTGTCAAAAATCTTAAATTATTCTCAATTATTTTTACAATTTTCTCTTTATACTTATTAAATAACAATGACACAACCAGCAGCCACCGCTGAAGCTCTGGCTAGAAATCTTGGAAATATCAGTTTTACTGTGCCAACTATCCAGGCAGCAAAAGAAATTGCACGAATTCTTAGGAATTTCACTGGTCGTAGTGATCACCTAGAATCTTTTAATTCAGTTGACAAATTTCATGCTAGATATGGTCAAACGACCGATAATAACCTAAATGAATTCGTTTTCGCTTCAATTTGTTCGAAAATTATCGACGAAGCTGGCGACTTTTTATTGTGCAGACCAGATCTAGAAACCTGGCCACAAATTCGAAAAGCCTTACGCGAAAAGTATGGCGACAAAGTCGATCGTCACGTTCTACAGCAACAATTCATTTATTTAACAAAAAATAGAAATGAAAACATTGCAGAATTTCTAGAACGACTAAAACTCTCAAAAATGCGTCTCAACTTAAAAATTAATTCAGACCCAGATATCAATGATCAAACAAAATTAGTATTAATAGATCAAAATGAAGTAACAGCAGTTACAGTTTTGATGGCTAATTGCAATACTGAACTTAGAACATTATTAACGTTAAAAAATCCCAAAAATATCGAGGACGCAACGTCTTTAGTTTTAAACCACTCTTTATTAGAACAACAAATCAACCTGAGACAACAATCTTACCAAAAACTTGTAAATAAACCCAATCACAATAATACTAACATCAGAGCATACAACAATAATACAAATCATAATAACACCAATTACCAACCAAGATACGTACAAAATACTCCTACCTATACCTCAAACTAGGTGCAGAACCAAAATAATTCTTACAGGAATCCCCAACAACAAAGCTCTTTTCCGAACTTAAAATTCCCTAGTCAACCTATAAAATGGAACCACGTCCGGTTCAACCTAAGTAATTCACTAACCAGGAAGTATTTGGCAAACCAACAAATGTGTTTTCACTTTTCACCGAAAAATTCTCACAAACCCCAAGGTAAAGTAGAACCTATGTCAACCACAAGTAGATTACCCTCTACAAGAAATTTTAACAATCAGGCACCACGAAATCATTTCCAACGAACTGGACCTCCAAACTTCACATTCCAGGAATTAACCAATGTGGAAACTGACCAACCCGATGACAATCCTGTTGTAGAATACAACGAATCCAACGAATATGAAGAAAATAATTACTATTCCGAAAACACAGAGCCTGAATCCCAAGAAAATTTATCTACCTGGTACGAACCAAATTTTCAAGAGGCCGAGCCTCCAATAGATCAGTCATAGATCTTAATAATTTCATGGCAAATTCCCTACCATTTATCCAAATAAATCAACCCCCTATCAAACTGCTCATTGATACGGGATGCCACCCATCATTACTACGACCTCACATCGCAGAACAATATTTTCCCGACGCAATCTTCTATTCGAAAAAACCAATCGTAACTTGTACAGGACAAAGTAATTCAAATTCTAAAGCAATTATCCCTCTGTTCACAGAATTTCAACCTCTAGTCGGTAATATAGAATTCGTACTATATAACTTCCACGATTATTTCGACGGCATTATAGGAATACGCGACTTAAGAAAACTTAAACTAAACATAGACACTACTAATAAAATGCTTTTTAATAAAAACGTAATGATTCCTCTTCATTACCGACAGGAATTCGATTACCAGAAAATTGAAATTCCTGCTTTCACAACAGTTTTAAAGCAAATTAAAACCTAATTACCAGACGGTGAAATTTTAATACCCGATCTTAGTAACAATGTCATCAACATACCAAGTTCACTTTTAAAAATCGAGAACGGATTAACAACCTTAGAACTTTCTAATCCGACAGATAAATCAGAGCTAATAGAAATAGATCAAGATTTTTTAACCCCGTTCGCAAAGGAATACCATGAAATTCATTACGAGTGTTTTCACATAGAACAACTATCCCCTTCATTCACACCAGGAGACGACACTTTTGACTTCTCCTTGATTCGAACCGATCACATGAACCCTGAGGAAAAAACAGCCTTAAAAAATCTGCTTTCAAAGTATAAAGCAATATTACATCGACCCAACCAGAAACTTACATTCACTAGTAAAATCAAACATGAAATCAAGAGAACAGACGACATACCCATCTATACCAAATCTTATAGATACCCCTTTGTACATAAAGCTGAAGTCCAAAAGCAAATATCAAAAATGCTTGAAGACGGAATAATTAGACCATCACAATCCCCCTGGAGTTCCCCCATTTGGATCGTCCCAAAGAAGATTGACGCCAGTGGTAAACAGAAATGGCGAATAGTTGTCGACTACAGGAAGGTGAACGAAAAAACAATTGACGACCGATATCCTTTGCCCAACATCACAGACATCCTAGACAAACTTGGAAGGTGCCAATACTTCACCACTCTCGACCTAGCCTCTGGCTTTCACCAGATCGAAATGCACCCAAATTCCGTCTCTAAGACTGCCTTTAATGTCGAAAATGGACATTATGAGTACCTAAGAATGCCCTTCGGACTCAAAAATGCCCCTTCGAGCTTCCAGAGAGTAATGGCCTTCAAGGAAAAAAATGTCTTGTCTACATGGACGACATAATAATATTTTCGACATCTCTTCAAGAACACATAAATAATCTAGAACAAGTCCTTGGAAGACTAAGAGACGCTGGACTTAAAATTCAGCTCGACAAATCGGAATTCTTGTGCAAAACTGTCGAATTTTTAGGCCATATAATAACACCTGAAGGTATAAAACCCAATCCAAAAAAATTGAAAGCAATTGAAAATTTCCCAATTCCAAAAACGCCCAAGGAAATAAAGTCCTTTCTAGGATTAGTCGGCTATTACCGCAAATTTATACAGGACTAGCTGACCCGGCGAACTTCGATCCTCCTCTGAATTATTAAATACCTATTAAAGGTTGTGTTAACGTATCTAAAGTGCGTTTTTTTTTTAAAGATAAAAGTCAAAATGACATTATGTTGGCAATGTAAAATTGTCAATGCTTTCAAAATTTTTATGTAGAAAAGGCTTGTATTGCCAACATAGTTACTAAATTTTTGAATTGGGGAATTATCTTTAAAAAAAAAACAGATTTTATTAACTGAATTAAATTCAGTTTTTTTCGATGGTGAATTTGGCTTTGGTTGAAGAAAATTAATTTTTACTCTCTGGATCAAAAGTCACCTAAAATTAAAATTTTACATCATCCCTTTTTAGGCATCTTGTGGGCATTATTCTTATAAAGTCTACCACCAAATAAATAAACTCAGGCACAAGAATGTTCAAAAAATGTAAAGAAAACAAAAAAAAATCTCCAGCGCAGCCCTGTTTCATTTTATCTGCACTGCAATACTCCATCTGTTCTACTGTATCTGCACTATTCTATCTGATCTACTCTTTCTGCACCACTTTATCTGATCGGGATAGTGGAATAGTTCTGTTTGGAATAGCTCCAGTTCCTTAGCAGTATTCTGTTCTACTGTATCTGCAATGAAATTACCGCACAACGGCGAGCTTCGTTCTAGGTACCTATCATATATGGCGTCGTATACAAAATGGTTGTGGCGGACTCATAACCTGGCTCTCTGCCACTCGACACCAGCCGGACGGAGCACTCCGAACAGTCGCCATGGAACACGGCTGTCAAGGGATGCCTAAGAGGAGAAACGGAACTTAGCCACAGAACGTCAATGGTCAAGCGTCAAGAAATGACAGGGAGACCAGTTCGCGCTCTTTCGGAATGAACGAACCAACAACAAAATAAAATACACAATTAAAACATTGTCATTCTATTTATTTTTGGACATTTTTACTGTGAAGAACAATTAAAAATAAAGTGCTTTCCTCAAATTGTTTTTGTGCAAAGTGTGTGACAATAAAATCCACATGGTTTGCAATTAAAATGTGACGGTAAACTTGGTATCGGTTATAAGAGATGGCGCCGTATGCGGGCTTAGTGAGTTTTTTTCATAAATAAGTAAAATAGATATTTTTTTTTTTGTATTTTTTTTTGAATTTTTTGGATTTATTATCGTAGGATGGAGACAAATCCAATAAAGCAAAAATCATAAAAATCAGTCCAGCCGTTCTCGAGTTATAAGTGCTCAACACCAACACAACTGTGTTTTATATATATAGATTTTGCGAAGTTAACAAAGCCCATGACGCACTGCCTCAAAAAAAATCAAAAGATCCAACACAGCCCCGAATTCATCAATTCTTTCAATACTTGCAGGAAAATCTTAATGAATGACCCCATTCTCCAATATCCCGATTTCTCAAAGCCCTTCAACTTAACTACGGATGCATCTAACTTTGCCATAGGAGCAATCTTATCTCAAGGCCCTGTAGGTAACGACCTTCCAGTCGCCTATGCCTCTCGAACCCTGAATCCTTCAGAGATCAATTATAGTACTATAGAAAAGGAACTTCTTGCTATCGTATGGGCAGCCAAATATTTCAGACCATATTTATTCGGAGTCAAATTCAAAATAATTAGTGATCATAAACCCCTACAATGGCTATTTTCTCTAAAAGACCCAAATTCTAAACTGATCCGATGGAGACTTAAACTTGAAGAGTACGACTACGAAATTGTATACAAAAAAGGCAAATTAAACACTAACGCTGATGCACTTTCTCGTGTGGAAATTAACCCCATGGAACTTGACCTCGATGATACAATTTCAATGATCGCAAACGCAGGCGATGCAGTCAACTTACCGAATCTTTCAAAAGAGGAAATCGATGAAATCCTTGGAATTTCCAACAATTATTCCTTGAATAAAAATGAAAACCCTGATCAAACTTCAAAGGTAGTCATTCGCGAAAATGTCGTTATAAAACCAGCGAATAATACGATTCACCCAGCAACAGGAAGCAATGAATCTGCCCCAATACCGAATACCACTGAAGATACAGATAATGAAACAGCTCATTCAAGCCACAGCGACCCCATAATAGGCGCTACCTATACAGAAAAAAGTATTAACACTTATAAAAATCAAATAATAATCTCTAGCCAAAAAGACCCATTATATTACAAGGTTCATAGAGAGACTATTTTCAATAAAACTAGAATACACCTTACAGTTTCAAAAACAAGAAATGATGAACTTTTTACCAAGTTCATCAAAGAAAACATGGTTCCAAAACAAACCTATTGTTTCTACTTCAAAGATAAAGAACTCGAACCGCCACTAATCAGAATATTCCAAAATTACTTCAAAAATAACAGCTTCACCTTACATATTTCTAACTCTATGCTTACAGACGTCATAGATGAAGACGAACAAAAACTCAGATTACAACAATATCATGAAACTAAAACAAGTCACCGTGGCATTCAAGAAAACTTAAATTCAATCAGGAGAGTATATTATTGGTCAAACTTAGACACAAAGACGTAAAAGATTATGTGAATACTTGTGAAATATGCTAAAAATCAAAATACGAGAGACATCCAACAAAAATAGTCTTTAAACCCACTCCTCTAGGTTATGAACCATTTGACCACTTATATATATAGACACATATAAAACACACGGACAATATTTTCTGACGATAACAGACAGCTTCTCGAAATTTAGTCAAGCATACCCCATAAAATCCCCAAACGCAATTGAAATATCAAACAAACTCCTTCAATTCTTTAACCATTTCGGTCTCCCTAGACGCATAACCATGGATAACGGAACAGAATTAAAAAACGAAGTTATTCAAAGCCTATGTAAGACACACGAAATTGAAATCCATTACACTACTCTATACAATCCTAATAGTAACAGTCCCGTCGAACGATTCCACTAAACTTTAGCAGAGACTATAACGACCCTAAAAAACACCAAACCTAACGAATCGATTGAGACTCTAGTAAACTATGCCCTTCTGTCATACAATAATTCAATCCACAGTGCAACCGACTATACACCTTTCCAAATAATACGAGGGAAACTAAATTATAAGAATCCCTTTGAAATATCAGAAAAGGATAAAATAACCCAATATATGCAGGACCATGTAGATAATATCCAAACCTTGAACAAACTAATACTCGAAAAACTAGAAAATAAACAAAGAACAAGCCTAGAGAAAATCAACCAAGACAAACAACCCCAGGCAAATATTGACCCCACACAGAAGCTATTTAAGCAAAAGAAATGTAATGCATCTCAAAAGAAGAAAATGAATAGGTACGAGGAATTAGAAAACCCTGTAATTATTAGCGATAATAAAATAAAATCCAACAGGAAAATCTACCATCAGCGTATTCTAAAACCTCAACGTATTGTTTCAGGTAGACGAAATGCGATACCTAACAATAATCCTCGGACTAGGACTAGTCTACGCACTAGAAATAAAAGAAATTAAGAATCCTATCTTACCAGTACATATCGGACAAACACAAACCATCATCTCAAAATACACATTCCTTTACCACATCAATCTTACTAATCCCGCAAATTCTTTAACACAAATTAAGAATTCACTTAATAATCTACAAAATTCAATCAACGACCAACAAAAAGTAAACCACTTTTCTATCTTATTATTAAATAAAATATCTCATGCAAACTCTCTAGCAGCAACAGTCTCAAGCAAAATCGATAACCTTTCAGAAAAATACAGAAAGAAAAGAGGTCTAATTAACATAGTAGGTAAAGTTCAAAAATGGTTATTCGGAACATTAGATTCGGAAGACGAAAATCATATAACTTCATACTTGGAAACACTGCAATCAAATGAAAAAACTCTCCACAATGACTTGGAAACCCAACAAAGTTTCCTCACTCAGCTTACGAACACATATAGTGATAATTTCCGAACATTAAGCGAAAATCAAAATGTTTTAGAAAATCATGTTAAACATCTATCGAAAGAAGTCAATGAATTAATGAACCTAGACCAGGCCTTTTCATTCTTTAATATCATAGACAATTTACAAACAGAACTTCAAGCACTTCAATACATATTTAACAATCTTGAAACAGCAATTTCATTTGCTAGACTGAATATTTTGCACAGTTCAATACTGGAAACAAAACATCTCAGATCAGCCTTAGAGAAGTTAAGTAAAATTTACGGTATAGAAAAGGTACCAAAACTCAAGCGTTTACTAAATTATTATTCTCTCTTATCCGCACAGGTAATCATTAAAGAAAGATTAATTTTATTCAAAATTCATATGCCTATAACATCTTCCCAATTTAAATACATCCAACTATATCCAATACCAATAAAAAACCAAACCATAATCCCTGAACACCCTTACCTCTTACTCAACACAGAAGAATACTGGACCACATCAGAAAAATGCCCAGAAATCGACAACCTTTACTTTTGCCTCCAACAAAACCTGCACAAACAACAACCTTGTTTAGCAGACCTCATGAGAACGGGAAAAAACTCATGCCCTGGAATCTACATAAACTTTTCCGAAACAAGCACAACCCAAATAAGTGCACAAGAAGTCTTAGTAATTCCTGCGACAACAACAAGCATCAGATCCCATTGCGACGCCGAAGGCATATACGAAATTAACAAACCCTCTGTCATCTCACTAGGGAAATGCAAAATTTCCATTAACAGCAAACAATTTCAAATAGAACAATCCACTCATGAAGAATTCGTATTCGAATTACCCACATTCGAAACAGTACAACCTGAACATAATACAAAGAAGACTTTCCATCTGAAACAAATAAGCAGCGAAGACATCAAGCAAATCAACACAATTGCAACCAATTTACAAGTCTCGGATTTACACATCATTCGCAACAAAAGCCACCCATGGATCAATACCACAATCATAGTAACCGTTGTAGCAACATTAATAGCCGCCCTATGCTATTCCGACGCCGATGCCTGAGAAGTCCATCAAGCAACCCAAAAACATCCCAAGACGTACAGAAAATAAAGGAGCCCTTATTTTCTGATCTGGGAAGGGAGGAGTTATGTAGTTGAAAATCTTCCACTATTATTTACTTAATGTTAAGATAATGCATCTACTTTCTAAAGTATTTACTTTAACGATATATTTATTACGTTTTCCAATATATAAGTGTGTAATCAACCCTAGAAGTTAAGTTAGTGTTACTGAAGACTTTGTACTGTTAGCATAAGTTTGTAAACCTAATTTCGAAAATAAAAGTTTTTTTTACGGTTTCGCGTTTTTTAAGTTGTGGGTGTTTGACAAAAATATTTTTTTCTCAGAAAGAAATGCTTTTTTCCTTAAACTTCTCCATTCAATGTCCTTTTTATATTTTTAATTATTTTCTTCCACTTCGCGAAGTTGTTGAAGCTGTTGACTGTAAGGTATTAACGAGTGTGAAAGATTAGAACGACGAGGTCGTAGACCGAGTCGTCCTAATCACACGAGTTTTGTAGTCATGTTAAAACGCACGTGTGATGTACAACGTTTTATCTGCAAAGCCAAAAATAAGAATGTTTTTTCCATTATTTCCGTTTATTAGTAGTTGTCTACCTTCATTTTATCTTTACAGGTTTACCTTTGGCATTTGTCAAATCACCAAAAATAGTTGTGTTATAGATTCATAACCTAGTCCATAACACCACTAGTTGTGTTATGAAATCATAACCTAGGCTATAACACAACTAGTTATGTTATGAGTCTCATGACATGTCATTATGTAAAAACGTCTTAACCAATCGCTTGTAGATAAAAATTAAAAGAATTTGAAGCTGCGAAATTATTGACACTATTCAATAGAGATTTGTAGAGGATTTTATTGGCTTTAAATTGAGCTGAATTAGCTTAAGATGGGATTGAAATTGTGAAATAAAATGTGTGCCGATGTCATTTTAAAGACACTCAAATTTCGGAAAAACAACATCAAGGATCATTTTTTATTTTTGTGCGGAAAATATTTGAGGGATTGGGTTGAAATTTTGTAAATAGGCGCAGAGAAAATATTTTAATCTAAAAAAAAAAATCCTTCTTGCTCAACTTGATTCAAACAAAGTTAGAAGTCTTTGAAGTTTCCCAGCTAGGAAAACTATCGAAGCTGCATTGAAACTATAAACTAAAGATTTGTGAAGGATTTAATTGGCTCTAATTTGAGCCTAATTACATTGAAATTAACAAAGTTGTAAAGCAAAATGTGCTTTTCATTTTGAGAATAATCAATTCTAAAATTGACATTAAGGGACGCTTTATTACTTCGAGGAAAGTGTTGGAGTGATTAGAGTGATATCCTATAAATGTACTTGTCCACTTTGACAAAATCGAAGCTTATTTGCAGCTGCAAAACTATTGAAACTATTTTACGAAAATGTGTAGAGAATTTTATTATTGGCATTGAAATTAATAAAGTTGTGAAGCGGAATGTGTGACAAAGTCATTTTGGAAAAAATCAACTTCCCAAGAAAACGACATTAAGGGGCGTTTTACTTTTTCTCTGAAGAAAATACTGGAGGGATTGAATTGGATTGATACTGAATCAGATTAATTAATGAAATTAGATAAGATTTAGAAATGATCAAAAATCCATTTTCTGAAAAAGAGAGAGAAAGATTATAAATATCAAATTCCACTTTACCGCACACTATGCGGTAAAGTGCACTTTACCACCGCACACTTTGTATTCTACTTTACCGCATATTATGCTGTAAAGTTAACTTTACCGCACACTATGCGATAAAGTGCACTTTACTGCATAGTGTGCGGTGAAGTGATACTTTCTATTTGCAAATACGTGCGGTAAAGTGCACTTTACCGCACGCTCGTTGGTAAAAACTTTTTACAAGTCAGTAGAGTCAGTAGAATTATTTATTAAAATTGTATTACCTATGGTTTATTTTTTTCCAAGATAGATTTTGGCATTGTCAACTTTGAAACATAAACAATGCCGCTAATGCCGCTTATTGGTCGCCATTGTAAAACTGATGTCAACCTGCAGGAACACCTCATTTTGCGACCAATCAGGGTCAAGCGTTATTATTTATGTTTCAAAGTTTTCAATGTCAAAATCTATCTTGGGAAAAAATAAAGAGTAGTAACTTTTTATTTAGGTTGCCAACATTAGTGCTTCGATTCCGTCAGCTGGCTGGGATAAACGACAGGGTCGTATTTAAATTATTTAAAAAAGTGATATAGGTACCGAATAAAAATTTATTTTCAATTTCTTCAAAGGAAGCTAACTTTTTAAAATCCTGCATAGTAATAATAAACATAAGTACCTACTAGAACAAACGTAATACTTTTTAATATGTAGTTCTTGTTGCACTTGCACTAAATTTTATTGTTCAAGTCATTTTCAGACACTACAATTTCGTTATTAGTTTGAATATACAGGGAACAGGGATTAACTTACTTAAACTAAAACCAGGTTTGAAACGCAACACCGAAACTCGGGCCTAAGGCACAGAACACTACATATAAAACCAAAAAACCGATTGCGAATATCAAAGTATCAAAAAATAATGCAGAACACAGCAAAAAACTGAAACAATTTCACACAAAAATTCGAAATTCAAAATTTAAAGATCCGAATCTGATATTTTTTTTAATGTCAAATCGAAATGTCATTTATCATTATTTGATAGTTGTCAGAAAAATAACGCTCAAAATTCAAAATCTATCGTGAATTCAATTATACCAGTCACCCTATGTAGGAACAAATATTAACTCTCATCTCGTAGAAAAAAATAGTGTTCCCAACTCATGCGAAAAGTCCCACTTTTCCGCATGCGATTGCAGTTTACCAAGCGACGCCCAGCTGTGTTCGGCAAACAATCAAGAAATATACTTAATACATAAAGGATTTTTACGCTATATTTAGGATGACGTCACGTCACCTTTAGTAAATTTATGCTGCCAACCTAACAAAACTAAAAGTACTTTTTAACGCATTTAAAGTAGAAGAATTTCAGATGTTTTTTGTAGGCAACGGCGCGCGACGTTGCATGACTTTTATAAATATTTCCATTTTGTTGTTTTTAGCTGTCGTCAAAATTATTGACACATGACAATCTGGTAAATTATAAGAAAAAAAATAGGCATTGACAACATTGTCTGTCCTTGTAGTTAGGGAGACGACCGCATTTTTCCTACCCCGATCGAGTTATGTGTCGACACTATTATCAATATATAGTATTATGTGCATCTATTAACCTGTATTCCTGCCTGAGAGCAAATGCTGCCGGAAATATCTTTTAACAAATTATTAACAAATTGAAAAAAACGTAACACTACCCCCATCGAGTTATGCCCTAAGTAGGGTATCAGATTGAAGGTCTCGATGTCCCCTATCTAAAAAGTCGATCCTGTCTCGTGAGAACTTGCCGGAAAAGGGTGGCAGGACAGCTTATTGGGGCAAGGGCCCGCGGTCTCAGCTTTGACACCTATCAAGTTTTGCGCTGAATGATGTGTCAAATTAAAGGTGTCAATAAGTTGATTTAAGGTCTCTTCGCACAGAAATCCCAAACCAGAAGGAGTGAATTTCATTGTTTGAAATTAGTTTCCTGAAGGCCCATCCTCAATCAATTAGGCATTCCATCGACCTGTCAAAACTATTCCAAAATGGCCACCGTGGCGGAAGTTCCTTATTCCGTATATGAGAGTATAGAATTTAAAGCTTTTTTTAAGTGCATTGAGTGGTTGTTTTGTGACTAAACCCTATTAATTTTTTTATTTTATTGACTTTATAAGGCTTTTTTCTAATTAAAAATGCCACAAAGATGTCTTGTAGTTGATTTTAGAAGGCGTTTCAACAAGAATGATGTCAGGTTGTTTTCAGTGCCCAACTTTTCAAATTTTTCCAATTAAAACGTAAAAATTATTCAGTACCACTGTTCCTGCATCTAAAATAAAGCCATACTCGAAATACCTATAAGAATCTAAACTTTTGTAGGCCTTCATTTGCTCATTGCTGTAAAAACTAGATCAAAATGTACAACTAGACATTTTTTCAAACTTATTGTTCGTCCACATCCCGATTTTCCTGCATTAAAGTCTTTGAATATTCACTCTGCATCTCAAAAAGTATATTATAATAAAATAAACTGTAATTAGCTCAAAATTATTCCAAATAATCTCAAGATAAACAAACAAACGTCAAATTTTCCACTCTCGCCATATTGAAAAATCACGTGGTTTGGAGAGCCTAATTTGGTAGCGAAGTGGCACTTCGGCACGCAAGCTAGGAAAATGTTGTTTAACGTTGGCATCCTCAATTCAATTCCGTGCTGGCATGCATGCCGACCCCGAAGTGAAAGCTGCAAGCTTTTTCGATGCGTGCCGACATGTCATGCGCAGTATGGTAAAAATAATATAGGTTATCCTCGCGTTCGGTATTTTGCTCAAAGAGTAGAGCGTGCAGAGCGGAGCCGTAATCACGTGACGTACAGGGCAGTGAAACGCTGTATCAGAGGGCTCGAAATTGTATTAAACGAACGTGAATGAGTCTGCACCGAGTACATTTCTTAAATAAACGAACGGTAAATTCATGCTCAGAGAACTTAGATTGAAATACCGAACGCACGGTATGTGACCGTACTACACGCACAGCAGACTGAAAATTGACAGCATTGAGGATGGGTATCAATTTCCCAGCACGCGTGCCAAAGTGCCACTTCGCTACCAGATTGATTGAGGATGTAGCTTAACTGTTTCCAACCAATGAATTTCGCAAGGTGTCAACCTTTAATTTGACACATCATTTAGTGCAAAGCTTGATAGGTGTCAAAGCAGAGACCGCGGACCCTTGCCCCAATAAGCTGTCCTGCCACCCTTTTCCGGCAAGTTCTCACGAGGCAGGATCGACTTTTTAGATAGGTGACATCGAGACCTTCAATCTGATACCCTACTTAGGGCATAACTCGATGGGGGTAGTGTTACGTTTTTTTCAATTTGTTAATAATTTGTTAAAAGATATTTCCGGCAGCATTTGCTCTCAGGCAGGAATACAGGTTCATAGATGCACATAATACTATATATTGATAATAGTGTCGACACATAACTCGATCGGGGTAGGAAAAATGCGGTCGTCTCCCAGACTATTGTTCGATGACGTCGTCCTAAATATAACATAAAAAACCTATATATGATAATAAAAACATATTTACAGATTTTTATAGCTACGGTAATAGAGACTTCTATATAAATAAGGATTAATTAAGAAATGAGGTTTGACAACATAATTAGGTAATTTCCACAGTTACCTGCTTAAAAAAGGAGTCTGGTAGTTGTACAACTTTAGAGAAACTTTTGTGGCTTCTATTATTAGAATTAAAAAAAAAAAGAAATCTAGAACCTCTTGTTTATTAAAAAAAACACTCTGTGTAATTAGATAATTTTAATTGCTCTTACAAAATTAATTTTCTCCGATTCAAGGGCTGCTGCGTGCTACTACTTAATTCGAGGACAAACTAATGAGTGCCCCTTGTGCAAATTAGGTTACCCCGGGAAAACACAAGTTTCTCGGTAAATTAAAGGGAAACCTGAGACGTTTTGCCGAACTTTTTCCAATAAGCGTGCAACTTTGTTGCTCTACGGAATTACGACATACTCCGAAATGACGCTGAAACTCTAAAGTAAGTTTTTAGAAGAAACCACCGCTGGCTGTGACGTAGGCTTTTCGACTTTGTTATTTACGACTTTGATAGCGCAAATATTAATTTGAGTATTCAGGAATGACGATGACCTTTAAATATTGGAAAATGTCATAGTGTATTCTTGCAAAAAATACCATCTTTCTTTCAACGCTTATTTCTCAAAAAGCGTCTTTTTAACGTATAGTATTTTTAAAATCAGTTGCAACAAAGTAAAAATAAATTACAACTGGTGGCTGACTAGTGGCAGTGCATTTCTTATGGAAATATTCAATCACCAGTCAGCCACCAGTCGTTATTTATGTTCACCTTGTTTCAATTGACTTTATCAAGAATATACCTACAAGATTTGGTTCCATTCAAAGATTGTTTAGAATTAAATTATATATGACGTATATCAAAAAATTGGCAAAATCCATGGAACCCAAAAATTCTATGTTATCCGTGTGTTTTTCTTTAAGTTAAAAGATTTTGAAGAAGAAACTTTCTTGCGAATCTGCTTTTGTATTGTTAAACATAGATGGGAAATTATGCATAACTGGGTGGGTACACTTGAATCCGGAACAGTAGTTGTTGATTTACATCATAGTTTGCTATGAGAAAGAATGGTACCTATTTATTTTCAAAATTAGAAACTTTCCAAGTGTGCAACGGCTGAGACGGGCAAGAATTTAAAATTTGAGAAGATACAATTTGTGCCAGGATTGTTTTTAAACTTGAAGTTTTTCAAATCAAAGAGAAATAAGTCCAATTTTATCCAACACTTCAAACTCGAATCTCTTGAAAACTACTTTCAGAACAGTAATTGGTGCAATTGGGGACTTCGGATCTTGCTGGTTATTTATATTAGTGAAATAGTTACAACAAGGAAAAATAATACAAATAGTATTACTTCAAAAAAGGGATATTCCGGACTACTCATAACAATTTTTATCAGGTATTCTCTCAGATAGGGTTTCCATACGTCCGGATTTACCCGGACATGTTTGGGTTTTTAGGGTGTCCAGCGAAGTCCGGCCGGAATTCGGAACAATGTCCGGAAAATTCGGAGATCGTGAAAACATTCATACTCACTCAGTTTACGCACTATTCAAAAGACGTAAAATTTTACTTTACGCATAAGTACGTAAAGTATTCGCTTTAAGCCTAGTACTCATAACTGCGAAATTCGCATTTTTTTGTCATTGCTTCGACAATTTGACGTTTGATACACGCATAATACGTCAAATTGTCAACGCAATGTGCGAATTTCGCAGTTATGAGTACTAGGCTTTACACTAGTCCCGTGAAGTAATGTCAATGACAGATGTCGATACTGTCAATTTTTTCTAGTAAATTACTTCACTTTACGCTCTAGTGCGTAAAGTATTTGTCTGAATTTATTTTTTTACACATATTTTATAGGTAGTAGAATTTTTTTTTGAATAAAGTGAAGTAAAGTGAACCTTTTTTCACGAATGTGAATTTTGTCGCACTCGCCTTTTATTTTACACACTTGTTGCATAAATAGCTATTTTAGCAAAGTCCGGATTTTGTCCGGATTTCTTGACTTCTGTGTCCTGAATTCCGAAAAACTTTTATGGAAACCCTACTCTCAGATATTGTACTCGCTGCAAAACTCCCTGTTTTTTCAATGCCGGTTACATTTAGATCCTCACGTCGGGGGCGCCTCGGGGTCCCTCAAGTGGTACCGTATAAAGGGTGTCAATATTGGGGAAACAACATTCAACATTCTTATGTAAGCTGACTTCTAAGTGACCATACGCACTATGTATAGTATAGATGACATCGTACTCAGGATTTATCTAGATGTCTTAGTCTTGTTTTCTCGAATACATTAAAATTCTAGAAGTAAACAACCGAATTCTTAGAATCTCAATTTGGCCAGGATCTCGATGCAATTTTGTAATAGTAACAGTATTGTTTAATGTTGTTATTATGATAGAATAATTGAGTGGACTGTATTGTTGATGGTTTATTTTACAATAATTTTAATAAAAAAATAGAATTCAATAGAAATGATAATAAGAGCATGTTGTTGCTGTCGGTTGCTCGGAGGGAATCGTCATGGTGCCGCCTTCTGTCGTTTTTCGTTGGTTGCCTTTTCTCTCTCTTCTGGTTATTGACAGCGCGCTGTTGCCAGATGTTTCATTTTTCAGGTGACACAGTGATGACGTCACAACAAGTATTATTTATAAATTTTCTAAAATTTTCTTTGTTTTCCATTCAAGGTGTGGACGTTTGGCGACGTGTGGTGCCGTGTGTGGCTGGCCGTTGACGTGTGGATGTGCACCGCGTCCATCTTGAATCTGTGCGCCATAAGTCTGGACCGTTACGTGGCCGTCACGAGACCAATCACGTATCCGAGTATCATGTCTCGGTCACGCGCCAAATGGCTCGTTGCCGCCCTGTGGGCACTTAGTTTTGTCATTTGTTTTCCGCCGTTAGTTGGCGTCGGTTGGAAGGAAGATGTGGATTCAAAGGTAAGTTTTTCTAATAAATCATCACTCGGCAGTTATTAATTGCAATTTTCAGTTGGTATCAAACAGTACAACAGCGCCTCCTGCTGAGCATTGTCCTTGGAAATGCGAGCTAATCAACGAATCGGGCTATGTCGTGTACTCGGCCTTAGGATCCTTCTACATTCCCATGTTCGTGATGCTGTTTTTCTATTGGCGTATTTACCTTGCCGCTATACGCACCACGAGAGCTATCAATCGGGGCTTCAAAATCACAGGTAAGAATATTTATTCGGGAAAAACGAAAAAATTAAACAAGAAGTCAGGTACAACTTTCGAATTATGGAGCATAAAGATTACAATTAAGTAGCAACAGGATTGCAAACTTAAGATTTCCTGGGAAATTCATAACAACAAGACTACAAGCTTAACATTTCCTGATAATACAGAAACAAGCTTAATTTTCTTCGACTATATTACAATGGGTTCGACGTATTTACGCCGACACGTGATTTCCCGACACGTAAATGTCCCGACCGTAGAAACCTCGACAAATACTTTACTCAGGACTGTCGTTGACGACGTTGACGTTGTTTTGTTTTGTTCTAAATATATTTTTGGATCGAGCTCTTGAGTAAACCATACATGCGAATATTAAAATTTTCCATTTGCCGTGAAAATACTAATTAATCTTGTGTAAGTGTTATCCCATATGTTGAAATAATAAGTAGGTACTATAGAGAGAATAGATAAGAAAATATAATTCACACATCAAATTATACTTTTTGTCATATACAATGGCATATAGGTTAGGAAGAATTTAAGCCTATTTTAAACCCTATGGGGCAAAATCGGGGAGGTCGACATCAATGTAAATAGCAATGAGAAAATCAAATCAGATAATAATAAACCAGAAATTAAATTGAAGAAGCAATATAAATATGACGAGAATGCATCAGGTCCATTTAAAGTAGTATTTCAGGATCCCCAGAGAAACAATATTGTCAACTACTTAAGTAAATACCAGTTTGTACATCAAATTTACTAAAGTGTGTCGACGAGTCAGGATTTATTTGGTATAAATACAGCGTCGAAATCCATTACCGGCAGACTAAAGCTAGTGCGAACTACCTCTAATGGGAAAAGCCCCTCTAGCTAAGTCTCCTCCCAGTGCAAACTACCTTTAATGGAAAACGCCCTTCTGGACCTGTATCAAAGCCAGTTTCAGTCTTCAATCACGCCAAGTGTACAAAGGGTACATAATTAATACAGAGTGGCCCATAAGTAGTACGTCCCTCCGTAGAAGAGACGTCATGATACCATTTCTAGGGTAATACTATTATTAATCAATACACATCTTATTATACCAATACCAAGCGAGTTTCTCTCTACCTGAACCCAATCTACACCCCCAAGTCACGCGCCTGTTGTGACGTCCCAGGACAAAACGTATAAGGGTTGTGACATATTTGGTGGAGGTGCCGGGTATCGAAACGGCGCCTCCAGAGATCAGCTCCAGATAATTCTCTGGTATCTAGTTCCATGGTCACAGTAATGGAATGGAAAATTTCAGAAGACTGTAGTAACAGCGACCATTATCCAATATTAATTTTCTTAAAACATACCGAGATTGAGTCAATGCAAAGAAGTACACCTAGAAGAAACACAAGCAAGGCAAATTGGGAAAGATATCATGAAGAACTGTTAAACAGCCCACAATCATATTTTGATCTCAGAAAAAGATATACTAGAAGTTGCTGGAAAAACAGTACTGGAAAAAAAAGTTGAACAAAGAAAGCACAAAGATCCGCGCGGTCCCATGGTAGGATGAAGAATGTCAGAAGTTTTTTGAATATAGGGAAATTAATAAAACGTGTATGTGGGGGATCAAAATTTCTGACATTAGCATGTCGCAATGTTGCCGCATCAACCCTCGTTTTACTTTGACATATCATAAAGTTTGTCATTTTCCCAGGTTACATTTTTATTAATAAATTGATAAGAATAATTATAATACCAAAAAACGAAATTCCAAATAAATTATATCCCAACTATCAATCCCCGACTCGTTAGAAACTGACAACAAACCTCAAAATGTTAAAATCAATAACCAAAGATTTGCAGAAGGCAACTATTGGCAACATTACCCACGAGTGTCAACCTAAATCTCATTTTATCGGCGGATTCGGTTATATGATCCGACACTATTCTGTCTTTTTTTAACTAGGGTTAAAAAAGAAGAGAAAATGCGCTCTGAGCTTAAAACGAATTTTAATTTCTTACAAACTGCAATTTGCAATAATTTCGATGTCATTGATGACCTGCAACCATTATTTTAATAATTTCACTATAAAATGAAAATGCTATAAATAAACTCAAATATGAATATTCAATTGAAAATTTCAGCCAAGTAAAAAGCTCAGATGAGAAAGAAATTAAAAGAAAAGAAAAAGAAGAGCTTTAAAGAATATTGTGGAAATATAAATAGAAATACATCATTACAGGAAATTTGGACAACAATAAGAATATTCTTGAAAGGGAAAATTAAACCAAGGAATGAAGCTCCAGAGCGGGAAATAGGAATAGAAATAATCAAAAAGCTGAACCAGGTGAACATAGACCCAGATTAGATTTCAGGGTGGACAGAAAACATGAAAATTTCCAATTGGAAGAGGAAGAAGAAATTACCGTAGCAGAACTGGAAAATGTTATGCAAGGGAAAAAAAAATCGGCCTCTGGACTGGACAACATAACATACTCTATGATTAAAAATTTACCAACCTTAGAAAAACAATATCTACTTACTTAGAATATTCAATAATATCCTCAAAAAAAATAAGATACCAATGCAAGAGAAGAAAATCTTGAAGGACAACAGAGACAGTGCAGTTGCAAAAAACATAAAAAAAAACAGATTGGAATGGAAATTGGAGAATATAGAAAGGAATTGCCGGAATTACAAATTGGTTTCAGGAAAGGCGAGGTATGTCTAGAATCATCAGAATATCATACCTAACAGTTAAAATTTAAAACAATTTCATCAAAAAATTGATAGGTACTTACACCTGTGGTTTTTCTGGATATTACAGGGGGTGATCCTACCACTCTTTTACAAATATATAAAGCAATCGTGAGATCTCATTTGGATAATGGATCCCAATTCATCAATGGGTACCACAACAATTAAAAATAAAGAAAAACTAGAGTGTCTAGTTTTTAGGATTATAAAAAGTATACTTATTAAGTATTTAAAATTATTGTTATCAGTTTATCAATTTATTTAGAATTTAGGATTTTCATTTACTTTGACAACGCCGCTATAAATCTTGAACAGAGGGCGTAATTTTCCCGAAAAAGGGTAGAAATCGAAGATTATTGATTTTTCAAGAGAGCGTTGACTTCTCGGTACTCGTTGCACAAGCACAGAGCTGGGGCCTTATTCTGTAAAAAACGGAGCGTTCGATTCGGTAGAATTTACTTCAATTGTGACGTCATTTTCGGTTTGCTAGCATGGAAGCTATTCCGAAAATGCCGAAAATGACGTCACAATCGAAGAAATTCTACCGAATCGAACGGTTCGTTCTTTACAGAATAAGCCCTCAGTAAAAGGGCTTGAAGCACCAAGTCCTAAGCCCTCTATCAAAGTGCTTCAATTTCAAGCACAAATTCCTTTTTATTTTCAAAAGTGCTTCACAAGCACAAAGCCCTCAAAGTGATTTAAAAAGTGCTTGAAGCACATCAAAAGTGCTTGAGGTGCTTTGAAAAGGGCTTCAAGCTCTTTAAATGTGCTTGAAGCTCTTTAAATGTACCTAGAGCACTTTGAATTTGTAATAAAATTATCAAAGTGGCATAAGCTACCGCGTACACTCATCACACAGAATTGGTATAGTAGAGACGAACTTTACATTTCACAGAGTAGCAGTAGTATGTTTTTTTTTTGAGAAGTAGTTCTGGGGTACTTGGGGTAGTTGGGGTACTACATGGTAATTCAATTTTAAGGTTTTCAAAATGTTCAATGGGGAAAAGTGAAAAAAATCCAGTGATAAAGTTAAATAGGGTACCAATATAGATTAATTATTTATTTGAATAATAAGTTCATTCATTTTTTTTTTAATTCCATTCTAAGCTCAAGCCCAAAACCTCCATTGTTAAGAGAGAAAAGACATAAGACGGTTCAAGTTTAAATAATAGAAAAAAAAATTAAGGGACAAAACACGATCGAAAATTTTCAAGTGGGGGATAGGTTGAATGATGGTCAATTCAAATTCCTTTCAAAGTGCTTCAAGCCCTTTTAAAGTGCTTCAAGCCCTTTCAAAGTGCTTCAAGCCCTTTCCAAAAAATTTAAAATCTATAAAAGGGCTTGTAGCACAGGGCTTTCAAGTCCTCAAAGTGCTTCAAGCACTTTTGCAAGCACAAAGCACTCAAGCCCTGCCCAGCTCTGCACAAGCACCCAGTAAAATTAAAAATTAAAAAGTAAAACTAAGAGCAGTGTGCTCATCAACTCAGTATTCGGCTAAGGACAATTCTGAGCTGCACCAACAAATTTTTTAGTAACAGAAGCAAGTGAACAATCTTTCTAGGTAAGAAGAAAATGGCTAACTCAAAAAATTATTGCTGAAAAAACATGAAAATAAGCAACAACCCCATTATAATATTAATTAAGAAGTTTAGGGAGCTGGATAGAAATGGAGGCTATTTTGCCAATAGAGCAGTCCCATTCCTGGTACAGGAATATGGGGAACTGGAAGAGGAATAAAGAAATATATGGAACACATCCCAGGTTTGAATTTGTATATAAATACAAAATAGGGAAAATACCAAGATCGGTAGATCGGATATCAACAAACAGAATATAGAAATTAGAACAAAATTTGCGGAAAGATGAAAAGTTTAAACATTATTATAAGTTTTATGCAGATGCAAATGTGGAAAAAAGCACAGGGTTTGGAGTTTACTGCTCACAGGCAGACTACGCATTCTCGTCCAGACTTCCCAATATTACTCATATCTGCACCGCTGAAACAGTAGCAATACACAAAGCTGTGGTTGTGTGTTTGGAGGAAAATATGTATAAAACGAGCCTAATTTTGACAGACTCACAAAGCACGGTGAAAGCATTGAATTGTACAAATTCTAAAAATCTTGTAGCATCCGCGCCAAGAAGGTACTCTATTATTTAGGTTAAATGGTAAATTGCGAGCGGTTATATTTGATGGTAATTATTTTCTTGGGCAGCTACTGAAAAATAAATTGTGGGGGCGGGTCTATTTGCAAGAGAGAGAAACAAACTGATTTTATGGTTATTCGTTAATAATTATACTTTATTAATGAGATAAGCAGTTATCATTTCCAATTAAAATGGTACATATTTTCTAAACCCTCTACACAGTCTCTGAGCTTATGAATCAAATGTTGCAATTAAAAATCCTTTCACTTCATATAGCCCTACTACGTCAGGTACAATATTTTTAAATCCTAAACACCTTTTATACCTCAAAACAATAATTCATAATTTAGTGTAATTATTATAACTTGTATTCTATAAGCGTATAAAATCCCCGAACTCGCTCACTGTCAACTTTTTGTACAATACTTATACTCAAACTAGTGTATTTAGCCAGACTAAATACTAATAAAACAATGAACATTTTATCTGAATTAATTTAATTAGAAACCAAATTATCAGACTAATCATTTTCTAGACCCAACAAAACAGTTAATTTCGATTATCCAAACTCTTCAGTAAAATATTCTAAGTCAATTCACTCAAGATAATAATATTTATGCAATAAAGTTTCATAGTCAAATTCACTTCATAGTCATTCCAATATTGATAAAGTCAAAATAAAACTTATCACTAGAGTGACAACATTGGTCCTTAAAACACTATTTGATTACAACTACTAATCGATTATTTAGAGCTTGCACATAATGTTGAACGAATTGAAATGTTCTTTCTTTCACAATTTTCCGTTTTTTTTTTTTTTTTTTCAAATAAGATTCGATTAAACGCGTTTTTCCGAAGCAACAAAAAGAAAACTTTTCACGAATTTTATCCGGACTGACTCATTAGGTACTGTAGACTTAAACTCAAGACTGTACTGAAGACTCAACTGGACTGATGTGAAGACTGATTCTAAACTTCTACAACCGCTGTTTTGTTTTTATATTTTTCGATCCCCCAAAAAATTTCTATGTCCATTCATTAACCTTCCTCTTTTATTCTATTATTTACCCACCAAAATCGACAATATGGACGGTCGTTTGACCATCTGTAATTCAATTCTATTGGTCGACCTAGATATTATTCAAAAAATTTTCAACTTGCTCATCGGATGATGATGAAATCTATGTCGAAATTGTATTATTATTCAGGGTCAATTAAATTGGAAAGAATGTCGAAGACACTTTAATTCAAGGAAAAACCACATTCGACACTCGTGCCGGCAATAAATTATACGATCTTTTGAAATTTCTGTCATTTTGGGACCGAATTTAATTAGGTCTAACCTTGTATTTTATCTTTTCCGGGTTTTGATTTATGAGTTCAACTAACTTGATGACACACGCCTGATGACTGGCTATTAGAAATTGAACATATTTTTTATATTCTAATTAATTTGGGGTCAACGCTAATTTGTCTCATCATTTTCCAGTTTTATTGATACTGATTTGAAATACTAGAAATTCAATTTTTGATTATTTCATCACATATAATTTTTACTGTTAAGACATTATAAATTACGGGTCTATTTTTCCCGGGTCATTACAATCCAAATTACATAATAGCAATGACTAAACAACAAATAATGGAAGAAAATGAAAATGGTTTTGACATTATTTTTATGTCAGGATACTCAAATATTAGTGGCAACACGATAGCAGACCAATTGGCTAATGTAAGTAGAAGGCTTAATGCCCATATCGGCCATATCCAATACAACTAGATGTAAAAGAATATATACCTGAAATTAAGAAACAACATTGAGAACTTTGGAATACTATATGGAAGGAATTACTAGGGAAAAAAAGAGTTAAATACAAGGGGGTGTATCAGACTTTCCCAAAGGAACCTTGGTTCAATAATATAGGATACATAAACAGAAAACAGATAACCACGATAATCAGGATGATAACTGGACACTGTCTAACTGGTTAAAAGTTGAAAGTTTGTCTATCATGAATAAACGCCAATAAATCGAAAACATGAAGAATTAGGTATAGGCAAAGTATACATAGTCTGAAAGCTAGTTTTATCAGCTTTTCAAATGCGTATTATTATACAGGGTGTTCCATTAAAAAAAAAAAAATTCTGGCATTTCTGTTACCGACAAAATTTAATTTCTAGACTATCCTGTATGTTTGAACTAAGATATGAGTGAAAGATCAAATGCCTACAGGCATTGTTCAGAGATAACCCAAATTTCAGCAAGTCCTGTTTTTGTTAAAAAAAAATTGAAATTAATTTATTCCCGAAAAACGGCGACAGAAAGATATAGGAAAGTATTAGGAAAAGTTGCTCATAATTTGATGCCGAATTCAAAAACCTAAAAATATACTGGATCTGGTTTAGAGTAGAAGCGGCAACACCGCATAGTCGAATATATTTTTAAAGTGTAGATCATGGTGGTTTATCCCGGTTGCCAAATTTTCAAAATTATCCGCTTTTCAGTTCTCCATGAACGTCTAATACGCCATCCACCGTGGAACACCCTGTATATTAGATCTCATTACAGGACGGGTGAGGGAGCGGGACTTACCGGAAATCTACATCAACCACAATTAGTTTTGGCTAGATACCCCAGACCAGACGGTGTCACAGTGTTGCCAGGTGTGGCGCATTTGCGCCAAAGCGGCGTTTTCAAAATTGAAATGGCACCTTAAATTTTGGAAAATACGCCAAGCGCCCACAAGTGGCGCTTTATAATTGTGGCCTTTACAGTGAAACAATAAGCCACAGTGGTGACAATAGGCTCGTACAGCATATTTTTTTTATTACATATTCTAAAAGAGCGTATTGAGTTTAGCAGTTGTGCAAAATTTTATAATTTTCCGAGCCCTTGTTCATATTTAAATAAATTATCAAAAAGCTCCAAATTTGGAAGCTTTGAAACACGCGGTGACGTCACTGCATCTCTCATGTTGGTCGTGTGACGGCCTTTAGCCCATCTTGACTCGAGAGATGACGTCATACCATCTCTAAGTGATGAATTTCTGAGGCATAATGTTGCGGTTTGTTCTGGGAGAATAAGGATTTTTCAAAGTTTTTTTTCATAGTATTGTCGAATCCTGAAATTTGGTTTTACAGACAATCGATTTTTTGAAATAATTACATACTGACTGATTCTTGATAAAACACCCGGTATATTTTGTCATCGTCAGAAAGGGTGATTTTTCTATTTTAAAAAAACGTAATTTTTTTTTCAATTATCTTGGAATTGAATCGTAATAATTGCACTTTGTTGAAGAGTGTACCATCGACTGGCCAAAAAAAAAAAAAAAATTAATTTGTGTTTTATATGCACTTGCACTATTAATGAATTTGTGTTTAATACTTGTATTATTAGTTGAATATGCGCTGATTAGTTAATAAAAGTATTAAACAAAAATTAATTATCAATTTTGTTTTGAACTTCGTTGACCAGTCAGAAACAACTACTCCGAGGGCAAATACCCCTACCGGCGTTGAACTACACTGATTGGTCTGAGCTTTCGTTGGCAATAGAAATTGTTAGAAAGATTTTTACAAGTAATGACCAACGTGAATACAGGGACACTTCGGTCCCTGTTTGGGAATCGGCCCACTGAGCAGTGGACTCAGGCTTCCCGTGCCAATCCTTGACGCGTTTCGTCCTTGTTAGGACTCATCAGAAGGACATAGGCTGAAGCTCCCTGTCCAAGCAAAATTGAACTTCGTTGACCAGTCAGAAACAACTACTCCGAGGGCAAATACCCCTACCGGCGTTGAACTACACTGATTGGTCTGAGCTTTCGTTGGCAATAGAAAGCTGCCAACGAAAGCTCAGACCAATCAGTGTAGTTCAACGCCGGTAGGGGTATTTGCCCTCGGAGTAGTTGTTTCTGACTGGTCAACGAAGTTCAATTTTGCTTGGACAGGGAGCTTCAGCCTATGTCCTTCTGATGAGTCCTAACAAGGACCAAACGCGTCACGGATTGGCACGGGAAGCCTGAGTCCACTGCTCAGTGGGCCGATTCCCAAACAGGAACCGAAGTGTCCCTGTATTCACGTTGGTCATTACCTGTAAAAATCTTTCTAACAATTTTGTTTTGGCCAGTCAATAGTATTCTCTTCGACAAAGTGCAATTTTCACTATGCAAGTTCAACATAATTAAAAAAAATTTACCATTTTTCTAAAGTAGAAAAATCAGGCTTTCTGACGATGAAAAAATATACAGGGTGTTTCATTGAAAATAAGGCAGTCATTTTATTTCAAAAAATCGCATGTCTGTAAAAACAAATTTCAGCAAATTTTAGGATTCGGCAGTAATGTGAAAAAAAACTTTAAAAAACCCTTATTCTCCCAGAACAAACCGCATCTCGTTATCTTTTCCCGTTTTCGAGATATTTACCTGCAAAATGTGTCCGTTTATCTAATGTATTTATATTGAAAATAAGCAAGAATATGGCGCCGAGGGCGTGGTTTACCTCTAGACTCCTATTTAAAATTAGCAACAATATGGCGAGACCTTTAGGCTTCAAGGCCAAATTTATAGACGTTTCTTGAGTCTTCCTTGGAGGTCGTGAGTTTATAATGGACACATGGACATTTGTTTACAACCTTTAGAAATATATGGGAGGTTTCACAACGGAGTAGCGTCGCAAAAATGCGACGTGGCAACATGCGTCGTATATTTAGATAGTTTGCGTGTTTCCTACTCAAATCGAACGTCGCATGCTACTTTGGTGTGAATATCCACTTAAGGTCTGAGAAAAGAGAAAAGCTCAAAAAGCGACTATAAATTAGGGGTTGATAATACCTGGCAACACTGGACGGTGAAGCCATAATAT
Source organism: Ceutorhynchus assimilis (assembly GCA_917834065.1). Classification (NCBI taxonomy): domain Eukaryota; kingdom Metazoa; phylum Arthropoda; class Insecta; order Coleoptera; family Curculionidae; genus Ceutorhynchus; species Ceutorhynchus assimilis. The sequence continues at coordinate 18,972,922 of OU892289.1, forward strand.
AGACCCTAAGATAGACTGTTTAGTGGAATATATTTTTTTTTTGTCTGGCATTTTGAGGGGCGCATGCGGCTAGTTAGCTGATGAAAATATGAGTGGTTTTAATGCCTGCTCCCCGTTCGAAATCCACAAAAATTTTGCGGATTTGTTCGATTTCGAACTGTGATTACCGTCTGGCAATTTTTCAGCGGTATTTGCACAACAAAACTTTTTATTCTCTCGATTGCCAAACAGAAAGAAAATGCGGAAAGTGCTATACTTTTCTCTTGCAAGCTGACACTTATCCCTACTTTTTCAACTATTGAAAAGCATCTCACATTTTTTATAGGTGAATTATTTATCAATGTCAATATTTTATTCAAAAGCCAGAAAATTTGAGATCAGCAAAAAAAAAAGCTTCATGTAAATGAATTTTTTTCTTTTCCAAATTTTCGAACGGGCGGTAGGCGGTAAAATCACCCATATTCTCATCAGCTTAGGAGCCACATTCAGTCCTCAAAATGCCAGACAAATAAAAAAAATGACTCCACTAAACAGTCACGGGTCACCGTCAATTCATGGTAAATCAATCTGTCGTACGCCAATTCGTCGAATACGTCAATTCGCCGTAAAGTCAATTCGTCGTATACATCAATTCGTCATAAATTCAATTCGTCGTATACGTCAATTTGTCGTAAAGTAACGTTGACTAGCTCGTATTGGGATAAATTGGGTTAGACATCCCTGTGGGCATGGAAGCAACTGAATCCTATGCATCACTGGTGACTCATGTGGTAGCCAACGTGTTAATAGTTTACAATTTTAATCAGGAATTATCAAATTTATCGATAATAACCCGGTCAGTATTGGTTTGGGTTAGTTTGCAATGTTATGTCTGATTAAAATTGAAACTAACCGGGTTATCATCGGTAAATTTGGTAATGTCTGATCAAACAGAAAAAGTGTAAATCTATACATTTTATCATTATACCTGAAATACGACGAACTGACGTACACGACGAATTGATGTGTCTCGTAATACCTGGTGTGCGCGCGCAACTCGTGGGTTGCAGGTGAGCATCCAATGAAAATCGAGTTTGTTTCGGGCTTGCGTCATATTCGTATTCAGGGACAGGTTCAGAATTTATCGTTTCTTCTTTCTTTGTAACGTGTAGTTCGACAAGGAGCAAACTAATAGGTACTTTACGTATTAATTGAACTTATCCCAGTGTCGTTTAAGGTTATGTTAAATTATACTTGACATATTTTCATTGTGCGATATTGCCGGATGAAACATTTATCAAAATAAAAGTGCCATGGATGTTAACATACACTTTAAAGCTCCTCTTTTGTCTGATTTATGGCGTTGTGAAACACTTGACAATATATTACTTCTTCAATGTTATAGTGTTCGATTTGTATTGTCTACATTTGTTCTGCAACAATACAATCTGGCTACACTGCAGCCACGAGTTGCGCGCGCATGTCATTTTTTATTACTTTTTAACTTGTATTTATTACAATTAAGTTCTCTTTTTCTATTTCTGCGAGACACGTCAATTAACGCTACGACGAATTGACTCAACGACGAATTGATGTGTACGACAATTTGACGTAAACGACCAATTGACTTTACGATGAATTGACGTACAATGAATTGACGTGCGACGAATTGACTTACGATGAATTGACATAGACCCAGACTTTACTTGGTAAATTCGCTTTACTTCAGTATCAACATTTTGACTGGGTATTATAAAACACGAAAAATGAGTAAGCAATAATGTTGAATAACATTAAAATACAAGAAATAAATATTATTCTACGATTACCCAATATTATGATGGCGGTCGGGGCAAATATACGGAGTTTGAGTTCAGTGACAAACATAGGGAGCTTTGCGGTCAGGCATAATACTGTTGAGACCTTAGACCTAGAGACAATAATAACGCACTACCTTACACTTGATTTTCTTTAGCAACAGGCTTGAATTTCTTTGATATTAGGTTTTCAAGTTTCGACCAGATTAAAACCTTGAGGTTCTGTTGGTTCAATAAGATTTGAAGATTGCAATCTGGTTTCAAAAAAAAAAATCCAAACTTGTTCTCTTCTTACTAGAAACATTGATGCTCGTAATCTTGTTACTACAAAGTTAAAAAGTGGTTGTTGCTTAAGAACTTCAGGGTTTTAAATTCCATTGCCGTTTCTCACAAACAGTTCTAGTTGTATTACATTTTAACATGCATGTTATCTTTTTCCTAGAATAGGTATAATCAAGGTTGTAATCTGGCAGCCAGAAGCTGCTATAAAATTTCAAAGTTGTGTAACCTTATTGTTAGAAAACATCAAGCTTGTAATTTGAAATACTAGCGTGGCTTGAATATTTTAGCTTTCCATCCATGTTGCTATAAAATTTGAAACCATGAAAAGATCTGTTTAGGTTGCTTTTTTGTTTAATTACACTTCAAAATTGCTTGGGATAAATTTTGATTGAAAAGAAGTGGAAAATCGCGGAAAATGTCGTTAAGATGTAATTTTACGTGTATATTTACTACAATTTCGCTTAAGATTTTAATAGAAAAATTCAAAAAGAAACATTTAGACCATTTTGTGGTTTAAATTGCAATTTTCAACCAAAAATACTTCTAATCTGTATGACTATTAGCTACAGTTTAGGTTGTTGTTTTTTCGTTAAGCACAAAAGCGCACACCAAAACTACTCTGGATAGATAATGAATTAAAAAGAAGGAAAAAATCATTGGAAATGTCGTTGGATTTTACACCCATTTAGAATAGTTTCTTTTGATTTTTCAATAGAAAAAGCGAAAAGGAAGCACATTCAGCACAAAAGACGATTAATTATTAATGTTAAAAAATGTCAAGCTTGAAATCTGGTTCGGAAACGGTTGCTCAAAATAGACTTTTAGAAAGACCTTATCAGTATTGTAAGCTTTTTTGAACATTATGTATCTAAAAGAGACCAAAACTGTGAAATATTTCCAATGAATTCTTTTATCGACGTAGGAAATCGGCAAGGTGGTGGGGCCATTGCTCTTTATAAAAAACATTTTTTTCAATTTATTAAAATTTCATCTTAAATACATCATTAAATTATTTTCGATATATTTATTTAAATGATAACATTTTTAAGAAACCGTCAGAAGTGTCAGAGCTTTATGAAACAAAGTTATGCTAATTGACGTTTTCAATTAAAAGAGATGGACAATAAAGTATGAAAACAATCATTTTCCCGCCAACATTTGCTTGCTTGTCAATGCCAGTGTGTATTGGGGTGTTTTGAAAGAAAATGTAGGAAAAGTCACTACTTCATTTGCAGAACTTCGCTTTGGAGAAAGCGGTGGATTATTTTGGAAGCAAACAGCTCCCGCAAACTAAACTTGAACGTGGATTACTTTGTATACTTGATGGGCCGTGGATTTCCCTTTTTTTTGCGAGTATTCTTTTTGATTTTATGTATCCAAAATTTGAAAAATGTAGGATTTGATGGAAACTTATGGAAAGACACGTCCGCCGGTAAATAGGAATTATTTTTACAAAAAGGCACACTACACAATCACTATTGTTAGAAAAAAACTTTGAAAAACCCGAAGAAATAATAGTTTCCAGTTTCCACATGTACAAAAGTCTTGTCAACAAACCACTGTCAGCGGCTATCAACCGTTGTTTTCATACTCTTTTGACGTCTGACAGTTTGACGCCAGAGAGAGAGGGCTTTAAATTGAAAAGGTCAATTGTTTTAAATGATGGAAAATATAGGTAGGTACTCCAAGTAAAATTATGTTAAACAAATTCAATTGACTTTAATGTTATAACAAAATTTGGATAACAGTTAATATCTACCTAATTATTCGAAAGAAAACACTTCACAAAATCTCAAATTTCATGAATTGAATATAATACAAGATCAGAAAATAATGTTCGTTAAAAATAATTGGAGAGCTTGGCTGCATATGACATTTTTTCAAAGCCATTATTTAGAATTAATGCGTCCCTATCAGTTATCTTTGGAAGTGCTCTTATCTTCAATCGTCAGTCAATGGGCTTTTTCACTAATTTTTGAAATTGGCATAATTGGATAGTATGGAAAGTATTTTCACCGGAAATATAATAATTTTTTCGAAAGTTTCCTGAACTACATTTGAAATATATTTTGGTTGAATACTTGTGATGCAAAAAGAAATTGGAAAAATCAAATTTATTTTATAATATTTTAAATTTCTTCTGACATCATTCGTTCCGTTCTCGCCCTCGAACTTCCACTTACAAAAATATTCCTACATAATTTATTTTTTTTGGCAAACAAAACAATTTTTTTCCTTATAAGTTATGGTATGTATTATAACGAATGTTGAATTCACACGCTGAGTTTGTCGTAGATTTCTAAATCTTTGACCCAGAAATGTCATCTATTTTTGTTTGGTTTGAATATGATTATTTTCTGATCTATTATTGATTAATTAATAAAAATTTAACGTTGTCATTTTTATTAATTCTCTGTAAATTCTTGGATTTTTATTGACTTTACAACACAAGCAGTTTTGAATTCGCAATTTACCATTCGTTAGTGCAAGCTGGAAAGCTATAAGATAAATAGCCAGGGACAGTAAACAAAATGCAGATTGAATGTAAACAGACGCATAACACACACACCAACTGGCTGTCTTTTTGTTTGCTGAAATTAAAAATGCTTCGCTGATCCAGCTTCTAACAAAAACAATGACAGAATACAAAACACATTTTTTTTAATAGAGACGTATTGTTTCAGGCGATGTTACCGCATTGTTTTCAGAAAATCCACTTCTTTTTACTATATTTTTTCCACACGATGATATTTTAAGTTATAGTCTCAAAAAGTATGAAAAATCATATCTTATTATTTTATTATTATCAATCACAATGTAGTTCAAAGTTCAAGTAAAGGACCACAAATCCTGTCGTAAATTTTGCCTCATTTGCAATAATTATAGTTCCAGAGATGGAAATTCAAGTGCGAGGGAACGAGATTGTTTCATTTTCAATTTTACAGCTAAAGAAGTCGAATGAAAGTCTGGAGTCTAGAGTCTAGAGTTTGAGCGGTCTTACATGATTATTTTGAAACAAAATAAACATGGAAAAATTTGTTTCAATATTTATGGAGAATGAGGAGAGTTTTGTGAATTAAATTTTTACAGACTATGAAAAATTGTATTTCTAACTAGGTATGTATATCATAAATATTATAATATAAATGGGTTTGCAGATAAGACAATAACACAAAAATCACGATGAATCTAGCATATTAGGTACATTTCGCTTAACTACATTCAAGCTTGTAACGAAGATACTTAAAATTTTCCATTTGCATTCTCAAAATCTGGCCGGGTTCACAAAGCAATTTCGTCACAATATAAAACGCTTAAACAGCCAACTTAATGAGGGCGAAATAATTAAAGAAAGACATGTTACAGATAATTAACTATTTTGAATCCTATATACCTACATACATCAAAAACTGCAAAATCAATTTGGAATATTTTATACAGGGTGTCTCACCAGGAAACAAATCCATCTATATATCAAAAATTTTATGCAGACTATTTCGCTAGAGTGTTTTACACTGGAAATATGTCATAGGAACGGTCGGTTTCCTACTGACAAAACTCCTACCTGGACAAAACCAACATTCAACGACAAAATTTTGTGTGACTAGATATAAAAACTAGTGAGTTTGACACACAGATTAAGAGGCCAACAACAAGCCGTTAAAAATTGAGAAAAAGGGTTAATTTCCCGAGACGAGAACTCACTTATTTTGTAATATTTTTTGACCGGATTAGAAAATAATAAAAGATAAAAATCTAAAGAATAATGCTGTTGTTTTAGTTTTTCGAAAAAAAAATTGCAAATTGAAAATATCACGACCTAAATACTCGAAAAAAAGCATCATTTCTATCGCTCGGTACATCCAAACCCATCGCTTTTTTAAAAAAAATGAAACAAGAGCATTGTTCTAAATTTTATTATCTTTTCGAATCTTCTTGATTCACTCAAAAATATTAAGTAGTTTTTGAGATCTCGTCTCAAATTGTAAGCCCTGCAAACACGGAAATTCAAAAATTTTGGCTGCAGCGACGTGCTGCCTCTGGCGGATTTAATTTCGCACCGGGGTAAGTAAAAATTACACGACGCGAGAGGACTGCAAGGCCAGTTATTAGTTTGTGTAAATAATTATGGTGAATATATTTCATAATGAACTCAAAACGAACAAAGATAACTTTACTAGAATTCAATAAACGAAAGAGGATATCATATAGCATAGTTAAATACAGTTAGTACGTGAAGGTTAGGAATAAAATCCATCAAAAATACAAGGTTGATTTTTTTTTCAAAAAATCTCGGATACGTCGATTTTTGATTTTAGTGGCCGTTTTTTTGATAAGAATTTCATACATTTGTCAAAACTGATATACCAACAATAAACTGACATGTTTTGATTGTTGATTTGAACCAATCAGATTGGAATTACGTGATAATTTATATTAGTGTAAATTATTGCATAGTAACTAATGCGAGAACCTGGTGTTTTGACAAAAAATTTGAATTTTTGATTCATGAAATTTTCTCATAAAATACAGTGTATCCACTTAAGTTCGCAGCACATGGGAAACTTTTTTATTATCAATTTTACGAAAAAAAGTTATCCTTTATAAGAGTTTCTGCTTCTTGAAAAAATAATATCAAACTATGTATTAAAAGTTGAAATAGCATGTACAGGGTGGTCAAAAAATAGAAAAATATACAGGATATTTCCTAAGTACGGTCCGTAACTTCAGAATGTCATTCCTTACGATATTTTAACAAAAAAAGTTCCCATAAATATGTGACCAGAAATGCGTAGTTTCTGAGATACAGGGTGTCAAAGTTTTAGAAAAAATCGTTTTTTCAGCTCAAAAATTTTTCCATTTTTTTTTTTTTTTAAATTTGGCAGGTTGATTTGTGATAACGAAAGGTTTCTTTTGACTGAAATATGACTTGCTTAATCTGAAAAAAATATCAAAGGTTTAAAAAAATAGTGATGTGCCATTTTTTTTCTACTTTTACCAAAAAACCCTGCATATTTTCCTATTTTTTAATCCCCCTGTACCGGGTGTTTTTTTATCTTCGATATCATTCTGATCACCTGTAACTTTTTTGTTTTTGAAGTTATCAAGGTAAACAAAAAAACAAAATGTAGGGTTAGTAGCCAAGTTTTTTTTCAAATTACACGTAAAACAAAACACTATCAACTTTTTGACATATAAGCCTACATTATATTTTTTCAAATGGAACACCCTGTATATTATATATGTGTTCGATATAATATCTTATTCTGATTACAATGATATAGCACACTTCATATTTTGGTCCACTCGTTTTTGACAAATCGGCAAAAATATGAAACTTTCGAAGTGAAACTTATTAGGCGGCGCGGTCTGATATTTGGGACGAAAATTATTGAGAGCATATAAAAATTTCATATATTTTTGCCGATTTGTCAAAAACGAGTGGAACAAAATATGAAGTGTGTTATATCATTGTAATCAGAATAATATGCTCTAACGTACACACATATAATATACCGGGTGTTCCATTTAAAAATAGTTTATTAAAATACAAGCTTCATAAGACGTGATTTTATCGCATGAGCCCTATATTAGAAAACGAGCCGGAGGCGAGATTTTTAAAGAACGAGTGCGATAAAATGTCTTATGAAACGAATATTTTATACTATTTTTTCTATTCTGGTATTGTTTAATTAAAAAAAAACAAATTTTTCTTGGAAATTTTATTCTCATATTTCCTGATTTCATGTTTAGGTTGGTAACATTACATGCCAAATATAGAATTAAGGGCGGGTATTATAAAACTACTTTGAGAGTTAACTTAAAGTTAATTTTTGAAATTACATGTAATTCAAAAAGTTAACTTTAAGTTAACTGTCAAAGCAGTTTTATAATACTCGCCCTAAATCTTCTATAAAATCGAGAATGACAGTGCGATGGCCATCAGTCAGCCAGTGTTACCAACTTCCGATAAGTGAAAAAGGAGTGTCACAAAGAGCTTCTTTTCGAAACTACTTTTAGTGTCGAAAAGACTTCGATATGAAACCAAAATAAAAAAAATATAATGTAGGCTTATATGTCGAAAAATTGATAGTGTTTTGATGTTTTGTTTCATGTGTAACTTGAAAAAAAACTTGGCTATTAATCCTACATTTTGTTTTTTTGTTTACCTTGATATCTTTGAAAACAAAAAAGTTACAGGTGATCAAAATGATATCAAAGATAAAAGAACACCCGGTACATGCTATTCTAAGTTTTAATAGTTTAATACTATATATTTTTTTCAAGAAGCAGAAACTTTCATAAACAATAACTTTTTTTTGTAAAATTGATAATAAAAAAGTTTCCCATATGTTGCGAACTGAAGCGGAAACACTGTACAGGGTGGCCCGTTTAAGAGGGGCCTATACCTTATCTCGAAATCTACAAGGGTTGCAAAAAAAAATTAAATACAAAAGTTGTTTCTAATAAAATTATCTGCATTTTTTTTTCATTGTTTTTGTTGTTATTGTACTATATACAGGGTGGAGAGATAAAATTTAATTTTTTTAAATGGAACACCCTATATCGTAATACACTTTTACATAACCCTTTTAAAGACAAATCCAACGATATACTGGACATGTGTCTGTGATAAACCGTTTCGAACTTATTAGCGATTATCTTCAGGGATTCAGGGTAATTTTGAACAGGCATTGTTACGTTACTCATAAACTTTTGAAACTTTTTTTTTGCGTGATATTTTTTATAAAATGATGCTCTTTTTTAGACTATACTGAAATTTAGCAAAATGTTACGCTTTTCAATTTTTTTTAAATGGGACATCCTGTAAATTTTCGAATTTTTGGATAGCCTTTTAAAATACAAATTCAACGATATACTGGACATGGGTCTGTGATGCACCCATTTTGGCCTGATTGGCGATTATCTTCAGTTCTAGCACAATATTTCATGTCATCCCTGATGAATAAAAAACAATGTCCAATTTTGCATTAGATTAGATGAAATAGTGCTTTTTATTATTATTATTTATTCAAAAAGTAGTCAAAGTTTCTCCCCATTATTAAAATAAAAAAGGCGAGAAATTTGGATAAAAACAAAAAATGAAACGTGACGCTCTGTTGCTATATTTGTCAGATCAACCTAATTACGTGTTAAATGCGATAACACATTTACAAGTAAGATATATTACCTGTATTGTTGAAAATGGCGGACACAGAGAATTTAATTAAATTAATTTTATAGTTAGCCTGAAGTTGAAGTTCTCAAAATGTTTGTTCATATAATCTTAATCAGTAACCTTTATTTTGGACTTTATAATTCAATGCTTTCCTTGTTTACTGCAACTATAGTTTATTGCAGTAGGTATTATTAAATAATTTGCGAAATATTTTTTTATTATCATTTGTTCAAAGAGTAGTCAAAGTTTCTCCCCATTATTAAGGCGAGAAACTAATGAAAACAAAAACTTAAACGTCTTTTCTTAACTACTTCTGAATGAATAAAAATAATAAAGAGCACTATTTCAGCTAATCTACTGCAAAATTAGACATTTTCTTTATTCAACAGGGATGACATAAAATATGGTGCTAGAACTGAAGATAATCGCCAATAAGGCCGAAACGGTGCATCACAAACCCATTTCCAGTATATCGTTGAATTTGTATTTTAAAGGGCTATCCAAAAATTCGAAAATAAACAGGAGGTCCCATTTAAAAAAATTGAAAAGCGTAACATTTTGCGAAACGTGGCAACACGGCGTTTTTTGAACAAATATTCCAAATTTCAAAATAGTCTAAAGAAGAGCATTATTTTATGAAAAATAGCATGCAAAAAAAAGTTTTAAAAGTTTATTATGAGTAACGTAACGTAATAATGCCTGTTTGAAATTACCCCAGATCCTGAAGATTATCGCTAATAAGTTCGAAACGGTTGATCACAGACACATGTCAAGTATATCGTTGGATTTGTCTTTCAAAGGGCTATATGAAAGTGTTTTGAAATATATAGGGTGTTTCATTAAAAAAAATTAAATTTTATCTCTCCACCCTGTATATAGTAGAGTAATAACAAAAACAATGCAAAAAAAAATTAGATAATTTTATTAGAAACAACTTTAGTATTTAATTTTTTTTTGCAGCCCTCGTAGATTTCGAGATAAGGTATAGGCCCCTCTTAAACGGGCCACCCTGTACAACTCGTGCAATGGAAATATATTTTCAATTTTTGACAAATTTGCACTCATGCGTTTTTAACTGAAAAGGGCACTGAAAAAGCACTGGTGCTCCTTTTTAACTAAAAATGCATCCGGGCAAATTTCCCAAAAATTATCGACAATTTCCATTGCACTCGACATTTAGAATTTCATACATCTGTCAAAACTGACATTCCAACAATAAACTGACATGTTTTGATTGTTGATTTACGTTTTATGCGTGTATCAAACGTCAAATTATTGAAGCAATGTCAAAAAAGAGCGAATCTCGCGCAAGTGAGAATTAGGCTTCACGCGATAATTGGCGCGACACTGGTGTTTTAACATTTTTTGACAAAAAATTTAAATTTTTGATTCATGAAATTCTCTCATAAAAGCTCTTTTCGGGTTCGAAAAAAGGACGGTTCTAGAACGGTTCAAAACAATCGCACAGTTCATCAATCAACTAAATGACAACGGTTCAGCTATCACAAACTTCAATAATAAACTGTGCGATTGTTTTGAACCGTTCTAGAACCGTCCTTTTTTCAAACCCAAAAATAGCTAAAATACAACTCAAGCAATGGAATTTTTAATCTTGGATTAATTTGCAAGCTGGTGTCAAATGATAGTTCATGGAAAACTCAGATAAGAATGTATGATCGGTTTAGCTCTAAAATCAACCGTTGAGGTTTTAAAGCCTGTCAAAGTTGCAAAAAAGTTAATTTTCAACTCTTATTATTTCCGAAACAGTTGAAGATAGGTATAGGATATGATACATTAAATAAGTTCAGAATGTAACGTAGAAATAAGAAATGAAATTAAAAAAAATTCTGTACAGTTCACACCCGGTAGAAGTGAAACCTTCATCGAACTGCATGCATTACACACATACTAACATACACAGTGGCGTCCCCCCCTCCAAAAGACTTGAGAAAGAACGCAAATAAATATAGTTTGAAAAAACTAAAATACACGCTGGGGTGCTTTGTTCCACATTTTTCATACATTGAGCACCCCACGCTTTTTTGACAATAATTCTAATATTTTTTGTTCATTAATATTTTCTGTTTCTATTAAAAATTATTTTTCACTTTTTAGTTCAATTTACTATAAAAGCGTGTTTTTTAGTTTTTTTAAAATACATTTATTTTTCACTTTTTAGTTCGATGTATTATAATAGCGTGTCAGCCCCAGAGATTTCCAGACTTTTCGAGACATTATCCAGACTTATTCAGAGCTTCCCAGAGTTTTCCAGATTCCATCCAGATTTATCCAGACTTGTACAGACTGATCCGGATTCTGGAAAATGATCCCCAGGTCTTTTGGGACCTTTTCCAGAATTTTTCCGACCCCTTCAAGAAATTTCCAGGCCTTTTCCAGACGTTTCCAGAGATTTCCAGACATTATCCAGACTTATCCAGAGTTTTCCAGACTTCATCCAGATTAATCCAGACTTTATCCAGATTTGTTCAGACTGATCCGGATTCTGGAAAATGATCCCCAGGTCTTTTGGGACCTTTTTCAGAATTTTTCCAACCCTTTCCAGAAATTTCCAAGTCTTTTCCAGATGTTTCCAAACTTTTCCAGACAATATCCAGACTTATCCAGAGTTTTACAGACTTAATCCAGATTTATCCAGACCTTATCCAGACTTGTACAGACTGATCCAGATTCTGGTAAATGATCCTCAGGTCTTTTGGGACCTTTTTCAGAATTTTTCCAACCCTTTCCAGAAATTTCCAAGTCTTTTCCAGACGTTTCCAGACTTTTCCAGACAATATCCAGACTTATCCAGAGTTTTACAGACTTAATCCAGATTTATCCAGACCTTATCCAGACTTGTACAGACTGATCCGGATTCTGGAGAATGATCCCCAGGTCTTTTGGGACCTTTGGCAGAATTTTTCCGACCCTTTCCAGAAATTTCCAGGCTCTTTCCAGACGTTTCCAGAGATTTCCAGACTTTTCCAGACTTCATCCAGATTTATCCAGACATTTTCCAGACTTGTTCCAGCTCACTTGGCTTGTTCCAGGTTCTTGTTGTGTGTTAATATAAGCGTGTTAAAAAAGTGTCATGTCGCTTTTTCGTTTCATCGAGTCTCACATCACTCCCAACGATTCTAAAGAAGTTTTCACTTCAAAATTAATGTTTTGATTTAAAAAAATAAAGTTAGCGGTCACAACTTGTTTCTGGGTCACCCTGTATAGATGATATTACCATCAGAAAAACGGCAACTGAAATCAAAAATCGATGTGTCCGAGGTTTTCATGAGCAATCTCACCAATGTTTATTATTTTTCTAGGTTTTCTGGAAGTTCTTTATGTAATAAACGAATAAACATCATCTCTCCCACCCTCGTAACTACGCCACCTCACTTTTTTTTTGTGTAAACATTTCAAGTATCTATTTTGCTGTATTTGTATAGGTAAATTTTATTATCTTCGTAATATATTTTTGTGTTTCCGCACATTTCATTCTCCACATTCTTATTTGTTAAATAAAAAGCACAATGTAAATTATAAAACTATTATTATAACTGTATACTTTTTAATTTAGATTAAATATGATAGGTGTATTAGTTTTGCCTCCACAAAAGCCCATAGGATTTATTATTCACCTTCCATGCAATTTGATCACACCCTTCCGTTATCTCAGAAATATTTGCCGTAACGTCGTCTATCACGGTCCTACTTTGAACTCGGCGACAAAGAATGAATTTCGCGCGCTTGAATTTGTTGTTGGCCTCTTAATCCGTCCACAGGGCCGGCCCTACCATAAGGCGAACGGAGCCGGCGCTCCAGGCGCCAGGCCTCAGGGGGCGCTCCGACTCGTTCCTTGGTGATAAAAAAGGAAAGAAAGCAAGCGTGTGGTTAGCATGTGTTTAGATAGATAGAGACATATCATATTACATAATAATATGTAATGTTTCCGAATTTTGAATCGGAGAGGATGGTTGATCTTCAGCAGCTTGAGCTATCTCCACTTGATGTTTTTGACAGAATTTGCAAATTAAAGCAGAGTCTCGGTGTTGGTCCAGATGGCATACCGGTTGTTTCCCTAGCAGGCTGCAGGTTTGTTCCGTCTCAAATTTTGTGTGATATTTTCATATACCGGGTGTTCATTTGAAAACTTCCCACCCCGGTTTTATCAAAAACCACTGATTTAAAAAAAAAACGCCGAGACACGTCAAAAGACGTGTCAAGGGGGACAACTTTCTAAGTAAAAATTACTTCCCCCCACTCCACCCCCTACCGCCCAGGGGTACCCCCTAAAGAATCTTAAATGGGAAAGGTTACCGAATAATAGCTTGTTTGAAAGGCCTTATCAAGTGCTTTATTATGACGTTTGAATTTTTGAAATCGGTCGATTCGTTTTCGAGAAATTTGAGAAAATATTTTAACCTTTCAAAAAACATTAATATTCAAATAAATTAAAGTCACAATAAATACCTAACAGCAACACACCAAAATATCACTTTTTTAATAAGTGTTCAAAATGTTGTCCGTTATTGGCCATACAAAATAATATAGGCGATGTTCAAATTCCTGACGCACCTTTTCAAAAACATCTTGTGGGATATCATGGCAGTTTCTAATGATGCGTTGACGAAGTTCATGTAAAGTTTGAGGTTGGGGAGTAAACACTATAGATCTACACAATTTTTTCTCGAGTGGTATTCGTCATGACTATTTCACGTAAGATTTTGAAATAAATAGAATGCAAAATTATGAATAAAAACTTCAAATTAAAAATACCAGTTTGACAATGTCAAAAGATGGTCGCTGAAGCTGAAATACCATGTTGTTGGTATTGTCCAGGTAGCGTTATTGTCAGGTGAATACCGAATTTATTGCTGGTGTAATACACTCTAGTGAAATAGTCAATATGTCATTGTCTATTGGTATCTATCAGACATTGAAAGTTATCGAGCAATATCAAAGGTCTCCTTGGTAGCCAAAGTTTTTGAAGGTATTGTTGCAGATAAAATCACCCCACATTTGAAGAATGTCATTATCAATGGACAACATGGTTTCATGAAGGGAAGATCCATGGTGCACCATAACAATGATCAAAATCCATGCTTGAGCATATACTTCATTCATACATATAAGGAATTCATTTGCATTTTATTAATATTTAATAGTCATAAACAGGAGCTGAAACCCAGCAGAAGGTAGATCTTGGATGTAGATAGGGAGATGGGTGGGTTGTACTAGCCCAATGCTCTGCTTTTTTATTTAAAATTGGCATCCCACTTTTTTACCTAATGATAAGGTAACTATTCTCTTTGTTTTTTTCAGTATATGCACGTGGCCGAACACCAGTACCTAAGTGAGGCAAATAATTTATTGAATTTCATGACATTTCTTATATCGGTGAATAGAGTACCTATACGATTCACATTTAAAATAGGGGCGCCAAAGTAGGATCTCGCTCCATCTTAAAAGTAACCTCGGGCCGGCACTATCCGTCCAGAATTCTTTTGTCTAAGAGATAGTCAAAACTACTGGTTTTCAAAATATGCTTATTTTTAAACACCAATATCTCAAAAACTAATCGTCTGATTTCAGATTATGCTTATATAAGTATAAAGGCATAGCAACGATCTATCGAACAATGTGCAACACAAGGTAGGTTCGCATTAAAAAAAAATAAGTTAGGGTAGCTACCTCCTGAAGGGTGAGGCGGGGTAACTCAAAAAGTGCTTCATTTTGGTTCCCCTTCCGATCGGGCTTAATGTTGTGTTTTTAACTAAACAGGGTGTCTGATGGGTGATAATGATCTTTGAAACGAGGTATGATGTATGGTGGTTAAAGGTAATTTACTCAAATTCCAATAAAAGCAGGCCTTCTTAGAAAAACAATGCACAAGCCTGCTCTTTCGATCACTAGATCCAACAAATAATAGAAAATAGAATTAATTGTATCTCACAAATTTCAGGTTCGCCAGGCAATCGTTTTGAACACCAACGTTTAACGCTGCGGATCCATCGGGGACGCGGCGGCAGCGGTTCGTCCGCCTCCAAAGCGGCCGCGCCTCACGGATCGCCCAACGGCAGCACCGCCACCGTGACTACCAACAGCAGCGCCTCTCCGAGCCCCCGAAAGCACGAAAGAGTAAAAATCAGCGTCAGCTATCCTTCCAACGAGAATCTAACAGTAAGAATCCTCTATTCCTATAATCATACAGCAGTATGCAACATTCTCTTTTAACTTAAAAGCGCTTTTTAAAACTGATATCTTTAAAAATTTGGGTAGTTCAGAATACACATTTTTAAAAGTGACAGGTTTTAAAAGCGCTTTTAAGTTAAAAGAGGATGTTGCATACAGCTGATAGTTTTCTGGTTTATTTTCACACGAGAGCTTTTTTTTTTGGTCGAAGTAAATTTGACATTTCAAAGAGAATTTTTTTGAAAATTAAGAAAAAGTTAAGGAAAATTGGAGGATTAAAAATTTTGGTCCTGGGCGGGATTCTAACCGGCGTCCTCAGCATTGTTGGTGCTTCGCTCTAACGAACCAAGCCACCATGACCCTACAGATCGGTGCTGTTGGAAGAAGTTGCGTGGTTCTCCGCTCATTGCCAAACTTCTCAATCCTCCAATAGACCCACGGGTTGTACGTCGTACTTCCGAATCCTCCAATAGACCCGTGGGTCTATTGATTGGAAGAATGGAAAGATACGTGATCACGTGACGTCCGTCAAAATTTACTCTTTTTGCTGGCAGATGCAATTACCTAACCCAGCCAGAATTATGTATGTCAAGTTTACTTCGACAGAAAAACTTGAGTGTGATTCGGAAAGACTTTTAAACGTTAGGTTCCGTTTTGTAGCTGGAGAAGTTAGGGTAAACTTTTTTCGCTGTTATAATGACAAAAATACTGCTGCCTTTAGGATTTTTAGTGTATGAAATAAACTGCTCGCCAAAAAAAACGGGACAAGCAATTTTTAGCACTATATTCAATTTGAAATAACTTTTTTATTTTATTTTTGTTTTTAATGCGGTTTGTGGTATTCGATAGTTCATGTTGTAGACCACGTGGGACAAGAATATATTTTTCGAAGAAATGCATTTTTGAAGTTATACAGGGTGAATACTAGATTGATGCAAAAATACAAAAAGTATGGATGTCTGCCATATTGACAATATTTTTTTTTTCGGATTTCTGTATAGGCCTTTAGTAAGTCGACATCAATATCTCCAGACGTTTTTGCCAGTTTTTTGATGAGTGCCCTTTGGCAGCAGATACAATATTAAACAACAAAGTTTACAAAATCTTGTGAGCACAATGTTTAAAGGGCTGTATCTTGAAAACGGTTGTATTGATTTCGAACATCTTTGCAGGTTTTGAAAGCCCATTTTTTTTAGAGGTGCCACGACTCGCTTGCTTTTTTTGCAGATGGCCCGGTTTACATTATACAGGGGTCGAGAAAAAAATTCATCTCAAATTAGGCAAATTATGATAATTGTTCTTTCAACTCTATAGAAATTGATCTGTATGATGCCTTTTGTTTTCTTTGAAAATTGGTTAGGTGATACTCGGGGCCAATATCTCGGAACACTTTTTTCATTTTTTGCATAAGAGTTTCCTGAAGAGCCATTTCAGCACCACAATGTTGGAACGATGTGGCTTACGGTTTATTGGATTGTGAAACGTTTTCCCACGATGGAAGCTCATTTTATGGCAATCAATCGGCTATTTTTGGAAATTTGAATTTTCTCATTATACAGGGGTTGCACAAAAGTAAGAGTGAGTTTTCTAAACATTCTCAAACGGCTTTAGCTTGAGAACGATTTTGGAAGCTTATTTTATGGAAGTTAACTCTCCTATTTTTTCTAATGGAAAACTTTGCATTATACAGGGAGAATTATTCGGCTATTTTTGGAAAATAAAATGTTCTCATTATACAGGGGTTGCGTAAAAGTAAACCTGAGTTTGACAAAAATTCTCAAACGGCTGTAGCGTGAAAACAATTTTGGAAGATGATTTTATGGAAGTTAACTCTCTAATTTTTTCAATGAAAAATTTAACATTATACGGGGACTACCGAAAAGTAGACTTAAGTTTGCAAAAAATGCTTGAATGGCTGTAACTTACGAAAACAATGCTATTCAATTACCAACGATATAAGAAAACTAGCGTATCTGTAGCCAAAGAGCACTAATCAACAAAGTAAAATCACTTTTTCGACGTTTGAACAGCAAGTTTGGAAAATAAGCCAATTCGCATAACTTCAAAACTACCAGTACTAACCATTTTTGGGCAATTTTAATTTTGTTTTTATGCTTGATCTGTGTATACTAAAAGGGTATGTTATGCAAAAAAAGTCACGCCAGGTCGTGAAAAATGAGACAAACTGATGAGTTTCCAAAAGCGTTCTCAAGTTACAGCCATTCAAGCATTTTTTGCAAAATTAAGTTTATTTTTCGGTAATCCCTGTATAATGCGAAGATTTCCATTAGAAAAATAAGAGAGTTAACTTCCATAAAATGATCTTCCAAAATTGTTTTCACGCTACAGCCGTTTGAGAATTTTTGTCAAACTCAGGTTTACTTTGACGCAACCCCTTTATAATGAGAACATTTCAATTTTCAAAAATAGCCAAATAATTCTCCCTGTATAATGCAAAGTTTTCCTTTAAAAAATAAGAGAGTTAACTTCCATAAAATAAGCTTCCAAAATTTTTCTCAAGCTAAAGCCGTTTGAGAATGTTCAGGAAACTCACTTTTACTTTTGTGCAACCCCTGTATAATGAGAAAATTTAAATTTCCAAAAATAGCCGATTAATTGTCATGAAATGAGCTTCCATTGTGGGAAAACGTTTCACAATCCAATAAACCGTGAGCCACATCGTTCCAACATTGTGGTGCTAAAATGGCTTTTCAGGAAACTCTTATGCAAAAAATGGAAAAAGTGTTCCGAGATATTGGCCCAGAGTATCACCTAACCAATTTTCAAAGAAAAAAAAAGGCATACAGATCAATTTCTATAGAGTTGAAAGAACAATTATCATAATTTGCCTAATTTGAGATGTATTTTTTCCTCGCCCCTGTATAATGTAAACAGGGCCATCTGCAAAAAAAGCAAGCGAGTCGTGGCACCTCCAGAAAAAATGGGCTTTCAAAACTTGCAAAGATGTTCGAAATGAATACAACCGTTTTCAAGATACAGCCCTTTAAACATTGTGCTCACAAGATTTTGTAAACTTTGTTGTTTAATATTGTATCTGCTGCCAAAGGGCACTTATCAAAAAACTGGCAAAAACGTCTGGAGATATTGATGTCAACTTACTAAAGGCCTATACAGAAATCCGAAAAAAAAATTATTGTCAATATGGCAGACATCCATACTTTTTGTATTTTTGCATCAATCTAGTATTCACCCTGTATAACTTCAAAAATGCATTTCTTCGAAAAAAATATTCTTGTCCCACGTGGTCTACAACATGGACTATCGAATACCAGAATCCGCAATAAAAACAAAAATATATAGTGCTAAAAATTACCCCGTTTTTTTTTGGCGAGCAGTTTAGTCAATTAAATAATACCTACTAGGTCACCACGCCGTCGTACGTCGTCCACTACTCGTCGGTGAATGGCGGCAAAGACTCGACCGAGTGCGCTCGGCCCAGTAGCGGCGACAATCGTTTGCGAGTGGCGCAAAGCAATCCGAGTAGGCGACGGTCGAAGAGTGTCGACAGCGGTCGAGAGCCGCCGAACAGTCCCACTAGTCCTTCGGCCAGTGACGAGACGACCAGTGGGGGCAAGACGAAGCTGGCAGCGACCAGAAGGATGGGAAAGAGAAATATCAAAGCACAGGTAAAGGATCTTTAAATAAATAAATTAAATGAATTTATGCCCTGACGTTTTGCGTTGACGTTATAAGAGAGTGAGTTATAAATCATAACCCACCAGTGCGTTATGGTTTATAACACTAGTGTGTTATTTGATAGTTTACCTGTCTAAATTGGTACAAATAATGCCTCTTATAACTAACAGGTGTTGGATAGAATAAATTCCTTCCCTATCTCACCATTCTCACCATGTACTGTCGTATCTCAATTTCTCCAATTTTACAGGAAGCACGATTTTATCTTTTCGGTGACATTCAACCATTTTTTGTAAGAATATGATTCAACTTGGATTTATTTTATCATTACTGAGAGGATTTTAATAGGCATTCTATAGAATGGTACACACAACAATATTATATATCGAGGGCTGAAACGCAGGACCTCGTATCTCACAAATCATAAAATGTGCAGGAGCACCAAAAAACTGTTTAAAATATAAATGGGAATTAATTATCGAAGTTGGGATATTTTTTTATTCGAAAATACTTGGAATAAATAAATGCAGTGAGAAAAAAAAAACTTCAGTAGGGATTTTCAGAAATAACCGTCACTTACGAGTTAATGTTGTAAAAAGTATGTCAGTTACGTGGTTATGCAATAATATTGAGGAAATAAGGAATTTGAAATAGGAATAAAAATAATTATTTTTATTAACTACCAGTTCAACAAAATGGCAAAACAAATTGAATAAACTTAAAGATTCTTCAAAAAACTTAATCCTAGCTATTACAAAATATTTGGTTTTTCTGCACAAATAAAAGAAAATCCATTATAGCTGAATAAAATGCTAAAATAAATAAACAAACTTAAAAATTCATTCAAAAACTTTTAGGATATTATAAATAAGTATTTGTTTTTTTAACAAATGAAAGAAAATCCATTATTCTATTTGTGAGGAAGGGAGTCATAAAACCCCCAGCAGTCTTTTGGTATCACTTGCTTAATCGCTTGCAGGTGCGAGTATTTGATGCTTGAAATAGGTAGCCTTTGCCTGAAAAGTTGGGGAAATATGACGTTGCCTAACTGTATGATCTTTGGTCTGATTGGTAAATCTTTAAATTCAGATTCAAAGTTCAGCTTGAATCTAATTTTATCTTCGTAATACTGAAGTACACGTATATCAACAACATTGCTGTCTCCACCCGTTCTGCTAGGCCGAATTGAACTATACTTCAAGTAATCCTTATGAGCGAGTTAACTTATCGAGACGACCGACACCGTTTTTAAAAACTTTATTCTAAAAATTAAAACTAATTGACAATCATATAGCTAAGTAAAAAGTGAACTAAAGTTCGATGGAAGCAATTTATATAAAGAAATTAGAGATGCTATGTCAGCGTTATATCGTCTTGGTTGGTGACATAACTCCTCCATCCTCGGATTCAACTAGGCCGTCTAGAGGGGTAGTTGAACAACTCGGGGGTCGATTCTTCCTTCGTCTTGTTCTGGATTTTTCTTTAAACATCTTGGTTGGATATACTTTTTGTAGGTCATTACCCCAAAACAGGTGATAAGAACCACATAAATGAACATGGTCCATATACTTGGGTAATGGTAGAGCTGAGGAGAGTGCAACTGAGGGTAGTTCGCTTGAATTTGCTTCTTTATGTCAACAAGGTCGTCTAGCTTGATTTCTTTGATATGCACTGATAAATCTAACTGATTCGGTGCAATTGGAATGTTCGGCCAGTCAGGAAATATTATTGGTTGAAGGGTTGCATTCGTCGATCGATTTCCATTTATTATTGTTTGATTATTGGTTTTGATCAAACAATCGTTAGGGATTTGGACAAGGTACGTTCCGTGTAGTCTTCGGATTTCTTCTTGCGCACTGCATTTAAGTTTGATGGTTTCTTCTTTTGGCATTACAAAAATCCATTGATTTGAATTTTCTAGTTGGTTGATTATTGGTCGGGTGATAATTACTTGTGTTTTTTGGCAAGTTGACGTCTGCGGATCTGCGTCTAATAGTGCAATTTCGCAAGAATTGTTGTCTTCGTTTTTCTGGAGCTCTTCTTGTTTACAAAGATAAAGATTGGTGGTTACCTTTGTGCAGGGCTGACCGTAGTACGCATGGTGCAATTCATTTTTTATTAAATAATTATTTCGCGTTAGAACAGCCCTAAACCAACTCTTATATATGACTGGTATGGAATACAAATGAAAATACTCGAATAATTTTGGGTAAGAAACAGGTATGCGAAGCAAGAAATTGATTTTATTATTAAGGATAAAGCAATCGATATTAATCAGTTTTTCGTAAAGAAAAGTGTTTTCTAAGGAGATTGGTAAAACCATTTGGTTATATCCTAACTTTTCTTGCATAATAAGGAGTTCCTTATAGAGATCGTTAATTTTAATTATACTGGGATGAATGATGCTTAATTTTGCAAATGTTATTGAATTTTCCAAGTCTTGTAGTATGGATTCAATTATTTCGTATGTATTGATCATTTGTATCAAGACATCCTTGATAAACAGTGAATTTTCTCTATAAGCAGAACTTTGAACTATCATGGCGATTTGATTTATCTTTGATTCTAAGTATTTGTCATTGTTATACATTTGTTGCAAAGTTTGATTAAATTTATTGATAACATTGACGGATAAGGAGTTTTGTTTCAAAATGTTATTTGCTAACTCATTTTGGTTGTTTTGTAAATTTTTTATTACTTCGTCATAATATTCGCCGTCAGATGCGTCTAAGTTTCCTGTGATAGCTTTAAACATTGATCCAACAACGTTAACTAATCCTCTTTTTAATCGTTTTGGATGAGGCACAATTTCTGATATCTTGGTTGCAATCCTCACTTGTAAAATGTTAAGGAGCTTAATATAGTTCTGACTGTCATTCAAATATCCAGGGTGCGTGTCTATTAGGTTTGAAATGTTGTTATGTCTTTCGTATAGTTTATTGCATTCGGATAAAATTGGGTTTAAATCAAAATAATGCATTAAAGTATAAGTATATTCGACACATTTTGCAGATCCTAGCTTAATCGGCATAATTCCAACATTGTCGTCCAATTTTCTTAAAGTTATCTCGTTACCAACGACAAGTGCGAAGCCGACGAACCTGAAATAGGAAACCTAGCTGTAAAATGAATTCTAGTCAAAACTGTACGTATTTCTAAGAGGTTTTTTAAGATTATCCATATGTATTTTTCCGTGGGCGTCTGTAGTGATCGTCTTTCGTTCAGGGTTAACCGACTTTATTTCAGTTGGCTTAGAGAATTTATCAGACAACTTTTTCCGTTCATGTTTTCGCACATAGACAATTTGATTAGGTTGGAATAGGTCAGGGGTGTCACGTTTTTCGTTTAATTTTTCTATAAGTTTCGTCTTATCTTCGATTAATTTTTCGTTGATTGTTGAATAAAGTAATTTTGATTTTTCTTTATGTTCGTTAACGTAATTGCTCAGGAGTGTATGTTCTAGATTTTGATTAAAAGGGTCATTACTAGAAATATGCCCATTTATTATGTCTATTGGTTTCATTTTGGTAGCTGAGTGTATGGTATGGTTATACGCCAAAATTGCGTAAGTCACTTTATGGGTTATTGGACTTTTCGAAAAACCTTGATTGTTTAAAAGTCGGACGTGTTCTGCCAAAGTTGAGTGCATTCTTTCAACTATTCCGTTGGATGCTGGATGATGTGGGGATCCAAAATGAATTTTTAGTTTATGTAAAAGCAATAGTTCTGTGATAACATTATTTTTGAATTCAGTCCCATTATCAAAAGTGACTAAATCTGGTAGTCCATGATGGGAGAAGAACTGCAATAGGTTATCAGCTATGTCGGTGGCGTTTAGCGATTTTAGGTAATATGCTTGGGCGTATTTTGAGAAGCTATCGGTTATTGTTAGGAATTTTGAATTTTCTAAAGTGTAAGTATCTACATGTAATACTTCGAAGGGTTTTGAACTTGTTGGTGTTACATTCATCTGCATTTTAACCGGGTGCCTCTCGTACTTACTTTTCTGACAAATTTCGCATTGATTAATAAAAGTCTGGATTGATTTTTTGAGATTTGGCCAATAATATTTTGATTTAATCCTAAGTTCTGTCTCGTCTATTCCTCTATGGTTGGTTTTACTTTCGTGGTAGTTTCTTATGATGTTAGGGATTTCATTATGATCGAATATGTCTAATAATTTGGTGGTACATTTTTTAAACCTTAAGGAAGGATATTTAAAAGTTTTACGGATTACTTCGCAAAATGGTTCATAAACTTCCGGGTTTTCGAAGAATAAATAATAAAGTTTATCAGGGACTACATTTTCTTTAACAAGATTTATTACGTCGTTTTCGAAATTGTTTTCTGAGAGTTGGACAAGTATTCGTCTCTTTTTTTCAAATAAAATGGACATTTTGGGTTTTGCGGGGGAGTGGAATACTTTTGAAATGATAATTTGATTAGCGCCATAATTCACCGCAGTTTCTATTATTGGTATCCCAACAATAGGATCTTCTTCTACATTTGTATGTACTGTGACGTCATCGTTTAGTAGTCGCTCGGGGTCATGATGGGTGTTTTCGGGAGGTTCGTCATTTGCGTGGGTGGACATTTCGTCTGCTTGAGCTATATTTGAAATTAAATCTAGATTTTTGTCTTGTTTGTCAGCAGATTGTTCTGATTGCTCCAATTCTTTGTTGAAGTCTTCGATATATTTTTTCAGAGGAAAATGGTCTTCTGTTTCTTTCATGTGGAGCTCGATGCGTGAAAGCGCGTCAGCGTTGGTATTTGATTTGCCTGATTTATAGACAATATGATAGTCGAACTCTTCTAGCTTAATGCGCCATCTTAGGAGTTTGGACGTGGGATCCTTAATCGAAAATAGCCACTGAAGGGGTTTGTGATCGGTTATAATGCTAAACTTGCGTCCAAAAAGATAGGGGCGAAAGTATTTAGTGGCCCAGATGATGGCTAATAATTCTCGTTCGACGGTAGAATAATGTGTTTCGCTATTATTTAAAGTGCGTGACGCATACGCAATTGGCAGATCTTGCCCAATTGGTCCCTGGGACAATATTGCGCCCAGAGCAACGTTACTTGCATCCGTTGTGAGATTGAAAGGTTTGTTGAAGTCGGGGTATTGGAGGATTGGCTCATTTGTGAGGATGTTTTTACAAGTTTCGAAACAGGTTAGAAATTCTTCATTATGAACTATTTTTGCACCTTTTTTCAGACACTTTGTAAGGGGTTTGGTTAATTTTGCGAAATCTTTTATAAACTTGCGATAGTAGCCAATCAGACCAAGAAAACCTTTTATTTGTTTAGTGGTTT
This sequence comes from Ceutorhynchus assimilis, assembly GCA_917834065.1. Classification (NCBI taxonomy): domain Eukaryota; kingdom Metazoa; phylum Arthropoda; class Insecta; order Coleoptera; family Curculionidae; genus Ceutorhynchus; species Ceutorhynchus assimilis. The sequence continues at coordinate 18,997,339 of OU892289.1, forward strand.
TCATAAGTGGAAATTCTTTGATGGCACGAATTTTGTCGGGGTTTGGTTTAACTCCTTCTGGTGTGACAACGTGACCTAAATAGGCCACCTCCCTTCTCAAGAATTCTGACTTGTCGAGTTGGACTTTGAAGTTTGATTCGCGGAGGCGTTCAAAAACCAACCTGAGTTTTTTAAGATGTTCTTGTAATGATACAGAGTACACGATAATATCGTCTAGGTAGACTAGGCAATGCTCATTATGAATGCCTCTTAAAATGTTGTCCATGACCCTCTGAAAAGTCGCAGGAGCATTCTTTAAGCCAAATGGCATCCGCAGATATTCAAAGTGTCCATTTTCTGTACTGAAAGCTGTCTTTTCTACGTCATTTTGAGCCATTTCAATTTGATGAAATCCGCTCGCTAGGTCAAGAGTTGAAAAATATTGACATTTACCGAGTTTGTCTAAAAGGTCTGTAATGTTGGGGAGAGGATAGCGATCGTCAATCGTCTTAGCGTTTAATGACCTGTAGTCGACTACGACTCTCCATTTTTGTTTCCCAGATGCGTCCAATTTTTTGGGGACCACCCAAATTGGTGAACTCCAAGGAGAGCTACTAGGTCGAATTATGTTTTGGTCAAGCATTTTTTGGATTTGCGTTTCTACTTCTTTCTTATGTATGAAAGGATATCGGTATGATTTAGTGTATATGGGAATTTCATCGCTGGTTTTAATTTGATGTTTTATTTTATTAGTAAATGTTAATGGGGAGTTCTCGTGATAAAATATATCTGAGAATTCGGTGATTAATTGTAAAAGTCCGTTTTCTTCTTCAGGGTTCAGGTGATCAGTACGGAATTTTGAAAGATCTATTCCTGTATCTGGGGAGTCGTTGAAATTATTTAAATTTATTTCTCTGATTTCATTTCGCTGGAATTTTTCCACGGTAAATGGGATCGAGAAGTCTAATGTTACTGGTTGAGTCGTATTATTGAGAATAGTGGTTAATGCGAAACCGTTTTTTGCTGTAGTAAGGCATTCTGGTATTTCACAATTCTGTATTTTCTGATGAGAGATTATTATCTCGCCATGTTTTATATTCGTTGGTATTTTTATAACTTGTTGAACTCGAGGGGGTATTGTGATACAGTTTATTTGCGGCTGGGTTTTGTGGAATCGTAATTTAATGCTGACATGAGGTGTTACAAGAAATCCGGTTCCAAAGTCAAGATTCGCTTGTAATAGTTTGAGGTTGTCGATTCCTAGAAGGCCGTCGAAATAGTCGTGGAATTTAAATAAGTAGAATTTTAAATTTTGCTGATATGGCAGATTAAATAATTTTGACGAGGGAATACATGCACTGAATTGGTGGGCCGATTTTTGGTAGACGGTTGAAACAATAAATGGGTCAATAGAGATAAAATTTGGGTAAAATTTATTTACGAAGTTTGGATCTAAGAACGATTTAGTTGATCCAGAATCAATCAATATTTTTATATTATGTTCAGGAAAAATAACATAGGGCAATTCACTTGAACAAGCCATATTGAATGATATGGCTGTTGGATTTATCTTTTGTCCTCTATTTGAGGTGTTTCGGTAAAATTTACGGCCTCGTTTGTTTCTTCAGATATAGAGGTTGAATCTGCGGTTTGTTCATTATTCAGGAGTTCATTTTGGGGATCATTGATTTGGTAATAAGCTTGTTCATAAAAGATTGGGTATTGTTGGTCGTATGTATAATAATATTGATTGTAGTATTGGTTTTGGTCATACTGCCTATACTGGTCAAAACAGTATTGATCATCGTTACTTGATTGATCGGTCTCAGTATTGAATAACTCTTCAACATCCATTTTTTGCGGTTGTTGTTGGTTAAAACTTTGAGAAGCATTATTAGAATTGTTGTTGAAGTTTGGTCTTCCTGTGTTTCTAGTCGATACCGACATAGGAGTGCCAGGAGTAGTATAACGTGATTGATTTGGTCTAAAAACATTCTGGGGTCTTCCAAATACTTGCGAGTTGGTGAAGAATTTTTGAGGGGTCCTATAAACTGGCCTAATGTTTATCGGTTGAGAAGGAAATTGCTGCATCATTGGTCTGAATGATTGGTTGGGAGCGAAAATTTTTGAAGGTTGAAAATTTGGTCTGTTTTGGAAGGGTCTTAGAATCTGCACTGGTTGATTTTGAGTAACTTTAGTAGAATTTTGGAAATAATGTGTGTTACTTTCCTGTGTCACAAATTGCAATGCTTTCGATAGGTTTTCTGGTTTCATACACCTAATTGTGGTACCTAGTGGTTCTTTCAAACCAGATAAAAACGTTGTTAGAGCAAGATCATTGTACAAGTCTCTTTTCAAATTTTTCGCTTGAATGGTAGTCTCGTGATTGTCTACATAAGAGCATAGTAAATTAAGGATGTGCAAGACTCGGTCGTAAAATTGTGTTGCTTTTTCGTTTGGTTGTTGGCGAAGCATAACCAGGTCTCTATTCAGACACGATTCGTCTCTTTGGTCCGCAAAGTGACGGCAAAGCGTGGTTTTGATATCCTCCCACGTAGTAGAGGAATTAATGTTAATAACGAGTTTTGCATTTCCTTTCAGTTTACTAATCAATGAGTTAAGTAGATAAATATTTTCAAAACAATCGATGTTAGTTGTATTATAAAATTTATCTATAAGGGTTTGACAAATATTTAGGTATCTCGATAAATCATTCGGATTACCATCAAAATCAGGTACACAGTTCAAATATTCAGCTTTGAAGCTCATATTGGAAGAATCAGTATTTTCGTTAAATAGATTGTCTAAACGTAAATTTTGTTCTTCAGAAATAGTTTCCAAAGGAGAATTGAATGAATTTTGATTAGAAATTTGAGCTGAGTTGGCTGAAGGTGTATTTATGACTAAATTTTCTAATGAATTAATAATTTGATCTAAATCGGACATAAATTATTATAATTGCAACTTACAGTACTAGGTAAGCGGAGATTACGGTCATCTCTTCTATGAGAACAAGGTTTTCGATCAGCGATATGGTCCTCCCAAAATTCCTTGTTCTTGCGAAACTAGACGATTTGGTTCTAGTTTCCGATGATCGTGTTCTTCTGCAGGTCTTCGATAGACTGGGGTGTTCGATTTTTAGAAATCCGCTCTGCCAAACACAAATCACCAAAGTTCGATTTCCAGTTAATCACGGATCTGAACAAATCGATACGACGCGATGCACTATCGATTCCTGGAAAATCCTATTCCGACTGCGCCAGTTAACTTATCGAGACGACCGACACCGTTTTTAAAAACTTTATTCTAAAAATTAAAACTAATTGACAATCATATAGCTAAGTAAAAAGTGAACTAAAGTTCGATGGAAGCAATTTATATAAAGAAATTAGAGATGCTATGTCAGCGTTATATCGTCTTGGTTGGTGACATAACTAGCGTAATTTTTGAAAAACGAATAGTCCATGCTTTTGGCTATGTAAGGATTCTTCTGACGAGATTCTTTAGTAACCCGTAGGTAATCACAGGGCAAGTAAATCTCTTTATTTTTGAGTGAGGTCTCTATAGCACTGTGAACAGAGTCACACTCCATTTGAGTGTGACCCTTTTCTAGATACTTTTGGGTTATACACACTTTGTATTTTTCTGACACGTGAAGTAAAGCGTTAGATATTACACAATTGCGATTCTGAGCAGTACACCCATCGGAGTAAATGACAATAGGAATCATTGGATTACTTGGGTTCAGAAAATTCTCTTCCAGGTAGTCTACAAGAAATGATGCGTAGGTAGATGCTTGACCGTCCGCGTTAGTCTCGTCGTACCAGTAACAAGTAGCTCGTCTATCTTTAAGGTTATAGATTGTGTAATTATGGCAGCACAATTTTGTTCTGTAATAAAGAGCGCTAGCTTTTAGCTGTGGTGCTAACTTGACAGACTGAACATCCATTACAATAACATTGCACTGTCCTTCTAAGGCCTTTTTTTTATCTTCTTCTTTCTCCTTTCGGGCGCTATTTTTCATGTTAATATGTTCACTGTAGTCCATTTCAGATAAATTGCCATTTTTGTATTTGAAACAGATATCGCATTGGTCTTTCCTTGGACGAAATAGCGCTAAATTCATTTCTTCAGCCATTTTTGTTAATGTCTTAGCAGATAAAGGTTTTTTTTCATTCTCCTGGCACTTAATTTCGTAGACCCTGTGAAGTTGAGCAAAAGATTGAAAATTTTGTTCTAAATAAAGCTTATCAGTATCCTTCCTGCAATAATGCGAGGGAAGTTTGTTTAAACTAGTGAGAAATTCTATGAGGAAATCTCGATCTTCTTTAAACAAATAATTTCTTGGATTATGTTGACTTAATTCTATCTGAGTACTCTTATTCATCCTATTATTGCTTTGGGTTGTCCATGATCTGATAGTCCATTCTCCCAAAGAAAGAGTGTGTGAGTACATGATTTTACACACGGGTACTTCTTCATTTCCACAAATCAAAAAATATTTGATGGTTATATTTCGTCGAGAGCTTTCTGCTTCTTTTGGTCTAGCCTTTTCAGTCACTTTAGCAGTATTACTGACGTACACTTTTCGTTGATCCCACGTCATGTTAGACCAAAAGTTTTGAAAAATAGCTTGGCGCATTCCTTCCGTCACCTTGAAACATTTTCTTGTCGGATCTTTGGCTTTTTGTTTACAGCTGCACCTGGCACCTAATTTTCTCTCTGTTCTTGTTGTATCATGAAACGTATTGCTTTGATTCCGTGGCTTTCTAAACCCTAAATACCGCTTTCCCGCCATTCTTAATTGCTTATTGATAAACCTCTTATTTGTTCTTTTTTCATTTCTCTTCACTGTTCCATTTTCATTCTCAGTTTCATCTTCAATAACATTGACCTGTAGCTGTATTTCATCTTCATCGATTTCCATACTTTCTTCGCTGTCTGTTTCACTTTCTGGGCTGTAGTCATCATTGTCATAAACGTCAGTTTGTTCTGGTCTATGAGCTTTGCATGCTAAATCTAGAACAACGGGTTTTTCTATATTTTCTTCTCCAGATTTTGTGATAATATTCGCAATATTAATGTCATCCCCATGTTGTTGTGTCTCAATTTCATTTACCTTTTGTTTGATATCATTACTTACGAGATGAGATTGTTTATCGTGAGTTTGATTTTCTTTTTGCCAACTAACCACGTTTGTTATGTCTGACAAAACAGCACTGTTATTATGACAATCGCTTGGATTTTCGTTAATATCAAAGATAATCTCGGCTTCATTGATAATAGTAATTATATCTTCTGAACTTAAGGCTTCATCTAGTTGTCGTGTTCCAATTTCGTTAACGTCGTGTATGGTTTCATTATTTCCGATTCCGGGATGGTATTGTTCATTGTGATTGTGATTTTCAGCACTATTAATACTATTATCAGGATTATCGCTGGCATTATCGTTATCAAAGACATTCTCGACTTCTCTGATGATATTAGAAATATCTTCTGGAGCTAAGGCTTTATTTAAAAGAATATTTCCTGATAGTTCAATTTCACTGATTTCTTGAAGAGAATAATCATTTTCTTCAGTATTATTTTCGCTAGAATGTGGTAGTTTGGCCAATTCCAAAATTTTTTTCGTGCGACTAGACATTTTTAGGCAGCAGTACCTCGTATCTTCTCTAGAGCAATGTGGAACATGACCTCGTAACTAACATCTGCAATTAAAAATGGAAAATTTCACGTAAAATCATCAACAATCCAGGAAATTCACTATGGGACTATTAAGATTATTGTTTACCTTGATAATTATCAGCAAAATTTAACCCTACACATTAGTTATTTCACATTATTCACATACTATTCACAAAACCACTCACCTTGACTAGTCTTAAATGGCCCAAACTTAACATTGTTGTAGTTACGAGGTCTTCCTTGACGAAAATATTATGGAGCAGGACCTCGTATCTAACACCTGTAATTAAATGTGAAATTTCACCTAAAATGATTTCCATATCCGGAAAATTATTATGCCAGAATAAAGATTATTGTCTAATTAAACAATTAATAGCAAAATTCAACCCTACACATTAGTTTTCATAATATTTTGATACTAAGAATTCTCAAAAGCACTTACCTTGACAATACCTAAATGGCGCCAACCTGAGCAGTGTTGTATTTACGAGGTTATGCTTCGGGAAACCCAGCGCAATAAGTTACGAGTTACTGTTTTCGTTTATTTTCACAAATAAATAATTTTTGTAGAATTTTGTCCTTTCGAAAATAGATGGCGCTCACATAAAAGAAGACAACTACATCAAAAACCCGATTTCGTCGAAAATGTTAATTACGAGGTCCTGCGTTTCAGCCCTCGATATGTAGTTCATAGTTGGGCTAATTTTTTTAAAAACAACTAATTACGTCACTTCGTGAGAATTTCTATAAATACATTTTCAACCAATAAACTGGAAACTTTTGGCAAAAAATAAAGAAAACTTAAGTCTCGTACTTATCAGTTTTCCCGCTCGAAAACACCTGGAAAAACGGAAAATCCAAAGAAACACCAGCAAAAATAACATTCCAAAACCTACTTAATAAAACTTAAATTTTCCTTACTTACCCCCTTGGAAAATTGGAAATTTTTGGCGGAAAATGAAACCTCGTATTTTAAATCAGTTTTCCCGATTGAAAACGGCCTGGAAAAGCGGAAAATTCGAGGAAAATCTAATCTGGATAAAATGTAAACACATCAATTAAAAATAGCCTACTGTCAAAATAAAACTGACAAATGACTAAGACTAAATGACATTTCATTACAAGGCCTGATTAAAAGCGACGTTGCCACATTTCAAATAGGAAAAAATTACATTTTAAATGGTTTTTTGTTTAAAATTTAGTTAAATAATTTAGATATTTGATGTTAATGCTTAATAAAATATGGAAAATTGGAAAATTCAACAAAAAACCGGCAATAAAAAAAAAACGCGTAAGCCATCTTGAAACAATAATGGAGCTACACTAATTTGTCACGAGATGGCGCTGCAATCGCAAGCTTCAAAATCGAGTAAAATAATAAATTAGGACTTATTTATGGCCTAATTAAGTTAAATTGCATCAAAATTAATATAATTATGAGCTTTTGATGATAGATTTTATTCAAAGCCGCATTCTTTCGGACCGGATCAGTTGATCAAAACGCGTTATATTCCAGTAATCACGTTCTTTCGAATTTTGACATTTGACAGCTAGCGACTCATGATCCGAGAAATTCTGAACATATTAAACTTTTTTTTTTGTGAATAGTTTGTTCCGATCACGAAAATCTAACCTCAACTTTCAAATAGGGCAATCCAAACAAAATGGCGGCCAATGCCGAAAAATTGGCGCCATAAATTAAATTCAAACAACCGTGACATTTTTCATCAAAAAACTGTTTTTTGTGTATTTTTTGGGGTTTTTAGATGATTTTCTAGTGCTTGGAAGGATAATTTTCGTATTTCAAGATGGAAAGTTTTTAGTTTAAGAAATTATTAGTGGAAAACCCGGATGTTTGCAACAGTTATGATTTCTTTGTGACAAACGTTTACCTACTAAAGAATTAGGTAGGTACTATCCAGGATTTGTTTCCTGTTTAGTTTTTTCTTAACAAACTCCTGAATCCTGATATATATTTTATTTGTTTGTTGTCTGCTATTCAAGGTACCTATCGACACAAGTTGATGTGGAGGATAGTAAATGGCTTGGATCCATACATCGTTTATGTAGGTTTTTTAATATGGATTTCGTCAGATTTTTTCTCTTTTGTTACAATCCATGAAGCCCTTAAACAGTATAGACAAATAGTTTTTCTCCGTTAAAAACCTGTGTTTTGTCTCTGCAGGAACGGCATGATACGAGACTTTCTCGCGATTAGAACGGTTTCCACAACTAATACTATACGTAACGTATGCATTTTCCAAAAAATAAACACTTTACAGACCTTATACAAATCAAAAATCGCAATAAACCGGCATTTTTTCAAAATAAAAAGGCATTGACCTCCATTTTGAATTTCGTTTTGACAGGTCGTTGGATTGCCCTATTATTTCTTAACCGCTTTAGGGTGCAGAGTGCGAAGCTCCTGGAACACTTCACATCTGTCATACTCCATGCGTTTTGCACGAAACCGAACGGGTCAAACGGTCAAACTGTAGCTGGAGTACTTCGGAGTGACTCGGGAGCTCTCAAAGGGTGGCACCCCAAAGCAGCTCTTGTTTACTTCCTGCGCTTTCTGTTATAATATTCCGACATGATTCCGATAAACCTAGCAAATCAAAAAACTGCAAAATATAATAGGTCTGTTTCTGCAAAAATCACAAACCAGTCAGAGTGAATTTCATTAGTTGAAACTAGTTTTCTAACTGTTTCTGACTGTTTTCAACCAATAAAATTCGCTTTGACTGGTTTGGGATATCAGGCGACCCAACGCAAAAAATTGTTTTGCTTGAAGAGTTTCAGTTGGGCTTTTGAAGAAGTTGTTTTGCCAAATTTTGTGTAGAAATTTTCTGTAATGGCATCTTTTTCTACTGCTGAATATGCCGATATACTGTTCATGTACGGAAGAGCTGACAGAAATGCGGAAGCAGCTAAGCGATTGTATCAAGAACGATTTCCAAGAAGAAGAGTTCACAATGGTCAGGTATTTATCAACACCAACCGTCGTATAAGGGAAACAGGTAACATTCATCACAGAGAACGGATGCATATCGAGCAATATGGGCCTGACATTGATGAACAAATTATGGAAGCTTTTGAAGCAGACCTTACCACCAGTATTCGCAAAGTAGCTCGCCAACTGAATTTATCCATATGGAGAGTTTGGATAACTCTTAGGATTGAAGGAAAACTTCCACTATACGACTGGACTGTTCAAGAACTCGATGAAGGAGAGCCTAAACGGAGAAGTGCATTTTACCGGTTTGTGTTGAACGCTGACATAGAAGATACATTTTTTCTTAAAACTATTTTATGCACAGACGAGTCAAAGTTCTCTCGAGAAGGAGTCAAAGAGTTTCAAAACCTTCATTACTGGGCTGATGCTGACGAAAACCCGCACATGAAAAAAGCTATTTCTTTTCAACACAAATTCAGTATGAATGCATTGGCAGCAGTGATTGGCAGAACTCTCATGGGTCCGACGGTTTGTACTCTCTTCCAGATAATTTGAATGGAGACACTTATTTACTCTTTTTGCAAAATAATTTAATAGACATTTTGGAAAACATTCCTCTAAATGTGAGAAACAGCTTGATCTTTCAGAAGGATGGATGTCCTGCCCATTACCGAGCTACTTTGAGGGAATTTATGGATGAAACATTTCCTAATCGTTGTATAGGAAGAAATGGGCCAATATTGTGGCCAGCGAGGTCTCCAGACTTGACGCCCCTCGACTTTTATGCATGGGGTCGAATGAAACAACTCGTTTATGAGGTTAAAATAACCGACCGTGATCAACTTATAAGGAGAATTGACGAAGCAGCTGTAATAATGAGGAAGGAAATGAGGTTAGGCGTCACCACTACTCAAATACGAAAGAGGGCACGTATGTGCATTAGAAATGGAGGTTCTCATTTTGAAAATGAAATGAATTATTAATCATTAGTATCAGTTACCTTCATTCAGGGTTGCCAGACGTCCCACCTTAGGAGGGACAGTCCCGCATTTTGTTGATCGGTCCCGCCTTTTTTTTAATAATTGCAGGACCCGCTTTTCACGTGAATTGTCCCGGTTTTCCCGCTTTTTCCACCCAATCTCCACATTTAGTGCAAAGAACACGCTCATTTTACAACTTGTTATGTTACATAAATAGCTATTTTTTCATTCAAAATCGACGCAAAATTCAAATAACGAGCCTGAATCGCAAGCATTTCATCAAGGTCTGCAGGTGAGGTCACCACTATTAGCTGCTAACGTGGTGACGTCAATCGCAGACCTTGTGGACTCGAGAACCGGCGAACGTACGCCTTCTCGGGATGAGCAATCCTGTTAGTTTACGATTCTTGGGTTTTAATAATAAATGTTGTATGTTATAGGTATAAAAATGTCAAAAATTGCAACAAAATCCAAATTCCAAATCTATCTTCCATTGCACAAACTAGCATCTACAAACATTTTTTTTTTCTGGCCATTGAAAAATAAACAGGTTTCGTCAAAAATCACTTGCCTCTCCCCCCTAATGCTTTTGAGCGTGGCACCCGAAAAAAATGTTTCGCTTGCGGCGAGCTTTCCCCCTGGGTCCTTATTCTTGAAACAGGGGAGCGGCGTTCCCAGGAGAAAGAGTATTCCGTCTTTGTTACATATATTATTATTTGCATATCATTGAGAAAGACGGAACACTCGTTCTCCTGGGAATGTTGCTCCCCGGTTTCAAGAATAAGGACCCTGGATCACATCAGTCCCGCTTTTTCATTTCATAGATCTGGCAACCCTGGGTGTGGTGCAAGGTTGCCAAAATAAGATATTTGATTTCAGAGTGAATTTCGGGCCCCATTGAGCGTTCAGGCCCTAGGTGGCCGCCTAGTCTGCCTAGTGATAAAACCGGAGCTGACTATCGCTCCTTGAAAACTTCCTATCGATGTACCAAACACTCTGTAGATTAAGATACGATACTTCGTGAGCCTAAAGTAGGTACATTGGAAAATAAAATTCCAGACAACTTATTTCAAATTTTGAAAAAAATGAGATACGACAGTTCGTGAGATAGGGGACGAATTATCCGTTTTTCCAAGCTTAACATGAAAGCGACATTAAAGACCGGTTTATTCGGATAAACTCAGGTAATGCAATCTGACGGATAAAAATGCAATCTGTAATCTCATTAGTCGGCCAGTTATCACAAGAGCTTGGTGATAGCCCCGAAACAATGTATATGCGACGTTGCAATTTTTGGCATTTTCATGTTTGGACTGGAATCAGCGCTACGCCACGCCACCCCAGTTGTTTATTATTATTAATTATCTGGCTTTTTGAGTTTTGAGTGGACAGAGAATTTAATAACCTTTTATATAATTTGATAATTGAATAAAAATGAAACTACAAATTTTGTATTTTGTAGCACTGCCTTTTGATTGGAGAGGAACTGGAAACTCGTTTGTTTTCCTACAGGGCGGAAAATTTTTTCATATCAAATTCGGAAAAAAATTGTTATTTTTCTAACAATTGTGGGAGATACCATTTCTCGTAAGTATTAAGCCTAGTACCTACTCATAACAGCGAAATTAGCTCTTCGATAATTTGACGTTTTATGCGTGAATCAAACGTTAAATTGTCGAAGCAGTCAAAAAAGAGCTAGGCTTGAATAAGGAACAAAATTTTTCCCAAGGGTGTGCGGAAAGATTACTCTTCGTGCATGGCAAAAGTTTTTTTCCGTACATTCTTAGGAAAACAACGGATCATCTTAGTTTCAGGTGTCCAGAAAATGGCAGAGATTATCCTGTTTTTAAACCCTAGTGGGACTGCTCATTGAGCTAAAAGCGTTTGCCAACTGGTACGTCAGCCGCAGACCATGCATTTTACTCCAAGAGTGGACTCTTGGAGTAAAATGCAATATTCGAGTTTAAAGCACACAAAAAAATTAATTCCCAAACATTAAATTTTTGTTAAAATCATCTTTTCTACATTTAAAATTGACGTTAAAATCAAATAACAAGCACAGCCTGAATAGCAAGCCTTCCATTGAGGTCTGCGGGTGACGTCATCGCTATTAGCAGCTGTGGCGACGTCATGCGTATAACCTTCCTACTCAAGAATTGATGAACGTACGCCTTATTATGATGAGCAATCCTGTTTACAGCTGGAGTGTCATGTATCCGTTTTCCGACGAAAAATGTCCGAAAAACCTTATATTCTGACATAATCGTATAAAAATATGTTAAAATAGAACCTTTTTCGGACATCTTTTGTCGGAAAGCATGAGACTCCGGCCTACGATTGTATAAAAATATCGAAAATTCCAACAAATTCCAAATGTTTCATTGCACAAACAAACTAGCATCTGCAAAGAACTTTTTTTCTGACCATTGAAAAATAAACAATTTTCTTTAAAAATAATTTTCTGCAACTTGAAAACATTACCTCCATATTTTGAAAACTGCTGTTTTCATCACTTGTTAAACAACAAACATCCGCACCTGTTGGAAAATCTAACCCAAACAAAATAATATACTTTGACGTCAATTTGGCAACGTAGCACTCCTTGACTTAGGGAGGATTTTCATGCATCCGTTTTTCCGTCGAAAAATGTCCGTTTAACATTCTATTCTGACATAATCGTATATAAATATGTCAGAATAGAATGTTAAACGGACATATTTCGACGGAAAAACGGATGCATGAAAATCCTCCCTTAATCTTTTAGAATTGTTTTGGGGCTCCCACCAAGCTCTTGTCCAGTTATCCGCCGGAGATTCTGTAGTATAGTAGGCCTAGCAACCTCAGCATACCTACGCTAAGAAGGCATTTCACGGTCTTGGCATACAAAATGATTTTTGATTCTAGGTAAAACGCTTCCGGATGGAAACCAAAGCGGCCAAAACGCTTGGCATCATAGTGGGCGGTTTCGTCTGCTGCTGGTTGCCCTTTTTCACCATGTACCTGGTGCGCGCATTTCGCGCGGACGCCGTCGATCCGCTCGCCTTTTCGATTCTCTTCTGGCTGGGTTACTGCAACAGCGCCCTCAATCCGCTCATTTACGCGCTGTTCGCTAAAGACTTTCGACACGCCTTCAAGCGGATAATCTTTTGCACGGACCGAAAGAACGGATTGAGACGCGGATCTGACGGATCTCAGTTGCAGGTGAGACATTTTTTTTTCTTTTCTTTCTCAAAACTTTCCAAAATTGGTCTGATTTCAGGGTCGTCACAATCGGTCGCCCAGCTACAACGTACACGCGCACAGCAACTCTTTGGGCGATGAGAGCGACACGGGAGGCAACAGGTGACGACACGTCGGCGACACTTTTGACGCAGCGTCGGATAACGTTTTGAAGCTGGCCATGATGAGCGTCGTGGCGACCTGACCAACGTGAATAAGTGCGACCACGTACTTTGGGTTGGGTTAGTATCATATTATTTGACAAAATAAATGTCATTAAGCTTTAATTTTCAGTTGCAGTGGCCTACAGCTCACGTATCCTTCCACCCCTCTTCAATTATTTGCCAATTAACCAGACTGTTAGAGAACCCACAGAGAATTTATTAAATATAATAATCAATCAATTGTAATTAATAATTAAGATATGTACATACTACATACTTAAGTTTGACTTACGTGAGGTAGCGATTTTTGGTTAATGACGCAACCTCACGCGAATCTGATCATAATTGTGTTGCGTTTTGGAGAGGGAAAGATTAAACGACTTATATTATAAAATATGAATACATACATATACAGGGAAATCGAAAAATCTCTTCGAAATCGTAGGTATGTCTTTGTCCGTAAAAATTACTTAGATTTTTTGATGGAGATCAAGGAATGCGATTTGAAGGGCGTTTTTGCAAAAACTTTAAAGTTGAAATGTTGTTTTACTTAAACCTAAGCTTCCCACTTCTGGCCCTTCTATCAATTATTGGCAGTTTATTCAAAAAATAATTGTATGTCGACTAGAACTCAACTTTAACCAAATTTTCGCGAGGAACTACTTCCATGATTTCATAAACACAAACGCTTTCGCGAGATACTCATGATGTCATATCAAACGTAGTTCGCCGCAAGCATGGACGCAACTTCAAGCCAAGGTTCAATTTCATGACGTCACAAGACGAACTATGGTTCTTCTTTGGATAAACTATTGATAAATTACATTCGTCGCTAAAATTCGGTTTTTGATGTTCAATAACTCAGAAACTAGAAGACATGTGCCGAATTAGGCAATTCAAACCAAGTGACATTCAAGATGGCGTGGCGGCCACACATGGGCCAAAAAACACAAAAAAATATCTAGTTTCTGCCCGAATTAATAGTTTAGGTACCTAGTCAACAAATATTTTATTAAATAATGGAAATCAAAGTTGTAAGCAAAACTGTATGCAAAATAATTTAAAATACGCATAAAAACATATTCAAAACAAACTTGTTTGGCCGCCACGTCACATTGAATTTTCCTTTTTGACAGATGGATTGAATTGTCGAATGTAATACCACAAGAGGTTTCAGGATTACCGGATAATACTTTTACCTGTCACGAAACGGTAAGGTAAAAGTATTAGGTAATCCTGAAAACTCGAGTGGTATTCAAAAGGTTATACAACGAACTAAACTTTAATTCTTTATTAATTAATAATTTCATGAATCAAAAATTTAAATTTTTTTGTCAAAAAATGTCAAAACACCAGTTACCGTGCAAAAGGATTATCACTTCTTAAGCCTCTCGTGTCATATGGGAAGGATTATCACTTGTTAATCCTCTCGTGTCATATGGGAATAATGTACAGTGAGTTGTATAACCTAATTTATAACTCATTGACAAGCGAATTTTGAAAGTTTTCTCAGGAGACTTTGCCTTTCTCCCAGAGAAAAGTTGGGAATTTTGTTCGTGTTTTCATCAGTCACTTTGAGCCCGAACTCAAACCATTTAATGCAAGGAAGCCAGCGCATTTGTTCCTTTCAAATCGGGGTCGACTAACACCGGTCACCAGAGTGAGTAGCTGTAGTGTTCTAAACTCTTGAAAGGAATACAACTACCAGTAAACCTTTTATACATGCAATGCAAAAAATACAAACTGTAATTAACTGATCGAGAACACAAAATTTTATTATAAATAATAATAATTGTTATTGAAGTTGTTGCAGATCAGATAGGCAGAGAAATCCAATAGAAAATAAACCATAAATTATAGAATAATAAATTTTTCTGTTAGATATTAGAGAGATCTCGTGCTGTCCAAATTTCAAATACCGTAACGCTATGTGACAGGTATGACAGTTCTTACGGTATTAGCGTTAGCGAAGCCCGCTATCTAACGGGATTTAGCGGATGCCTTACCGTAACGCTATGTCATTGTCAAATTAGTTTACGCTTCATTTCCGTCTGCAAGAACAGCAACAATAATTCCTCCATAAAGATCACCAAGGGAAAATTAATCAAACTTAGAATCTTCAGGATAAATAATAAGTTAGAAAACAAAAACAAAAAGTTCACTCAACTTAACTGTCAAAATGTGAACAGAATTAGGATGGAGTTTCATGCATCCGTTTTTCCGACGAAATATGTCCGAAAAACAAATATGTCAAAATAGAAGACTTTTCGGACATATTTCGTCGGAAAAACGGATGCATGAAACTCCACCCTAAGGGATTGGAGGATTTTTGCGTATTCGTGTCCGAGAACTATCATGTTTGGACTGGAGTCAACGCTACGTCACGCCATCACAGTTGTTTATTATTATTATCCTGGCCTTTTGAGTTTTGAGTCGACAGAGAATATAATAACCTTTTATAATTTGATTATACCTAACTGCTTATGATAAAATAAATTGAAAATTGAATAAAATTGAAACTACAAATTTTGTATTTTGAAGCACTGCCTTTTGATTGGAGTGGAACTGGAAACTAGTTTGTTCTCCTACAGGGCGGAAAAATTTTTCATATCAAATTCGGAAAAAAATAGTTATTTTTTTATTTTTCTAACAAGTGCGGGAAATACCATATTTCTCGCAAGTGTTAAGCGGTTTAACTTAAGCCTAGCACTCATAACAGCGAAATTCGCTCCTTTTTGACATTCCTTCAACAATTTGACGTTTTATGGATCATCTTAGTTTCAGGTGTCCAGCAAATGGCAGAAATTATCCTGTTTTCAATTCCTAGTGGGACTGCTTATTGAGCTTAAAGTGTCTGCCAACTGCTATGTCAGCCGCAGACCTCCAGTCTTGGAGTAAAATGCATTATTCGAGTTTAAAGCACAAAAAAAAAATGAATTCCTAAACATTAAATTCTTGTTAAAATCACCTTTTCTACATTTAAAATCGACGAAAAAATCAAATAACGAGCACAGCCGACAGCCTGAATCGTAAGCTTTCCTTCGAGATCTGCGGGTGACGTCATCACTATTAGCAGCTGTGGCGACGTCACTCGCAGACCCTATCTGCTCAAGAATTGATGAACGTAGACTTTATTATGATGAGCAATCCTGTTTACGATTGTTGTATAAAAATGTCGAAAATTCCAACAATTCAAAGGGAAAATCTAACCCAAACAAAATAATATACTTTGACGTCAACGCAACGCAACACTCCTTGCCTTAAGGGCGGGTATTATAAAACTAGTTTGAGAGTTAACTTAAAGTTAACTTCTGGAATTACATGTAATTCAAAAAGTTAACTTCAAGTTAACTGTCAAAGCAGTTTTATAATACCCGCCCTTATGCCTGTATGCACCATTTTCAGGTATTTTAGTAATTAGCTAATCAGGGCTAATTATGTAATCACGGTTAAAAAGTCGATTCGATGTACGTGGCGTGGGTGAGCAGTGAGAAATCAAAAGGAATGTGGAGGTGAACGACCTATTATTTGACGATGATTTGGATACTGATAAAAAATGATTATGTTAGATGGGTTTCCAACGCGTTGGAATGAGACGGAAAATTATTTTGAATCCTTGGATGGATGATCTTATGAAACAATAGTCGTAGATCTTCTTGAAAAGGTGGAAGATGCCCTAACTTATGATAGGGTGGTAGTATAATATGCAATTTTATGGCTTTATTCCAATAACTAATGACTATGTAATTACGGTAATTACTGATTATTTCAATTAAAATGCCCAGGATGCTTTGTTTGTTTGTGTATACCTAAAATTTATTTATCGCAAAATAAAAAAACGCAGATATGGGGTCTCTCCAACCCAAAATGGGCTATTATTAGGGCCAAATACTGGAACTGTTCTTCACAGTGGGAACTGATCCACTGCAAAATAAACAGGTCCGGTCCAAGTTCGAGTTCAAGTCCGGACCACTTTTCCGTTGTCTACGTTGTACGGACTCGGACTCAAACCCGAACTAATCGGATCACGCCGCGCGGGCCAGTTGAACAGGAAAAGTGTGGACTCGGAGTAGGGACACGGAGTCAGAGACGGAGTACACTACACCGACAGACTCGTTTCGATCAACGGCTCGGGATTGTCGGGATCACGCCGCACCGGTGCGTCCGCTGGAACGGAGAGAGTACGAGAGTGAACCGCCAATAGGATATAAGCTGCTTTCCAGTATGTAGCTGTATTCCTTTCAAGAGTTTGAAATACTAGAGCTACTTGCTCCGGTGTTAGTCACCCCGATTTGAAAGGAACAGATGCGCTGACTTTCGTGCATTTATGGTTTACTTTGGGCTTGAGTACTCGGTGCAACAAACACTTTTCGAAAGGAATAAGCGCGTAACGCCCGGAGCTGTCCCTCCTAGGTGTGAAAGGAATACAACTATTCACCATTTTCACGTATTTTCGTTATTAGCTAGCTAATCACGGATAATTATGTAATCACGGTTAAAATGTCGGTTCGATGCACCAAAGGATTTTGCACTCAAATTAGTTAATTGTGATTTTGTAATAAGGGCCAGCTGAAAGGAGCTCACCGATAACTTCGCAAATTTCCTATAGATTTTAATAAAAGCCCATTTTGGGTTGGCGGTATGTTAGGGTGACCATATTTTTTTTGTATGAATGCTGTACACATTTAAAATTTTGGGAAAGGTGAGTGGAGAAAGAAAAAAAAAAAGACACAGTACCGAAACTAACGCCAAAGTCACAAAGTGCAACCTGGGCTGGGATCACGGCAAGTAGAATTCTACTAGAATTTTACTTTCATGACGTCAGGTTGCATAGCAACCCTCGTCATCGCCTGTAGTGTACGCGATAAATAGGTTGTGGGTGACGTCATGAAAGTAGGGCTGGGATCACGACAAGTAGAATACTACTTTCATGACGTCACCCGCGACCCATTTATTGCGTACAGTACAGGCCATATCATAACGGCTACTAGACAATTTGACGTCACGAAAGTAGAATTCTAGTACAATTTTACTTGTCGTGATACCTGAGTCCGTGTCTCAGCCCAGGGCTGGAATCACGATCAATGACAGGCAATGTGGCCACCTGCCAGACCAAACAAAATCGGAGTAGAAGGTGGAAGGCGTTTAGCCACATGTTTGTGAATGTATCCTGAACCGCTAATGCTTTGTCTGTTTTCTAGAGTTTTCAGCGGTGTAAAATAGAAAGGGATAAAAAAGGTAGCGAACATTAAAAAGAGTGGTGTAGTATTCAACACCGCGAAAATCGCTCTTTTTTGACATTGCTTCGACAATTTGACGTTTGATTCACGTATAAAACGTCAAATTGTCGAAGTAATTTAAAAAAAGAGCGAATTTTGCTGTTATGAGTACTAGGCGTGATACTCTGGATGATCGCGTAAATGACGTAAATCGCAAATGTAGAGATGCGGCGTTAGCATAGACTTTCGCTGTACGTTTGCTGTACAAAATCAAATGCTGGACAGACTTTCAAAATGCTGTACAATACAGCGAAATGCTGTACGTATGGTCACCCTACGGTATGTGGGGTTGGCGAGACCCGTCATATCTGCGTTTTTGTCGATGAATTTTAATTTTATAATCAAACAAACAAAACATCCAGGGCATGTAGGGCATTTTATTTGAAATAAACAGTAATTACATAGTCATTACCTAGTTATTGGAATCAAGTCACAAATTTGCATAGGATATATAGATACTACACCCTATAATAATGATAGGGCATCTTCTACCTCTTCAAGAAGATCTATGATCTACGACTATTGGCTTATAAGATCAGATCATCCAAGGCTTCAAAATAATTTTCCCTCTCATTCCAACGCCTTCGAAACGGAAATCCATCTAATTGCATTAGTATCCAAATTAATCATCGTCAAGTAATAGGTCTTCCACTCCATATTCCTGATTTCATTTCTCTTTTTTCCTGGCTCATCACCTCACACAAATTTTCCAGTTTTTTTTTTTACAAATAGTTTGTAAAATGTAAACATGAAATTTGAAATCGGAACCAAATAAACAAAACAAAAAAAGTCTTAATCAGAGAATTTGTGCAATGGTGCATACGGGCATTAATCTTTTAGATTTTTTTTGGGCTCCCACCAAGCTCTTGTTCGGAACCGATATTTATTTATTATGACGCTATGGAAAGGAGCCGATAACTCGTTTCCTTCACCACCGCTGCCAGAAAGTCAAGTTTCGCCTCATAGATATCACCAATGAACTATAGCTAAAAACTGGAATGCGCACACATTGCCATATCTGCCAAAAAAATGAAGCCATGAAAGACAGATGCCACAAGGGGGAATGTTGTTTTTTTCTGTTGCTCCCTGACATATGACTTTTTCGAAAGTTTTGTCATATTTCCCTTCACAGGTTTCATCAATTGGAATACGTGTTGGAAGCAATTTTCGCCATTTAACATACTGAGTGCGACAAAAACAGGTATCCCCTCCGCAACAGCCGCACTAGGCTTCAAGTTCGTCCTTATGTGTTGGCATTCCAGTTTTTGGTTATAGTTCATTGGATATCACTAACATCAGTCTATTGCTATTAGTTGTATTCCTTTCACACCTAGGAGGAGCTCCGGAACAGCTCCGGGGCTTCACGCGCTTATTCCTTTCGAAAAGTGTTTGTTGCACCACGCATATGTTCCCTGTAAATCGGGGGCGACTAAGCACCGAAGCGAGTAGCTCGAGTGTTTCAAGCTCTTGAAAGGAATACAACTATTATCCTTACCCCGAAGAAGCGAGTCACTTTTTCATGCCGTTCGCCAAGGATGATACACACCTGCAGGATTGCCTATTGGACACGTTTTTGGTAATAGCCACAATATTGGTGTCACCATCTTCGACGTCATAACTAAGTCGTCAGCTGTTCAAACAGCCTACGTCAAGGCGAGAAATAACATGCTGCCTACGTCAAAACTGACGATTTGGGGTGGAGGAAGGAGGGGTGATTTGTTCCACACAGGCCTTATGAGGATAGGCTGCGATTTGCGAGGGCCATTGAGGAGGGAGTTGCTGTGGCGCCTCCATTACACATCAATAGAGGGCTCCAGCATCGAAAACGAGTGTTGCTTCACGAAGGTTTGTACTTATGACCAGTGATGCCAACTCTAGGGATTTGTCCCTAGTTTCAGGGATAAATATGGAAAAAAAATTGTCTAGGGATATAGATAAATTCTAGGGATTTTCTGATATTTTTAATTTTTTTACACAATTTAATTAATTCTGATTATTTCATTCATTATAAAATAGACCCATCAGACAATGTCATTTTTTGAATGAGTTTTGTTTAAATAAGTGATTATTTCACAAGACCTTGTTTATCAGCGATTAAATTTTTGTTTAGCTTTTTTGACAGAGTTTTGATAGAAATATTTTGACATTTTATAAATAAATAGTAACACTATAACAATATTTCATTTTTGGTTTTTGCGACTCATTAAAATAAATGAGCGCGCAATATCATTCTGTCCAATCTGTCCCCCCAGCTCGGTTGTGACTGCCAGACAGTGCTGCCACTTCTGACGGAATGAAGTCAGTAGATTCTTGGAGAAATAATCTATAGTTTTCGTTTAAAAATCGGTAGCTAGGCGATTGCGTCATATGACGTCATTCCGCCAGAATTTGCTTAAGTATATAAAACCAGTCAATAAATTTAGTCATAATTTTATTGTGGAATGTGATTCCTATTTCAATTTTTCGCGAGCATAATCAAACCAATTCCTGTCCTGCGAGTGACGTCACTACCTGCAGCATAGTGCTGGCGTTACCTGCAGACCGCGATGGAATGCAGATTCAGGTTGCGCTAGTTAGTGAGTTAATTTTTTCGTCGATTTCAAATATAGAAAAGGTGATTTTCGGTTTGTTCTCACAGAAGAAGTTTTAAGTGTTCTTGATTCTCGAGTATCCCAGAATTTGATAGTGGGGGAGTAATAGGGGTCGAGTATGACACAATTGACACATAACATCTGAGCATAATTGGGTATGCTTGGTTATCCTCGCGAAAAACTGCCTGATAGGTTTGTTTGGACTTAGTTCAGAATCAGTTCAGAATTGAACTGCGCATGCGCATTTGTTCATTTATGTTCGATATGAACAAATGCGCAAGCGCAGTTCAATTTAGAACTGATTCTGAACTAAGTCCGAACAAACCTATTATTTGTAGCGACTTTCAATTTCAATAGCGTTTTCATAAGTGATGATAAGTGATCATCAGTGACGTGACATACGAGACATAGATTTTCTTGCGGAATTAGAAACAATTTTATTTTTTATTTTAATTAAAATATATATCTACATATTTGTTGCATTACCAATAAATTGCAGAAAAATCGTGAGAAAATGGTTTAAAATCGGAAGATTGGTAGAATCATTTGAAAATCGGTAGATCTACCGATAAATCGGTAGAGGTGGCAGCGCTGCTGCCAGCTACCCTCAAAGGGAAATTATGATGGCGCTCAAGTCCGTCGCCGATCGATAAAAGGTGCGGTGTGCGGTACGATTTTCCTACGCCGTGGTGCGATATTTGAATTTATAGTATTTCTGCGACACTATTTATTTCTTCATTCGTTATCGCATTTCGCAGAAACATGTGCCAACAACTAACAATAACTGCCAATTTCGGCAATTTTCCAACTGAATCTAGAGGATATTTTTGCTAACGCCAGCTCTGTAAACTGCCAACACATTCCACTTTTTGCCTACGCTGTACTCGAACGAACAACACGACTACAGCCGAATTCCCTATTACTGGCAGAAAATAAATATGCATCCGGGGTGCCGAAACCTGCAAATCTCCATTAGGCAACCCAGATGACGTCATTCGTTTCCCATTACCCTGCCATAATCAGACAACCTATTAACTTAAGAAACCTTGCTGAGGGGCGGATCGGATCATTTTTTCGGGAGTTGTTCTTATTATCTGCTGTCAAGTGTCAATTGTCAATTTATTTTATTATTTTTATTTAATTTTTTATTTCATCAGGCATCAGGCAGGCGCAGGTGGTTGTCACGTTGGTAGTTTTAGTCAAGTGAAAGTTATTTCGAATAATTTTGCAGGTAAGTTTATGATTTTCTTATAAATATCAGGTAGGCATAATTTTTTAGTTTTTATTTTCGCCTCGGCTGTTTCCATTGAGCTCATAGGGAAAGGAGCTGTTTACTATAAACTAATTTGGGAAGAATCGTGCTCTCGGCGCTTTTTATGCAAAAAAAATAATGAAACATCATATTATCTTAAACAAGTAAAAATTGTATGTATGTATTTTCAGCTATGTTATCTTGAGAACGGCGGTAACAATTTTCTCGACAGTTGGTTTTAAGGGGTTTATGTACGACCGGGCCGCAAAGCACCTATTTGTGCTTTAATTTGCGGGCGCAATTTGATATTTCTCGGTCCGCAGTCAAATAGTAAATAGTGGCACAGTGTGGTTATTTTTATCCTTAAGGGGGCAACATCGCTCCCATGCACACGATACATAATACAGAAATCGGTTTGAGACTACAAAAAAAAACCGCACATCAGAATTTGCTGAAATTTGGCATAAACATTCCTTGATCGATTATCTAGAGAATAGTGCAGTTAGATTTTCTATATTTCTAATTTTTTTTTGGCCTATACTGTGAAAATGAACTATTTCCCAAAAATAGAAAAATTCACGGTAAAAATTGAAAAAATAAGAGCACTATTCTCTAGATAATCGATCAAAGAATGTTTATGCCAAATTTCAGCAAATTCTGATGTGCCGTTTTTTTTTTTTTGTAGTGTAAAACCGATTTTGGAATAAAATTACAGATATTTTGGCAAATATAGTTCAGGCTTTTTTTCGAAGATGGCGCCACCAGTCAATTCGTGATGTCATAATTAGGCGTTTTCGGAAAACCCGAACCGTTGGAGCAGCAGCTGATGTAGGTTGTTCAGCGTTTCCAAAAAAGCCTATTAACAACAGAGCCTCTTTCTCACCTTGTGTATTTGTTTTGTTTTTTATTATTTTTACCAATGCAGTAGAGCATTCAATTTAGGTATCTGGCGATTTGCATTTCTTTTACTAGCTCTTGGATCTTTTACGAATATCTGAAATTGTGTAAGACTCCTGGTAGGACTATTTTTTTATTATTCCTCCGAGTATTCCTCTATTTGTAAACCCATTCATGTGCCAATTGCTTCCTGAAAATCTCATAGGTACCTACCACAACTAAACATACCTCAAAAACAAGCTCTACAACAAAACATCACTTTTACAGAGTAGAACAAAATTTGAAGTCATACGAGGCATGGAAATACAAATCCCTCCATAATTTAATTAGCCAATTAGTGCGAACTGAGTGAAAAAAGTTGCACTGATTCTGCAAATTGAAATCGCTATAATATTTAAAATGCTCCACTGTAAAAATGCTTTCATCTTGGCGCCATCTATAATTTTTTTTAGAACTAAAATATAATTTGAAGGGGGGGCCGTTGAGGCCTTAAAAACTAACCAAAATGATTGAATTCAATGTTTGTTTGGTTGGAAACTGCAGTTTCTACTGGTCAATTAAAAATAACCACCTCGGGTGGCGTGTTCTTAATTTATTCATAACAGTGGGGACGCCAGGGTTTTACGTTAGGGGGGGCCAGGCGGCTGGGCCAGAAAAAATTGGGGGGGGGCACTTGTTCTTACTTTATTGCTTTTCTTCTTTGAAATAAAAAATGCAAAGTTTTCCCGTATATTTTTGCACTCCACCTGAACAGGTTAATTGAATAGGTATCAAAATAGTTATTTATGATATAAGTGTTAGAAGTACATTTTTAAGGTACGCATGTGAAAGTTTGCATTTGCAATTCACATAAGTGCCTTAAAAATACTTTTAACACAAATATCATACAATATTTTTCTACAAACGGCAATAAAAAGCAATAACCAAATAACCAGTAACAAATTGGATTTTTAAATGAATAATAAATTGGAAGCATCTTTTTTACATAAAATTATTGAATTTGACACTTGTCAAAAAACCCAAACAACCATCACCTTGTTTTACAGGTAATGAAATGTCTTGTCAGTTTCTTGAAAGTCTGTCGTGGTCAGTAATGCTTTTTGCTAAAAATGCAACAAAATACAGAAGAAAAAAAGGGGTTGCATCGATCCCTTGAAAAATATAGATGAGGCGGCCAATCGGGCTACTTCAGTTGTTCAAATTTCACCATTAATATCAATGTAAATAACTAAAAATACAAGCTTTTTCTGACGTTCGCTCTCAAAATTTGATGTTTTATTTTTAACACTAGTGCTATAAAGACTTTATGGCACTAGTGCGATAAAGTAACATTTTAAATGCTACAGGGGGGTGTTAAAAATTGTATTTTTAACACGTTTGTAGAAAAAGGTTTTTATTTGGATTTTGTATACAGGGTGTCCGTTTTTCGAGGACAACGATTGGAATATAGGAAACGGTAAGAGATACAAAATCGCAATCAATGGCGAAATGTGTTACTGCTTTTGTGAGATCAAGAAACTCCGAATACAATTCATAAAAATGCAAACCTCTATTTAAAAAAATAAAGCTGATGATGATCGGCAAAAGAAGAAACGTCGGATTTCAAATTTGGTTACACCATTATGTAAAGGGAAGAAAGTTGCCGCAATAAAGTGAAGTTTATTTGAAATACCCTTACAAATGAGTCCAGGAAAAAATAGAAATGATTTTACAAAATTTTGATTTCCGTATATCTCCGGAAGTATTCGGAAATTTCCAAATTTCGAAGTAGCGTTTTGTTAAGCAAGAAATTGCGCAACTTTGTCCCAATTTAACCGAACCTGTATCTCTTCCGTTTCCTATATTCCAATGATTGCTCTCGAAAAACGGACACCCTGTATAGGTAAATCTTCTTGATACCTATTCAATTAACCGTCCAGGGTAAACGTGTCCAATTTCAATGTTTACCCTGGAGTTATGGTTAACTGCTCTGACACGGGGGTGACTTGCTTGCTATTGATAAACCGGCCTTCAGGTGAGGTGCCAAAAAAACACAGGAAAACCCTGTACCTGCCGACACAAATATGTTTTCCTACGAGCGTGCGCAAAGTAGTACTTTTCCGCACGCATTTCCGGGCTCAAAGTTACACTTTTCCGCACTCAGTGCGGATACAGGCCTTATCCGCACTGAGTGCTGAAAAGTAATTATAATTGTCAAGCAACAATAAGTGCACCTGTCGACTTTGACACATGATGACAAATTTTTCCTCTGTTTCTATATCAGCCCACATCTATACAAACACCAAAAATAAATTAACTTTGACACATTGTCAGATTTGTTCTCTATTTATATGCAAAAATCAACAAACTTTCTCATCAAATTTAAACGCTTTAAGATGAACAGCTCTGACGAGGATTTTCAGTTTTTTTTTTTTGTTATGTAATTTTTTGATAAATGCATAGGTTCCCTTCAAGTTAATTAAAAATAATTAAACAAATTATCGTTTTTTTTTTAATTTTTGTTATTACCTACCTGATATGAAGCTCGTAGGAAAAATTTTGTTCCTAACACGTGCGCAAAGTGTCTTTTCCGCACGCAAACACGTATCCGAACTTCGCTTCGCGTCGTTCGTATAACTGTGTTTGCGTGCGGAAAAGTAACACTTTGCGCACTTGTTAGGAAAATAACTATTTCCTACAGCCGTGCGGAAAAATCGATTTTCCGCACTGATATGCGTGCGGAAAATGAGTTTTCCCGCACGGTGCGGTAAAACTTTTTTTTTTGACATATCAGTGCGGAAAAAGTTTTTCCGCACGGCTGTCAGTGCGGAAAAAATTTTACCGCACTGATATGTCAAAAAAAAAAAAATAATTACATGTAGGAAAAATATTGTACCTAACACTTGCGGAATAGTTATTTCCCTAACTAGTGCGCAAAGTGATACTTTCCCGCACGAAAAAGCAGTTAGACGAACGATGCGAAGCGAAGTTCGGATAAGCTTTGAGTGCGGGAAAGACACTTTGCGCAAGTGTTAGGAACAATATTTTTTCTACGAGTATCTCAAAAAAGTAAACTTTGAATTGTTAAAATATTAGAAAAATCAATCAAATCAAAATCTTCAAAAATCGTTTAAAATCTACTGGAATTCCTCAGAATGTCTTTTAAATTAAATCCCCAAATATCTTTTTACATCTTCTGGAATTTCTAGAATCAGCAAGAATATTTTCATGAGAGTCTCTTAAATATCAAAAATTTTACAAATTCCTAGCAGTACAGGGTGGTCCAATTTGAACACCTTTGATAGGAAACATCATGTTAACTAAGCGTTAATTTCAATTGAAACCCTTCATTTTGAATATTGGTTTATTCAGAAACCATCAAAACATTGAACAATCAAGTATAACTATGGTAATTATGCGTAACAAAAATGAGTGCGCAAAGAGTTTCCGTGCGCAAAGTTCAACTTTGCGCACGCAAATGTGTGTGCAAAGTGATTACTTTGCGCACGCAAGTAGAAAAAATATTTTTCGCACGGGAATCCCAGAAAAGCGAAAGCATAGTCGCGGTTGCCTGGTGCCCACCTGCCAACCAAATATCAAATTATACAGAGAACAGAAGTTACTCATCTTGTATTTGCATTGCATTGTTGTCGACATGATGGCAAGTTTTCAGGGGGGGCCCGCTAAATTTCAGGGGGGGCCCCGGCCCCCCCTGGCGTCGCCACTGATTCATAATTTGTTTAAAAATATTTGAAATAAAACATAATAATTCGCGATCATACATACAATTTTGTATGTGCCACAGGCGCAAATGGTGTTTGAGGCCCTTCGCGTGGTTAAAGCCCTCGGCTGCGCTTCGTGCTTTATTTTCCACGCGGCGGGCCGCAAACACCCTAATTGCGCCCTCGGTACATAAGTAACTATTTTAACCTCAGGAACAGGGCCGGATCTTACACTCTTGCGCCGCACGACGGCGGCATTCTATTCGGGTATATTAGTATTTGAACTTTAAACTGTACAGGGGGGCTTTATTTGAAATTGATGCAACTTTGCGTACACGCAAATGTCATCATTTGCGATTGAAAATTAGTGCACGGCTTATTTGAAATGCACTGCGAGCGATATGACTTTGCACCAATCGCAACTTTTGCGCATGGGGGTATACCGATCGCAAGTCCATTTACGCATACGCAAGTCATGTCAATTTGTCAATTTATTTTAATTTTGATAGTTCGCTCCACGTTCACTGAAATAAGTTCGAATATTGTGGTGATTTTTATAAATATGAATTTCAATAACGTTATTAACAACAATGTGCTGGCTCGTCTTGAACTAGGAAGGCTTTTAACGAAAACCTCGCAGTAAGGCCACGATTTTATGCCTTTGTGCCCTTTGTCCGTAGTGACCGGGCTTTCGTAAAAAAAATTCGGCTAAATTAAGCTACTTTTGAAGACCTATGATGCTGAAGAGGGCTATTTGGTGGCGCTTAGAAGAGCACCTGCCACCGGGCACCATATTTAATACCGCTGAGGCTTCCTGTCACATTTTTTTACTTGACTTTTTGGTAAAGGTTGGGGCGTTCTCTCACAAAAGGGACAAGAAGCCTTTTTTCCTCCGCATCGGCGTTTGCGGAGCTCTTTTTCCTACCTACAGGAACAGGGCTTGGTGAAATAGTATTAATTTTTTTATGGTAAATTGGTAATGAAGAAACACGAAACATATTTTGAAAAATTCTAACCTCAAAACATCAAAAAATCATAATAAATAAATGTCATCGCAAAATTATACGTCAGCGTCAGCCAAAATATCATAAAATTCAAAAATCCACTCATTTTCATATGGTGGATTTTCAACATTTTGTAAAAAGAAAACTGGCAACGCGACGAGCGAGTGCATCTTTTGCTTGCACGCAGAGACAGATGCACACGTCCAATGTCAATTTCAAATAAAGCTATTCGCACATAACAAGTTGCGCATACGAACAAATTGATGCAACTTTGCGTGTACGCAGATATTTGCGATCGATTTCAAATAAAGCCCCCCAGGATGTCCGTTTTTCGAGGGCAACCATTGAGATCTGTATGTGTAAGTTTGGGAGGGTAGTATGCCACAGCACTTAGGCCACATTAGGCCCATTGTGATCCTCCACTAGAGAAAAGGTCATCCTCAGCTCGTCATCCAGCCTAGCGATTCAACGTAGGCGATAATGTCGCCGAGGGCGGTGCCTCTGATCTCTTCTAGTGATGGGTACGATTGGCCTAATATAATCTGGCTCTGTGTATTGGCGAAAGAAGGAAATTGGACTATGAGGAACGGTAAGAGATACAAGTTTGTTTAAATTGGGGTAAAGTTACGCAATTTTTTGCGTAACCAAACGCCGCTCCGAAACTTGGAATATTCCGAATACTTTCGGAGATATAGGTACGGAAAAAACTAAAATTTTGCCAAATCGTTTTCATTTTCTCCTAGGCTCATTTGGAAAGGTATTTCAAAATAAACTTTACTTTATTTGGGGCAACTTTTTCCGCTCTAACCAATGGTGTAGCCGAATTTGAAATCCGTCGTTTCGTCTTTGGCCTATCATCATCAACTTTATTTTAATTACAGGTTAGCATTTTTTTAATTGTATTCGCAGCTTTCTGATCTCCTAACATTAGTAACATTATTTGGCCGTTAATAAATAATGTTTAAATGAAAAATTACGCATCGAATGCACGACCATCTACCTCCCTCCTCCCTATACCTTTCCAATGCACTATTTTCACTGTTTGGGAGTTTTCACAATATGTCAAATTTCGAAGTGACGTTTTATTTAGCAAGAAACTGCGCAACTTTGCCCAAATTTAACTGAAGCTGTAGAGTGTAGGGGCAAGTTTTTAAATTCATCAATTGCTTCTGCGCATTTCTCCTGATGGGCAACCTATCCTTGTTTTGCTGCTGTCAAATGACAAGGACAGCAATACATCGGTGAAAATACGCATGTGACAATCCTGGTATTCTTTCGATCTGAACAAACTGATTGTGATCACATAAGGTTTGTTCATGAGGCGTCAAAAAACAGCTGGGGCCAATGAAATCGTTTTAAAAACGGATGAAATTTTTTTGAAACAAACCTCAAGTGACTTCGATCAGTTTGTTCAGTTCGAAAGAATACACCTATTGATGATGAACTTGCCCTAGCTCTTACCGTTTCCCAGGGTTGCCAGCTTTCAATTTTGAAAAAGCGTGACAGCGAATAGAAAAAAATGTCGCCAAAAAAAAAAAACAATAATATAGGTACATCCCCCCCCCCCATGGGGAAAAAAAATTAATAATGGCTTTGTTCCTGTTCCAACACGTCAAGAAACCGTAAAATGTACCGTCACGATTCTGAGCAAAACCAACAATGTGTTCGAAATTCGTATACAGAGTGGTTTCGAAACCGTTCCTAATATGTCCTTGCCCTTGGAACTTTTTGAATACAATACAATCCAACACGTCAAAAACCGTCCCATGAACGGTTTGGTAACCACTCTGTATACGAATTTCGGATTCTATGAACAACACCTTATATGGGATTTCTGCGATCGGTCGATTTTTTCCAAATTTTGGTATGTTATAGAGCTTATCAAAATAA
The DNA here is from genome assembly GCA_917834065.1 of Ceutorhynchus assimilis. Classification (NCBI taxonomy): domain Eukaryota; kingdom Metazoa; phylum Arthropoda; class Insecta; order Coleoptera; family Curculionidae; genus Ceutorhynchus; species Ceutorhynchus assimilis. The sequence continues at coordinate 19,026,936 of OU892289.1, forward strand.
GCATTTTTTGTTATTGCGCCAATTCTCTAAGTATACAAGGTGACCCAGAAAAATGACTTAGACGTTATGCGCAAAACAGACAAATTCCGTCATTCTAATAATAATTTACAGTAACAGTTGCGTCATTCTGTTAATTTATATTTAAACTAGCGTAATTGTAACATATTATAATGGTAAAATAAGAATTTCATGTGACTTAGCGCCTATACAGGGTGAGTTACTAAGCCCGCGGTGGTCCATATCTCCTATACTAACGAAGATCGAAGCAAAAACCGATTGCAAATTCTTATCCTAGATTTCCATTAGTTACCATTTGACACCAACTTTGAGTTTAACCGGAGATTAATAATTTAGGCGGAATTTTTTATCATGGATTAAATTCAAAGTTAGTGTCAACTGATGGTTTATGAAAAATTAAGAGAATAATATAGGATCGGTTTTGCTGTAAAATTAATCGTTCAGGTTTTACAGTCTGTTAAAGATGCAAAAAAGTCAATTTTCAACTGTCAATATTTCCGAAACAGTTGAATATAGGTAGGTATATGACACATGGAATATGTCTAGAATTTTCCACAAAATCCAGAAATGGTAATTAATTTTAAAATTTTGTGCTTATTGTATAGTTGAATGTATATATTTTATATTTTGTTTCCTATTTTATCATTATTAATTGATGAACACAAAATTGGAGCTTGAACGTACCGGGTGATTGTCTATATTTTGCACCCCTAGCTATATTACCTGTTTGACGAGATACCCAGAAATGTCAAATGTGAAAGTTGTAGGTGATATCAGAAAGTTTTCAATGATATTAGTTACAAATATACAGGGTGTGTGACAAAAGTGTGGCAAAGCAAAGTTCTACTTTTTTAAATGAAAAACCCCGCATATTATTATCCCATTGGATTAGCCTTTCAAACCTGATTCCACTAGGTTTTTTAGGTTTATTCCTCATAGTCCAGCCTCTAAATATCCCATTTTGAAAAAATAATATAGATTTATTACATGAACGATTACCTTTATATTTTGCTGTTGGTCTCTATGCTCTACCTTTCTCAATAAAAATGCAATTATGCCACTTTTCTATAAGCCTTAAAAACCTAGAATATTTGGAATCAGGTCTGAAAGGCTAATCCAATAGGACAATAATATACAGGGTTTTTATTTAAAAAACTATAACTTTGCTCCGCCACACTTTTGTGACACACCCTGTATACTTGTAACTAACATCATTGAAAACTTTCTGATATTACCTACAACTTTCACATTTGACATTTCTGGGTATCTCTTCAAACAGGTGAGATAGGTGTGGGTGCAAAATATAGACAATCACCCAGTACAACTAACATGTTTCCATTCTTGTTTCAACATTATAAAACGTTACAATTACGCTAGTTTAAATATAAATTGAGAAAATTACGCTGACGAGACTGTTATACTAGCTGGGTTCGGCTATTCAGCGCGGAGTTGGAGTGGAGTGAACAGAGCTAATGGAGTCACCCCTAATACGGTGAAAAGCAATACCCGAACCTTAACCCGAACGGCTGGAGTGCGAATGGAGTCACTCGGAGTGCACGGAGTGAGCAATCCGAACCCACCTACTGTAAGTTATTATTGAAATATAATATAATGATCTAGAAAGAAAAAGAACATCGTTTTATGGTCGGCATTTGTCGTTTTCGACCGAACTAAAATGTTTGAAAGTTGACAACCCACAATTTCTCTACAGCCGTTCGGCGTTGATCAAGGAAAATGCAGCCTAAAAGGGTGTTGTCGGCCGGAAATCGACATATATTACCAAAATTATTAAAAAGCGGGACATTTGGCATTCATGAATCGGGACATTTCGGAAATATTTCTAAAAATCGGGACGTCTGCCAACCCTGCCGTTTCCTATATCCCAATCAGTGGCGCAGCCAGGCATTTTGTCTGAAGGGGCCACGCAGAAAAAATTATAGAAATATACACAGACCTTAAGCTTTTTATGATATGAGCAGTTCACAGATTTTGTCTACTTCATTATTTTTCTTTTCTCTGAAGCCTTGCCGAGGGGAGAGAGGGCCGGCCCTCCTGGCTGCGCCCCTGATTCGGCCCTGATCTGATCCCAATGGTTACCTTCGAAAAACGGACATCCTATATTCCATTTAGATGGATCATTGTGAAACAGGGGCGCCGGGTTTTAGGAATCCAATGGGCTTGATGAAAATTTCCGGAAAACTCGTTTTCAGCGAGTTTTTCGGTGCTCAAAAATACAATGTTTTATGTAGGAGTTTTTTATGTCACGCCTCCCGGCTGTGACAGAAATCTGCACTGAGAATTGAGCTTCAGCCGCTCATTATTAGATGGCGCCACAAAATTTTCAATATGGCGTGGCGGCCAAGCAAGTCTGTTTTGAATATATTTTTATGCGTATTTTAAATTATTTTGCTTGCAACTTTAATTTTGAATATTTAATAAAATATTTGTTGACTAGGTACCTAAACTATTAAATCGGGCAGAAATTAGATATTTTTTTGTGTTTTTTGCCCATGTGTGGCCGCCACGCCATCTTGAGTGTCACGTGGTTTGGATTGCCTAATTGAGTTTGACAAGTGTCATCTGAAGAAAATAAATTTTCCAAATGAAAATTTGGCTTGTTTTTCTCGTGAAATAATTCAGTCGAATACCACTCTAGAAAAAATTATGTAGGCAAAATTATTCTCTTGGTTTTATTCAAGTTTGTTGCTTTTTGGTAATTTTACATCGTAAACATTCTTCTGTTAATATGACAAATAATTTTATTCACATTTCCAGGCGGAGACAGACCTATCAACTTACTCATTCATAACTTAAACCGAATTTTCGCGACAAAAGTAGTTCATCAATAGTTCGTCTTGTGACGTCACGAGTTTGAACGCTGGTTAGAAGCTGCGTCAATGCTTCCGGCGAACTTAGTTCAATATGACGTCATGAGTTTCTCGCGAAAGCGTTTGTTTTCATGAAATCGCGAAAATTCCGTTTATGAATTGACCGATTGGAAAATAAAATTTGATATTCCTGAACTTCGTATGGCTCATCAACTTCTGGAATACTGTGTTCAATGCATACTTACCGTTGTAGTTTTGGTTAAAGCCGAGACTCGCCTTGGAGCGGTAACATACGGAAGTAACCATATCCACTATTTCGTGGCATACATTTTAGCTTACTTTAAAAAATTTCACGAATTTCTGGTAAAGGGAAAAGAAATTCTTTGAGGCAGAACATCACATCCTATTTCATTTGCTTCTGCAGCAGTTTTCATGTCTTCTTGGATTATGTTATTTTATTCAAGATAATCTCATTAAAATAATCCATATTCATTTTAATGAAAAGGCACAACACATAAAAAAAACGGAAGAACCTTGAATTTGAAAGGAGAAAACGAAAACGTCAAGTCTTGAGGCTAGAAACCCTAGCGGAAACTCGTTTTCTCTTGGGTAAGGGGAAGGGAACTTCAGAATTCCCGGGAACTTTCATTTCACAGTCCCATTTTCAAGAATATGACATGTACCATCGTCACCAAAAGTATCTGGGACACAAATAATGCATAATAATCTCCTGGACTAATTCTACTGTCATTCATTTCAGTGCATTTAATTCATAGTTTGACAAATATTTGACAATAAAATTCATATAATAGGACAAGAGCTTATGTGATGCTGTCCCAGTTACTTTTGGTGACGATGGTACCTTTTTGAGGGGAACCACGTCCACATCCCGAACAAGTTCTCGTCCCAAAAATTTAAGAATACCGGCTACTCCTGAACTTACTTGACCATTTAAAAATAATTATAGAAGGAACATTTTGTATGTTTTGACTCGAATTTTAATGGATCAAATCATAATACTTATACAAAATTAGAAAAAAATATTGTGTGAAACACGTTGGGAAACACTATTCTTCGTAACTCGCTTTCTGCTCGTTAGGTACAAAAAATAGGTAGTGCTTTTCTCAATACACAGGATGTTCTACATATTAAAGAAAAATAAATCTGATGTGTCTCACTTTTTTGACACCTCCTGTATAAGCGCACATACGAAAAAACAAATTATGATTTAAACTTTATAACTTTTATAAAAAACTTTTTGCCATAAAATATCGAAATTTTCATATACCGAGTTAAGATAAAATAAGTAGGCCACCCTGTATATACAGAGACTCAATTAACCACAGTGGCGACAATTAATTGCAGTCCTATTTTTGATTGGTTCTTTAAAATCCTATTATGTAATATCAAAGAATATTATAGACTAACGTCTCTAGAAGAACCTTCCGGCGGCGAAAATATAAACCTGCGTGATGGCGCTAGTGTCCTAGTAAAATCAGTCGTTTCTGCGATTAAATTAATTTGAGGCACTAAATGCACGCGTATTTGCTAGGCTGCGTTGCCAAGTTGTCTTTTGTATAACAAATTAAATGCCTGTGTTTTATATAGGTACTTATTATACATATACCTACCATAGAATAGGAATATTTTATAATTTAAAAAAAATAATAAATAGGTAAATAGTTATGTATTTTTGTGGCTAGTAATTTTCTGTTACTAATAAATAGAGGAATAAAACACAAAAATTGTTTCTGTCTGTGTGTCTACCTATGTCCGTTATAGACTTTGAAACTATCCAATCGATGTGCCTCAAACCAGTTTAATGTTTAATATGAAAGGCAATAATAATAAGAAGGTTTTAGACCACTAATGACAGGTGTCAACTGTCAAATTGAGACAGTTGCAGATTGAACCATATCTTCACAACGGATTTTGCTGAAATTTAGCATACACTTCAAGTTCAGGTGATTAGATGATAATACATTTTAGATCACTAATGACAGGTGTCAACTGTCAAATGTGACAGGTGCAGATTTTTGAACCATTATTTCGCAACGGATTTTGCTGAAATTTTGCATACACTTTAAATTCGGATGATAATACATTTTAGACCACTGATGACAGGTGTTAACTGTCAAATGTAACAGATGCCGATTTGTGAATCATTTCTTTGCAATAGATTTTGCTGAAATTTTGCATACAGTTTAAGTTCGGATGATAATACAATTTGGAATACTCAACAGCTGTCAAATGTAATTTTTGACAGCTGTCAAAATATGACAGGTCGAGAGGTGAACAGGTTGTCAGGACTACCCCCGTCTTTGAAAATTTGCTTTTTTCGACAAATAGACAAATTTCAAAAATAAATAACCCATAATTTTGCACACCGATTTTCAAAATTTGCACACTTTTCTAGGGAAAGTTATATCGTATCAAAAATTTGCATAACCCCACCCGTTTTTAAAAAAATTGATAGACCCCTATGCTACTCGTTTCATCTAATTTTGGACAATTTTGCACACTCTTCTGGGAAAAGTTATGAGGTGTGATAAATATGCACTTTTTTCCCCGTTTATCTGAAACTTGAAAAATTCTTACACATTCCTCTGGGAGTTGAATGTTGTATTAATTTGCACGTTTTCCCCTGTTTGTCAAAAAATTGAAAAACCCTTGCTACTGGGTTCACTCAATTTTGTACGTTTATTTTCAACCCGAATTGAGTAACATAAAAATTTTTAATTTTCTCAAAAAACCGGCATAAAAGTGCACATTTTGCAAAATTTGAAAATAGGTGTGCAAAGTTGTGCAAAATTAGGTGAACCTAGTAGCATAAGGATTTTTCAACTTTTTGAAAAACGAGGGGGAAGACAAGCATAGGATCTTTAAATTTTTCGACAAACGGGGGGGAAAGTGCAAATTTTTAATGCCTTAATAATTTTCCCCAGAAACGTGCGCAAAATTGGCCAAAGCGAGTAGCATAAGCGCAACTAGGCTCCAAATTTGAGGGGTGTTGCAGCACCATTTTTTGTGGGTTTGTACTAACGTCATCATTTGCCTTTTTTTAAAAAAAATTGATCTTTTTATTGTTGAAATTTCAAACAAACATATAGTTTGTTTCACGGCACGCAAGTTTTTACTTACGTCATCGATGACGTCATAACTTAGAGAAAAAGTTATGTCATAGATTAATTCATGGAGCACCTTCGGAATTATTGTTTTGTAATACATTTTTTAACTTAGAAGAGAATTTATTCAGTTACCCGAAAATATATAAATAAAATTTCTCCTAGAGTGATTTTTCACTGTAAATTTTTGAAATTTTCCTTCTGCCAGTTTTCCAGAAAAAATTTAAAATTAAAAAAATGATTTTTTGTTAAAAGTTAGTTTTCCAGAATTTCTTCTGGAGTGATTATTTACTGGAAAATTTTGAAATTTTTATACATACATATAATGAACTTCTCACTTTCCTCTTTCTCCTGTAAAAATTTCAAAATTTTTCTTCTGCTAGTTTTCCAAAAAAAAAAAAAAATGTGAGAGGATGAATTTTCCTTAATTTTACTTGAAAAAGTCGATTTTCCAAGTGATTTCTCACTGGAAAATTTCGAAGTTTTCCTATAATGAGCTCCTTATTTTCTTCTTTCTCTTGGAAAAATTTCACAACTTTTGCTTTATTAGTTTTCCAGAAATAAATTGAAATGTGAGAGGATGAATTTTCCTTAATTTTGCTTAAATAAGTCAATTTTCCAGAATTTTTCCTGAAGTGATTTTTTACTGGAAAATTTTGAAATTTTGTTTTAATGAGATCCTCACTTTCCTCTTTTTTCTGAAAAATTTCCACAATTATCCTTTTGCCAGTTTTCTAGAAAAAAAATAAAATGTAAGAAAATGAATTTTGCTTAAAAAAGTCAATTTTTCCTTAGTTATTGCATTTTCGAAAAACTCATAATTTTCGTAATTCCCCCATAACTTTTTCGTAATTTTCCCATAACTTCAAAAATCATAATTTTTTCGTAATTCCCGTAATTTTTTGTACTTATTTTTAATTCTCGTAATTTTTTAAAAAACTTCGTTATTTTCAAATTCTCCCCAAGTTTTGTAATTTTCATAATTTCAAAAATTCGTGATTTTCATAATTCCTATAATTTTTGTAATTTTTATAATTCTCTTTATTTTTATAATTCCAGTAATTTTTCGTAATTCCTGCAATTTTCCGTAACTTTTTAAAAATTGCGAAAAATTGAATGTCAAAATTGCTGGAAAGTGACGTTGGAATTACGAAAAATAGAAGTAAAAATTACGGAAAAATGAGGTTGGAAATGTTGGAATTAGGCAATCCAACGACCTGTCCAAATGGCGTCTGGTTGGCAAACAATAAACAAAAGACATATGTTTTTTTTTGGCAGGTACTCATAATTTGCTCTTTTTTGACATTGCATCGACAATTTGACGTTGAAAAAAGAGCGAATTTCGCTTTTATGAGTACCAGGCTTTATCAATACACGGGACGAGTTCTCAAATCTGACACTTTTCTGACATCGTTGACATGTAAAAACCCGTATTCTAACCTCATAAAAATTTCAAAATGCCGGCTGGTTGGCAAAAGTCACGTGGTTTGGATTCCCTAATTGCGAAAAAGTTGAGTAAAAATGGCGGAAAAGCAAGGTTATAATCGAGAAAAAATGAGGTTATAAATACGAAAAACAAAAGTAAAGATTATGGAAAAATTAGGTTGAAATTGCGGCAATGTGAGGCGAAAATCGCGGAAAAGTGAGCTTATACTTATTGAAAAATGAGGAAAGAATAACGGAAAAGTGAGGCAAAATTCGCGGAAAATTTTGTTGAAATTCCGACAAAGTGAGTTTGGACTTTGAAATTGCGGAAAAGTGAAGGTTAAATTGCGAAAAAAAATTGTTGAAAGCCGTTATTTCTCAAATAAATTTCGTTATTTTTATAATTTTTCCTTAGTTTTTGCAATTTTTGCAAAACTCCTAATTTTCGTAATTCCCATAACTTTTTCCTAATTTTCTTAATTTTTCGTAACTTTCCAAAATTCCCGTAATTTTTGAATAATTCCTGTTGTTTCTCAGATTTTCGTAGTTTTTTAATTTCTGTAATTTCTCAAAATATTTAGTTACCTACTTATTTTATAATTCCCCCTAAGTTTTTGTTACTTTCAAAAATTCGTAATTCTCGTAATTTTAAAAAAAAATTTATTGTGAATTTTCATTTTTTCCGTAATTTCTCAGATAATTATTCTCCTCTCCCTATTTCTATAATTCTTCCTTAGTCATTGCAATTCTTGGAAAACTCGTAATTTTCGTAATTCCTGTAACTTTTTCATAAATCCCGTAAGTTTACCAAAAATTATCGTAATTTTTTCGCAATTCTCGTGATTTTTCCTTATCTCTTCCAATCTTTATATTTCCTGTAGTTCCTCAAATTTTCGTAATTTTGTAATTCCCGTAATTTCTCAAAAAAACTGGTAATTCCCGTATTTTTTTTTTCTTGGAATTTTCGAAAATTCTCAAATTCCCGTCATTTTTCAAAAAATTCTCGTTAATTTCATAATTCTCCCTTAGTTTTTGCAATTTTCGGAAAATTCGTGAATCCTGTAACTTTTTGTAATTCTTGTTATTTTCGTAATTTTTTGAAAATTGTCACAATTTTTTTAATTCTCGTGATTTTTTCGTATTTTTCATAATTTTTGAATAATTCCTGTAGTTTTCAGATTTCCGTAATTTTTTAATTTCTGTAATTTCTCAGAAAACTCCGTTATTTTCATAATTTTGAAATTATATCTTCGTAATTTTCGTATTTTATTTTGGGAATTTTCGAAATCTTGTAATTCCTGTCATTTCTCAGATAATTCTCGTTATTTTCCTAATACCACCCTTAGTTTTTACAATTTTCGAAAAACTCGAAATTTTCGTAATTTCCATTACATATTTTCGTAATTTTTTAATTTCCGTAATTTCTCAAAAAAATTTCGTTAGTTTTATAATTTTCTTTAAGTTTTTGAAATTTTCGAAAATTGGTAATTTCCGTATTTTTTTTTGGGGATTTTTGAAATTTTTTAATTCGTGTCATTTCTGAGATAATTCTTGTTATTTTCTAATTCCCCGTTATTTTTTTCAATTTTTGGAAAACTTGGTAATTTTCGTTATTCCCGCAATTTTTCGCGCTTTTTCCAGTAATTATTTATATTTTCAATTTTTTAATTTTCAATTTTCCTAATTTCCAAAAAAATTCGGAATTTTCTAATTCTCCCTAAGTTATTGTAATTTTCGTAATTTCAAAAAATTGTGATTTCCGTTATTTTGGGAATTACCGTAATTCACGTAATTTTGAAATGACTTTGTAATTCTTTTCCGTAATATTTCGTAATACACGTAATTTTTGTAATTTTCGTAGTTTTTTGTATTTTTCTCAATTCTCGTAATTTTCATAATTTCTCATAATTCACGCAAATTTTCGTCATTTCCGTCATTTTATTAGGTTCCGTAAATTTTTAAAATTCCCATTATTTTTCGTAATTCCCGTAATTTGTCTTGTTAGTTTTCGTAACTTTTCAAAAATAAGTAATATTTAAATAATTGACGTAATTTTGGAGTGACTTCGTAATTCTTTTGCGTAATATTTGGCAATTCCCATAATTTTTGTAATTTCCGCAATTTTTTGTTATTCCGTGATTCTCGTAATGTTCCGTAATTCTCGTAAATGTTTGCAACTCTCTCTAATTTTTCATATTTTACGTACTTTAGCGTAATTCCCGTAAATTTTCGTAACTTTTCAAAAATTATCGTTATTTTCGTAATTTTGAAATGAGGAAAAATGAGGATAAAATCGTGGAAAGTGATGATAAAATCACAAAAAAAAGAGTCAAAAATCGCAAGAAAAATATGAGTCAAAAATTTCAAAAAGAGTGAATTTAAACTCGCGGAAAAGTAAGATGAGACTCACCGAAAAATGAGGATAAAGTCACGAAAAGTAAGGATAAAATCGCGGAGAATGAAATATGAATCGCGGAAAAGTGAGGATAACATCGCAAAAAAAAGTGAGACAAGAATCGCGGAAAAATGAGATTATATTTACAGAAAAGTCGATTTACAATCGTGAAAAAGTGGATTTAGAATTGCGGAAAGTGATGGTAAAATTGCAAAAAAATGAGTCAAAAATAAAAAAAAAAATATTTTTCAAAAATCACAAAAAAAATGAGGTCAAATTAGCGGAAAAGTGGAGATAAAATCGCGGAAAGTAGGGGAACAATCGCGGGAAAATGAGGTAAGAATCGCGAAAAAATGAGGATGAAATAGCAGAAAAATAAGTTTGTAATCGCCGAGGAGTGAGAGCCAAAAATCGCAAAAAAGTGAAAACAAAATTGCAAAAAAGTGGGTCAAAAATCACAAAAAAAATGAGTCAAAAATTTCAAAAAAAGTGAGTGTGAATTTGTGAAAAAGTGAGATAAGAATCGCGAAAAAATGAGGTAATATTTGCGGAAAAGTGGGTTTACAATCGCGGAAAAGTGATAGTAAAATCTAAGATTTCTAAATTATGACGTCATCAAATTGGATTTTTCAATGAATAATAAATTGGAAGCATCTTTCCTACATAAAATTAGTGAATTTGACATTTATCAAAAGATCCAAACAACCAGCACCTTGTTTTACAGGTAATGAAATGTCTTGTCAGTTTCTTGAAAGTATGTCGTGGTCAGTAATTATTTTTGCTAGAAATGCAACAAAATACAGAAGAAAGAGAAGATTGCATCGATCCCTTGAAAAATATAAATGAGGCAGTTGTTCCAATTTTACCATTAATATCAATGTAAATAACTAAAAATACAAACATTTTTGACGTTCGCTCTCAAAATTTGATGTTTCATTTTTAACACTAGTGCTATAAAGACTTTATGGCACTAGTGCGATAAAGTAACATTTGTAATGCTACGGGGGGTGTTAAAAATTGCATTTTTGACACGTTTGTAGAAAAAGTTTTTTTTTTTTAAGATAAAAGTCAAAATGACATTAAGTTGGCAATGCAATGTAAAATTGTCAATGCTTTCAAATTTTTTATGTAGAAAAGGCTTGTGTTGCCAACATAGTTATTGAATTTTTGACTTGGGGAATTATCTTTAAAAAAAAACATACTTTAACTTTCCCCAGAAAAGTGTGCAAAATTTGAAAATAGACATGCGAAATTGTGCAAATTTAGGTGAACCAAGTAGCATAGGAATTTTTCAAGTTTTAGACAAACAAGGGGGAACGGTCAAGTTTGCCCCTAGTTTAAAAAAATGCTCTAGTTTTCGTTGTGTTGTGTGCAATATTTTAGTTATAGTGTACAAAATTATTATGGTTTAGGTATTTATTTTTGAAATTTGTTTAATACAGGCGGAAACTTGACCGACCCCAAAATTTACTTGTTGGTAAATAAACCGATCTACTGGAAAATAAATAAATAATTCATAATTCGAAATTAAACATAAATTTCTAAGTGGCAAATTTGCCAAATATACTGAGAAAAAAAACCTAAAGAAAATGATAGAATAGCATCCATCTATGCTATTCGTTGGTAAATTATCAAATATGTTAGAAAATATATGCTTAACTTCCTAATTCCTTTTGGCACGCTCCCTATGCACGCAAAGCAAATATTTCACTTTAATAACTTCATTCAGAGAAGCAGACACGGATGCTGGCTCGCTGGCTGGACGCTGAATCAACAGCACTGACAACTCGGCAACAGTGGGCAATAGACTCGAGCCAGCGTCCACACCGGCAAAAGCCGGCGTCCATCGAGGTATCAAAAATCAGAATACGGACGAGACTTCTAGAGACGTTAGTCTATAATATTCTTTGGTAATATTCCTATTCAAAATAAGCAAAAATATAGCGGCGAGATCTCTATTGACGTAGAAAAGGTTTATTGAGTCACTGTAGGTGTAAGTTGTTGTTTTGATGCCAATAAAAATAACTAAAAAAAAAGTAGGTATAGTTATTTCACTCCTAGAAATAGTACATTTCCCAACTAGTGCGGAAAGTTTTACTTTTCCGCACGCGATTGCAGTGATGAAAAGACTTTCCGGTATTTTACTAATGCACGATCAGTTAATACTAGCAAGAAAACTTTATTTCTAGGTCTAATTCATCATGGTGCGTACCAAGCAAACTGCTCGTAAATCAACGGGAGCAAAAGCTGCCCAAAAACAACCCGCTAAGAAAGCGGATAAAAATGAGAAATTCACCGTAGGAGGCGTGAAAAAATTCCGCACATTCCGTCCCGATGTTGGCGCTCTTAGAGAACTACGGCCCTACCAAAACTCCAGAGAGTTTCTCATCCGTAAGCTGCCTTTTCAACGCTTCGTGCGAGAAGTCGCACAAGATTTGAAGAAAGTTATTTGTTTCCAGGCTGCTGCTATTGGCGCATTGCAGGTTAAATTTTGATCGCTGTGCAATATTTAGTCATAAGATGAATTATATTTTAATTGCAGGAAGCGAGTGAATCCTATTTGGTTGGATTATTCGAGGACGCAAACTTATGCGCCAAGCATGCCAGAAGGATAACAATCAAGCCTAAAGATATAAAGTTGGCCCATCGCATCAGAGGCCAAAGAGAAAGAGATTAATTATTATTGTTCAGTTTTTTTTTTTTGAAATTTTGAGTGTTTATGTAGTTTAAGTTTACATAGTTAATGTTGATATTACGTTTTGTGTTAAAATTTAGTCGTATTGTCGTATCTAATAGTTATTTAAAAAAAAAAAAGATATAGCAAATATCCTCTCAAAGTAGGTAGTTAAAACAGCATTTCTCCAATGGCTCTAGGTACCTATATTCAGTTTAATGATTAGGACTTGAGGTTATGTCCAATTCTGTTAAATAAAGATTTATAACAATTAGAAAGCACCTGAATTCTTCTGCTAAAATTGAGCGACCAGAGCAGAAAATGCACAAATTTCAAATGTCTATAAAACTGATATCATTAAGCCAGCCGAGAGAGTGCACGTATGTAGACAAGGGATCTTTTGAGCTCATAGTCCTCAGGCACTTTCTTACTTATTATATACTAGTTTTCTAGGCGCAACTAAATATTACTTAAAAATTACTATATACTTAGTCAAAGACATAATGCTTCGAGTCAATTCGAAAGATGCACCTTTAATTACAAAACCCCAGAAGGATAATGTTGGTTGTTGACGTAATTGTACAATAATTAGAGGAAATTTCGTACCGGTGTGTGATTCTCCGAGAGCGCGAGTTCCAGGCTTTAGGCTCCGTCATTGTCATTTGTCAAACTCTTATCATGGCAATAAGGAGGAAATCAAAGAGAACGATAATCAAATTCCGGAAGAAATGAAAGAAATTCCCGCACAGGCTATGCCTAATTGATCCAAAAGTGGGCCAGTAGGTACCTACGTTTTGGTATTGGTGTAATTCATTTCTTGAAGCTATTATATAATGGTGCTATTTTTTTTTCTGTGCAGGTTAGTTTGTGTTAGTTTGGATTAGCTCTAATTTCGTTTAAAATATCAACATACAAAGACTAACCCTTATCACGTATTACGGTGAAGCTCCGTCTGTCTGTTCCCCAGACTCTTGTGTTTAAAGATAGCTGTGGAGGGTGGTCAAATTTTCAAGGTTTTTGTTTTTTTTCCATGAGTTTTGCCATAATTCATATCAGTATGCCAAATTTCAGTCTTCTAGCATGTTTGGAAGTACCTTGGAATTTTGATGATCTATACATGAGTGAGTGGTAAAATTGGCGTTTTTTAAAGTCATGTAACTTTTTTGTTGGTTGATGGAAATCGATAAAATTTAATTCCAGTATTAGGTCTACAAAAATCTACGACTGTACAAAATTTCACTTTTCTAGGACACTTCAGAGCTGAGTTACAGGTAGGTCGAAAAATAACCTTAAATGTTTCGAGAAAAGGTATACAGTAGTGCGCGAACTTGGCGGGGGGCACAGATAGATTTTGAAGGTATGCAAAATACTTAGGTTTCGTTTATACAGTGTGTTTCAAAAGTCTGGGAACGGTCAAATATTTCCATAGCGGCTTGGAATAGAATTACGAAATTTTCTGCATATGGGTGATTAATGATACCCGATTCAATGATCATATCGACAATGTTGCCAAATTTACCGGTTTTCAGATAATGTAGGTAACTTCGTTTTTTTAAATAGGAATACCACTTCATTTTCATTGCAATAAATTCGGCGCTCTATTATTATTGAAACCTCTTAATATTATGTCCCAATCTTACACGGTTGCTGAAATATGGCAACATAGACTTTTTATACAAAAGTCTGGGAACGGTCAAATATTTCCAGAGCGGCTTGAAATAGAATTACGAAATTTTCTGCATATGGGTAATTAATGATGCCCGATTCAATGAAGACATCGAAAATGTTGCCAAGTTTACCGGTTTTCAGATAATGTAGGTAACTTCGTTTTTTTAAATAGGAATACCACTTCATTTTCATTGCAATAAATTCGGAGCGCTATTGTTATTAAAACCTCTTGATATCATGTTCCTATTTTACACGGTTTCTGAAATATTGCAACACAGCGTTTTTGTTCAAAAGTCTGGGAACGGTCAAATATTTCCAGAGCGGCTTGAAATAAAATTACGAAATTTTCTGAATATGGGTAATTTATAATGCCCGATTCAATGATGACATCGAAAATGTTGCCAAGTTTACAGGTTTTCAGATAGTGTAGGTAACTTCGTTTTTTTTTTAATAGAAATACCACCTTATGTCCAATGCAATTTTGATACTCTATTGTAAGTAAAACCTCCTGATATCAAATCCCCATTTCAAGTAGTTTTTGAAATGTGGCAACACAGACTTTTTGTTCAAAAATTAGAGAACGGTGGAGTATTTTGACAAAGGCTTAAAATGGGATATTCAAAATTTGATGATGAGACGTTATTGTGATGCTCAATTCAGTGATGGCATCAACAAATATCAAAATTTCAATACGCTGGAATTCACTCAGTTCGAAATTCATTTTGACAAAACTTTGAAGGAACTTGACACATCTGATAATTACCTCTACCACTGGATAATAAACAAATGAATATCTAAATTTTTAGTTATTTAGCGTAAGTGTATTCTTTCATATGTTATTGTGTCGAGAAATTGTCAAACACTTCAGGGAGTATCAGGTAGATCAGGTATAAGTACAAAAATTTTAACATGAGATAATATGGCCTATTTTAAGCTATAATAATCATGAGTCAATTGTTAGTATTTTCGGAATTATCGCAAAATTTTAATTTAAAAAAATGTTAACAACGTGACAAAATTGTAGAGATCATCTCTACCAGGATATTAGGTAAATAAAACTGGTAAATTCTATTTTTTTGCAAGCATTTCATTTATTTCTACGTGTTTACGTTTTGGTTTGTTATTCCCTTTCAAATAATGTAAATAATAATTTGCATTTTTATCACTTTTCTAGTAAAAATAAAAAAATGTGCCGTTTTATTAAGTTGTGAATTGCACTCAATTTTTGCACTAAATATTCAAGAGAAAAAAATGTACACACTTCCACTTCCCATATCACGCAATCTTTGTAAAACTACCTTAACAAGTATCTGCATATTCGACGTTTGTGAAGTGAACATTTTATTTTCTACCACCTATTCTTTTTTGTGCTATGTTGCCAAATGTTTAGATACCGAATTACGAGTGAAAGTGTCATGTTTTTTCAATTTTTTATTGTTGTTGACTAAAAATGCATTATTACCTAATAATTGAATGAGTTAATATTTTGTTTTTTTTAATCTAATAGGTAATGATTAAAATTTTCTTTGTCTCTCAAATATTTGTCAAAAATTGTCATAACTTCAAAGATCTTTTTCTTAAAAATGATTTTGTTTGGTTTGGATGCCATGTCGTAAAAACTTTTTTTCTTCCTGATACACCCTGTATAAAATATCAATTTATACTTGACAACCAGTTTTTTTAGTGATATTTTTGCCGGTATTATTAAGATAGACAAGTAAAATATTTGAGCGTTCTCAGACTTTTGAACAAAAAGGCTGTGTTGCAATATTCCAGAAACCGTGTAAAATAGGGACATGATATCAAGAGGTTTTAATAACCATAGAGCGCTGCATTTACTGCAATGAAAATAAAGTGGTATTCCTATTTAAAATACGAAGTTATCTACATTATATGAAAACCGGTAAACTTGGCAACATTGTCGATGTCATCATTGAATCGGGCATCATTAATTACCCATATGCAGAAAATTTTGTAATTCTATTTCAAGCCGCTCTTTAAATATTTGAGCGTTCCCAGACTTTTGAACAAAAAGGCTGTGTTGCAATATTTCAGAAACCATGTGAGATAGGGACATGATATCAAGAGGTTTCTATTTCAAACCGTGTAAAATAGGAACATGATATCAAGAGGTTTTAGTAACAATAGAGCGCCGAATTTATTGCAATGAAAATAAAGTGGTATTCCTATTTAAAAAAACGAAGTTATCTACATTATCTGAAAATCGGTAAACTTGGCAACATTGTCGATATCATCATTGAATCGGGCATCATGTATAAAATTTCGCAATTCTATTTCAAGCCGCTCTGGAAATATTTGACCGTTCCCAAACTTTTGAAACACACTGTATATTGCACCATTGAAAAATGTGTCAAATTTGATTGGCTAGATAGGCCAGAGAATTTTAATACCCCGACACTTATGCAATTATGTAAAACAAACTTAAAACTGTTTGGAATTTGACACTGTCATTATTATACGAGGGTCAACCTGCCAAATTTCCAAGGATGATGCTACGCCAATAATATCTGATAGGCAAATATAAACTGGCGTTTGATTAATTATTTAATTATTGCACAATTTAATCAGCAATTTAGGTACTGGAAAGGTGAATCGTCCGTGCGGCAGTATCCACACAATACAAGGGCTCCCAACCTTAGACAAGTGATGTAATAAGGTCATTACGTAACGCAGTTAGCTTATTCAAACAAATGCTCATTTATTATAAATATTAAAATTATAACTAATACCTTATGAAAGCTAAAACACCTGGGTTGTGTTTTGAACGTTTTGAATATTAAAAGAAGTCCATGCTTGAAGAAATATTTTCCAAAATTTGTGTTGTGAAAAATGAAAATCATTTTGAATGCATAAAACAATCTGGGTCGTAGATAAAATGTTGCATATCATAGGTACGTACTATAATGCTCATTACAGCACTCGCATTGTTACCCTATTGGCAATACTCCCAACTCGTTACTGTAATTTGTAATGAAACTCATACCGTATCTACCTACTAATAATATAAATAATAACTTAATAACTATTCAAACACTAGTTTCAGAATCGAAAAACAATTCACCTGTAAAGTACTACCAAAGTGCCTGTTTACTGGTGGAAACAATTATCAGTACTGACTTAAAGTTTAACTTTGCCATCTCAGTTCGAAAATTTTACCGGACTGTAAAAGTTCATTTTCCAGACTAAAACGGAGTACATAAAGTTGTGTTTTACGTTACAGTTTGAAATAAAATTATTTCGTATTTTGTCAAATAATAAAAGATAACGTTGCTAAATGAAGAAAGCTTCGGATGACGTTTTTTTTTTTGCATTTTTCTGTTTTTAATATAAATGTGATTATCACGTTTTTATACCGTGTAAAATGTAACTATGTACGCTTAGTTAGTAACTGCGTAATAAAAGCTTGATAAATAAATCAGCGCAATAGAATTAAATTTATCTATCAAGGAGTCACCTGATTTTATTATCTTCATTGTTCATTGTTGAAAGTAAATTATTGTGCAATTAATGTGATTAAAAATTAAAAAATGCAATTAAGGCTTAGTATTGTTTAGAACTAGGAATAATAATACTTTAACTGTGATTGCAATGTGCAAAAAAACTGACTAAAGAAATTATTAATCATAACAAAAACATTTCATGTAAAAAAATTGCCAAGTACGCGAAAATGCTTATCCCCAAAAAGATGTGAAATCAAAGTCAAACCAAGTTCTTCAATACGCATTCGAAAATAAAATAGTGACTTTATTATACTTAGTTGATTTGCTTATAGTTGCCACTAAATAAATTGTGAAGGTACCTATGCAGCCACTTTTAAGATTTATAATAATTAAATAATTTAAAGAGAAAGAGGGTCATTACTTTAGAATAAATAAAGCCACCATTTCATTTTCAAATGCGTATTGAAGAACTTGGCTTGATTTTGATTTCACTTCTTTTTAGAGATAATTATTTCCACGTACTTGGCCATTTTTTTACATGAAATGTTTTTGTTATGATATCACTAATTTTTTTAAGGATTTCAATAGGAATAATGTCATAATTCAACTTTTTTTTTTTGCCCATTAGATCTTTTTCTTTTTGCTACTGGTTTCCTATCGCCTTCTTAAACTTCCAAAACTTGCTTTCGTAAAGCCCACTCTCGATCATTGTTCCTATACTTCCTATTCGGTTCATTTCGCGGAAGTTCAGGACGATATAATGACCTTAATCGGTTGTATTCAGCAATTTTAATGTTATTAGTATCTAACTCGATATCTAACTTTATTAGATAAGCTCCATTTAAATTTGAAACTCTGGAAATCGCCACATATACCTGGCCGCATGAAAACCACGATAAACCTAAATCAATTATGTGCATAAGGAAGACTTAAGCCTTGGTTTTGGGGATGGTGATAGCATATGCAATATACAAATTGGAAATTATTCTCCGTGGACGCATGCACACTTCTTATGGGATTTCTGACCGCGGTCAAATTTAACCAAATTTTAGTATGTTATAGATCTCACCTTTCTGATCAATAATTATCATGTAGGTGACCGGTAGATGTAAACGCATATAAAATGTGTCACAGCCTCCTACAGTTAACAAGCCATGAAGTTAAAAAGGCAACACCGCAATCTTACCGCCGAGTGGTGCTGCTGCTGTTTGTTTTTATAAGTATATTTTTTATTTTGTTAATATGAATGACAAAAAATGCATCATTTATTGTACTTAAAGGGTCAAAAACAGTAATTCAATGTATAATATAGCTATTTAAATAAATAAATTTCTAAATTCTAAAGTGTTATAAGGCCTATGTAAGAGAAATATAACTTCCATAGTTGGATAATTTTAGACAGTTTCAGTATGTCTTTTGAAAATCTAACTTTTCCTTTTTTCGGGATTTTTTCGGAAGGCAGGTATATTCAAATACTTGAGCTGATTTTCGAAAATAAGAGGTACTTTTAACAGTTGGACGTTTTAGTTTGAGCTCTCCAATTACTCCTTCATCCTCGTTTGTTTCAAATCTAATTTTTTTGGTTTCTTCAAAATGTTTACAAAACACCACAGAATTTTTCGTTATGGTATAATCTCGGGTATAATTATCTTGGTGTTTTGCTTTCATCCACAACTTCTGCAATTCAGATTTTTTTTGGAAATGAAAATGTTTGCATTTCTTCAGTTTTTAAGGAACTCCTATAGTTCGATTTGCACCCAGGAACACAGCAGTTTCATGGCATCTGGAACAAGTTTGAATATCTTAGGTAATATATCGAGACCTATGCTCTTGCACAAAAATATTAATATTGTTTTTATTGTTTTACCTTACCTGACCTTAATTTTTGCTCCTGTACCCATTTGCTAAAAATTTGCAATCAAAGCACAAAGGAACAGGTATCAACTAAATATGGGCAATATATGGGCGTGTTTCTATCCACTTTTTCGTCGATAATGCCCACAAAAATACTAAACAGCAACAATACACCATGAATGCAATACACAGAAACACATAACCGCAGTAACAAAACAGCACCATACGCGACGTTGCCGTCATTTCCAACTTCATGGCTTGTAGTGTAGGAGGCTGTGAATGTGTGCATTTCTTGGACATTAAACTACCTGTGATGGGTCAGCCTCTAGCCAGGTTGCCAAGTGGTCAGCTCCCATGACCCCAAACGAACCAAGGTACACTACCAGGGGTCGCTACAGGGAACTCATGACGAAACATCCGGCTTCATCGAGAACCACCACCACGACTACCTCCGCCAGTCTACTGTTACCTACGTGACGATAAGCACCTTTTAATGCCGCCGCTCGCTACGGTCCTCTCCGCGAACGTCCAAGCCCTAATTCATATTATTGCATAACTCTATATATTATCTGTGACATTAATTATTAAACGCTTTAAACAGTATCTCGCTTTTATTCACACAAGCTCGGTTATCACATATGGCGACGAGGTAAACGGAAAAAAAAAATTCGCGTAAAAAAAAAAAAATTGCAAAATGGCGTCGTCAAGTATAAAGTTTGCCGAATTCAACGTGGAATCCGACGACTGGATCCTGTACGAGGAAAGATTAGAGCAATACCTAGCAGCTTCTAACATAAAGGAGAATGAAAGCAAAACTGCCAATTTAATCAGTGTTCTGGGCACCCAAACCTATAAATTGCTCAGAAACCTTTGCTTTCCGTCGCTGCCTAAAGAAAAAAAATATGAAGAACTATGTAAGTTGCTTAGAGAGCATTGCTGTCCCAAGGCAAATGTTTGGAAAGAACGACGACGATTTTACGAGGCCAAACAAGACGCTCATGAATCCATAGCTGACTGGTATGTTAAAATTCAAAGTTTAAGTGCCAATTGTAGGTTTGATGCCAACCTGAGCAGCATTCTAAAAGACAAATTCATTAGCGGATTGATCATGGGGCCGATTTTCGAATGTTTATGCGAAGAAAAAGAAGACCAGACGTTGGAGAGGCTAAAAGAAATTTCAGCGCAACGTGAGAGTGCAAATGTCCGCCATTTTCCATCCGACATCCTTTTCCTTAAAAAACCGCGCAATCATGGCCATGGCGCAAACCAAGGAGGAGGAAGCCAATCGCAACATCGCATGCGCAGCGGTCAAAATAGAAACTTCAGTAGGGCGAATGGGAATGACGTTGATGGTGACAGAACTGACAGAAGGAACAGAAACGACAACCGACATCAAGATGACAGTTATCACGCTGGTTGCAAGATTTGTGGAAACAAACACCGTGGTTTATGCAAGTTTAGAAATCATGGTTGCGACAAATGCGGAAAAAGAGGTCATCTGGCGAAGGTATGCCGAAGAAAACAGGTAAATTACATGGATGAAGAAGATAAAGAAGACCTGAGATACGTAGCAGTAGATTCAAACCCATCAGGCGCAAACGATTATGTAAACAATGAAGTAAATGATAGACCTTTGTTCAATGTATTAAGTAACAGTGATAAAGACAATGACTTTAGAGTAAACATTAAAATAAATAATCAAAATTTCAATATGTTATTGGATTCAGGTAGCTCTGTCAGCTGTATGAACGAAAATATTTATAAAAATTGTTTTGAAAATAAATATAATGTAAACAAAGATGATACTATCCTTAGAAGCTACAATGGTAGTGTTTTTGCGCCGTTGGGATTTTTTGTTGTAAATGTATTTTATTTAAATGTTTGTAGGGACATAAAATTTCATGTGGTACCCAATGGTGGTCCGTGCATTTTAGGTAGAGATTTCCTAAGGGCTTTCAATTTAAAAATTAAAATGATAAATATAATAGATAATGGTTTAAATATTTCAGCTGTAAACAAGGAAATTCAAAAATTGACTGAGAGGTATTCTGATGTATTCACTGATAAGTTAGGGCATTTTAAACACAGCAAAATTTCGTTAAAGCTAGATGAAAGAGCTAATCCAGTTTTTCTCAGACCTAGGTCGGTTCCCCTTGCCTACCAAAAACCCCTAGATGAGCAATTAAACCAGATGATTGACGAAGGTATTTTGACACCAATAGAGACCAGCGACTGGGCGACACCCCTTGTACCCATAATCAAGTCAGACGGAAAAATACGCATCTGCGCCGACTATAAGTCCACTGTCAATAAGTAGGTACTTGAAAGAAGACGTATATCCTTTACCAAGGGCCGAAGACTTATTCGCCAAATTACATAATGGAGAGGAATTTACGAAGCTGGATCTATGTCAAGCATACAATCAATTCGAGTTGGATGATGAAGCTAAAAAACTTTTAGTATGGTCGACACACAAGGGCTTACTGCAAATGAACCGAATGCCGTTTGGAATAGCACCTGCTAGTAGCAAATTCCAGCGGTACATCGAACAAATTCTACAGGGCGTAGAAAACGTAGCTGTATATATCGACGACATCATCATCACGGGAAACAGTCGGGAAAAACATCTGGAAACATTAGAAAAAGTCCTAAACAAGCTTAAAAATGCAGGGTTGACGGTAAAATTAAGTAAATGTTCATTTTTTCAGCCATCTGTGATGTATTTAGGCCATAGAATCACGAAGGATGGTCTTATGAAAACTGATGACAAGGTCAAAGCCATTCTGGACGCTCCAGAACCAACCAATGTATCAGAAGTACGGACATTGCTCGGTATGGTATCATATTATGGTAAATTTATACCAAATTTGTCATCGACTTTGTACCCTCTGTATAGATTATTAAAAAAAGACGTAACATTTAATTGGGATCTTGATTGCAAAAGAACTTTTAAAAGGATTAAAGAATTAATTGCCTCCGACATTGTATTAACCCATTTTAATCCTAACTTGCCTATATTTTTGACCACAGATGCTTCAGACAATGGTATAGCAGCAGTACTTTCACACAAAATGACCAATGGTGACGAAAGACCAGTGTGCTTTATCTCCAGAACACTGCTGCAGAGCGAGAAAAAGATGTCAACAATACATAAAGAAGCTTTAAGTATTTACTATGCTGTAACAAGATTGCATCATTACTTATAGGTCGAAAATGGACATTACGGACAGATCACAAACCCTTATGTGCCATTTTTGGAAAACACAAAGGCATCCCTAAAATGTATGAGAACAGACTGCAGCGATGGGCCGCTTACCTATCTGGATTCGACTATGAAATTCAATACATCAAAGGCAAATTGAACACGGTAGCAGACTATTTGTCAAGGTTTCCAAAAGCAACCTCACAAATTGAGGTAGAAGATGACAAAATGGTGAGTTATCTTTATTTCACTAATAAAATTAATGAATGGCCATTGAATAATGAGGATATTAAAAAAGAAACCCAGATTGATAACACTCTAAGTAAAGTAAAAAAGTATATTGAGCATGGCAAATGGCCCAAAAATTTAAATAAAGAAATAAAACCATATTTTGATCGTAGAAATGAACTCTTTATAGAAAATGGTACAATTCTATGGGGGCTAAGGCTAGTGATACCCCAAAAACTACGAGAAAGGTTACTACAAGAACTTCACGTAAATGGAGGACACTTTGGTGCATCCAAAATGAAAAACAGAGCTAGATCAATGTTTTACTGGCCAGGGCTAGATGCAGAAATAGAAAAAGTGGCGAAATCATGCCATTCATGCATGATCAACAAGCCTGCACCACCGAAAACAAAGTTGACACCATGGCCCATAGAAAAAGAACCATTTAGCCGAATCCATATCGATTATCTTCAAATAGGTAAAAACTATATCCTAATAATAATTGACGCATACAGTAAATGGATAGAAGCCTTTATAACTAAAACTACAACAACTAAGGCTACAAATGAGTTCTTGAGACAGACTTTTGCAAGATTCGGGTTGCCAGTGACTTTGGTATCTGACAATGGAACACAATTCACCTCAGAAGAATTCGAAAGTTTTCTATCAAGTAACGGAATAAAACATGTTACAACCCCTCCTTACAACAGTCAAAGTAATGGACTTGCAGAAAACGCAGTCAAAACCTGTAAAAACAAAATTTACACATACATGTCAGACCCGGAGAACAGAGGCATCGAAATGACAAATCTTTTATCAAGATTTTTATTCAACTATAGAATAACCCCACATACTACAACTGGAAAATCACCAGCATTGCTAATGTTTGGAAGAGAACTTCGTTCCAGATTGACACTACTAAAAGAGAACAACAAAACAAGTCCAACAAAAACGAACAAATGGTGTTCAGAAGCTCAAGAAAACATGTTAATAGCTCAAGAAGCTCAAAAGAGAAATTATGGGGGAGTCAAACGCAAGCTATTCGAGAAAGGCCAAGCTGTCTTCGTGAGAGACTACCGAAACAACAAAGAAACCTGGACAAGTGCAAAAATCGAAAAACAAATAGGAAAAACGACCTTCAAATGCAAAATCGAAGAAGGAAATGTCTGGAAAAGACATGCCAACCAAATAAGGGCTGGGGAAGGGAAAGGTTTAGGCGAGAGAGAACTGGAAAGGCAGAAAAACACCTTAAATTACAATAATAACAAAATTGCTGACTTTACTAACAATAAAAATAACAATTCTTTTCAGCCTAATAATGATGATACTTCTGAAAATGACAATATTAATATTTCTAACAATTCCAGTCATGAAAATGATACTAATAATATAATCATTTCACAGAACATAGCCGAACCACCATTGGACCAGTCCCAAAATGAAACCAGTGTGAGTTGTAACGCTGCTCCAGTGACCCTGGACAGTGCATCGCATTTAGATTTAGAAAACACTTATACTCCTAGTGTTAGGCCCATGAACAATGCGACAGGTGCTGTAAAAAAACAATACAGTGCGACAATATACCCAACAAATGTAAGTGACGAAAATTTAATTGATAAATTTAGAAAATCGAGCACTAAGGACATTGATGACGCAACCAAAATGAGGCCCAAGCGAAATAGAAAAACGAATTCATATTTGAAAGATTTTATATTAGACTTTGATTAACGAATAATGTATTGTAGAATTAGGCATAAATTAATTTCAGACTCAGATGGACGCAGCTGTTGGCGGAATAATAAACATCAAAGTCATTGTAGACGAAACACATTTGTAATGTCAGAGTCACATAATCCCACGGCATGAAACACTTTAGCATTCAAACAGAGCTAACAGTCGTTGTGATAAAGTTCAATCAGGACGCTAAGTCGTACAATTCTGAGACAAATAAACGCAACGAGTGTTTGCTCACAACCACTAGTGCAATGTTCAGCACAGCAGTGGAAATGCATCGTATTTACATAAATACGAATTGTCATTAGGTAATGTTAACGAAAATGAGTTTCAGCTTAAAGAGGGAGGTGTGATGGGTCAGCCTCTAGCCAGGTTGCCAAGTGGTCAGCTCCCATGACCCCAAACGAACCAAGGTACACTACCAGGGGTCGCTACAGGGAACTCATGACGAAACATCCGGCTTCATCGAGAACCACCACCACGACTACCTCCGCCAGTCTACTGTTACCTACGTGACGATAAGCACCTTTTAATGCCGCCGCTCGCTACGGTCCTCTCCGCGAACGTCCAAGCCCTAATTCATATTATTGCATAACTCTATATATTATCTGTGACATTAATTATTAAACGCTTTAAACAGTATCTCGCTTTTATTCACACAAGCTCGGTTATCACATATGGCGACGAGGTAAACGGAAAAAAAAAATTCGCGTAAAAAAAAAAAAATTGCAAAATGGCGTCGTCAAGTATAAAGTTTGCCGAATTCAACGTGGAATCCGACGACTGGATCCTGTACGAGGAAAGATTAGAGCAATACCTAGCAGCTTCTAACATAAAGGAGAATGAAAGCAAAACTGCCAATTTAATCAGTGTTCTGGGCACCCAAACCTATAAATTGCTCAGAAACCTTTGCTTTCCGTCGCTGCCTAAAGAAAAAAAATATGAAGAACTATGTAAGTTGCTTAGAGAGCATTGCTGTCCCAAGGCAAATGTTTGGAAAGAACGACGACGATTTTACGAGGCCAAACAAGACGCTCATGAATCCATAGCTGACTGGTATGTTAAAATTCAAAGTTTAAGTGCCAATTGTAGGTTTGATGCCAACCTGAGCAGCATTCTAAAAGACAAATTCATTAGCGGATTGATCATGGGGCCGATTTTCGAATGTTTATGCGAAGAAAAAGAAGACCAGACGTTGGAGAGGCTAAAAGAAATTTCAGCGCAACGTGAGAGTGCAAATGTCCGCCATTTTCCATCCGACATCCTTTTCCTTAAAAAACCGCGCAATCATGGCCATGGCGCAAACCAAGGAGGAGGAAGCCAATCGCAACATCGCATGCGCAGCGGTCAAAATAGAAACTTCAGTAGGGCGAATGGGAATGACGTTGATGGTGACAGAACTGACAGAAGGAACAGAAACGACAACCGACATCAAGATGACAGTTATCACGCTGGTTGCAAGATTTGTGGAAACAAACACCGTGGTTTATGCAAGTTTAGAAATCATGGTTGCGACAAATGCGGAAAAAGAGGTCATCTGGCGAAGGTATGCCGAAGAAAACAGG
Organism: Ceutorhynchus assimilis; assembly: GCA_917834065.1. NCBI lineage: Eukaryota > Metazoa > Arthropoda > Insecta > Coleoptera > Curculionidae > Ceutorhynchus > Ceutorhynchus assimilis. The sequence continues at coordinate 19,053,113 of OU892289.1, forward strand.
TAAATTACATGGATGAAGAAGATAAAGAAGACCTGAGATACGTAGCAGTAGATTCAAACCCATCAGGCGCAAACGATTATGTAAACAATGAAGTAAATGATAGACCTTTGTTCAATGTATTAAGTAACAGTGATAAAGACAATGACTTTAGAGTAAACATTAAAATAAATAATCAAAATTTCAATATGTTATTGGATTCAGGTAGCTCTGTCAGCTGTATGAACGAAAATATTTATAAAAATTGTTTTGAAAATAAATATAATGTAAACAAAGATGATACTATCCTTAGAAGCTACAATGGTAGTGTTTTTGCGCCGTTGGGATTTTTTGTTGTAAATGTATTTTATTTAAATGTTTGTAGGGACATAAAATTTCATGTGGTACCCAATGGTGGTCCGTGCATTTTAGGTAGAGATTTCCTAAGGGCTTTCAATTTAAAAATTAAAATGATAAATATAATAGATAATGGTTTAAATATTTCAGCTGTAAACAAGGAAATTCAAAAATTGACTGAGAGGTATTCTGATGTATTCACTGATAAGTTAGGGCATTTTAAACACAGCAAAATTTCGTTAAAGCTAGATGAAAGAGCTAATCCAGTTTTTCTCAGACCTAGGTCGGTTCCCCTTGCCTACCAAAAACCCCTAGATGAGCAATTAAACCAGATGATTGACGAAGGTATTTTGACACCAATAGAGACCAGCGACTGGGCGACACCCCTTGTACCCATAATCAAGTCAGACGGAAAAATACGCATCTGCGCCGACTATAAGTCCACTGTCAATAAGTAGGTACTTGAAAGAAGACGTATATCCTTTACCAAGGGCCGAAGACTTATTCGCCAAATTACATAATGGAGAGGAATTTACGAAGCTGGATCTATGTCAAGCATACAATCAATTCGAGTTGGATGATGAAGCTAAAAAACTTTTAGTATGGTCGACACACAAGGGCTTACTGCAAATGAACCGAATGCCGTTTGGAATAGCACCTGCTAGTAGCAAATTCCAGCGGTACATCGAACAAATTCTACAGGGCGTAGAAAACGTAGCTGTATATATCGACGACATCATCATCACGGGAAACAGTCGGGAAAAACATCTGGAAACATTAGAAAAAGTCCTAAACAAGCTTAAAAATGCAGGGTTGACGGTAAAATTAAGTAAATGTTCATTTTTTCAGCCATCTGTGATGTATTTAGGCCATAGAATCACGAAGGATGGTCTTATGAAAACTGATGACAAGGTCAAAGCCATTCTGGACGCTCCAGAACCAACCAATGTATCAGAAGTACGGACATTGCTCGGTATGGTATCATATTATGGTAAATTTATACCAAATTTGTCATCGACTTTGTACCCTCTGTATAGATTATTAAAAAAAGACGTAACATTTAATTGGGATCTTGATTGCAAAAGAACTTTTAAAAGGATTAAAGAATTAATTGCCTCCGACATTGTATTAACCCATTTTAATCCTAACTTGCCTATATTTTTGACCACAGATGCTTCAGACAATGGTATAGCAGCAGTACTTTCACACAAAATGACCAATGGTGACGAAAGACCAGTGTGCTTTATCTCCAGAACACTGCTGCAGAGCGAGAAAAAGATGTCAACAATACATAAAGAAGCTTTAAGTATTTACTATGCTGTAACAAGATTGCATCATTACTTATAGGTCGAAAATGGACATTACGGACAGATCACAAACCCTTATGTGCCATTTTTGGAAAACACAAAGGCATCCCTAAAATGTATGAGAACAGACTGCAGCGATGGGCCGCTTACCTATCTGGATTCGACTATGAAATTCAATACATCAAAGGCAAATTGAACACGGTAGCAGACTATTTGTCAAGGTTTCCAAAAGCAACCTCACAAATTGAGGTAGAAGATGACAAAATGGTGAGTTATCTTTATTTCACTAATAAAATTAATGAATGGCCATTGAATAATGAGGATATTAAAAAAGAAACCCAGATTGATAACACTCTAAGTAAAGTAAAAAAGTATATTGAGCATGGCAAATGGCCCAAAAATTTAAATAAAGAAATAAAACCATATTTTGATCGTAGAAATGAACTCTTTATAGAAAATGGTACAATTCTATGGGGGCTAAGGCTAGTGATACCCCAAAAACTACGAGAAAGGTTACTACAAGAACTTCACGTAAATGGAGGACACTTTGGTGCATCCAAAATGAAAAACAGAGCTAGATCAATGTTTTACTGGCCAGGGCTAGATGCAGAAATAGAAAAAGTGGCGAAATCATGCCATTCATGCATGATCAACAAGCCTGCACCACCGAAAACAAAGTTGACACCATGGCCCATAGAAAAAGAACCATTTAGCCGAATCCATATCGATTATCTTCAAATAGGTAAAAACTATATCCTAATAATAATTGACGCATACAGTAAATGGATAGAAGCCTTTATAACTAAAACTACAACAACTAAGGCTACAAATGAGTTCTTGAGACAGACTTTTGCAAGATTCGGGTTGCCAGTGACTTTGGTATCTGACAATGGAACACAATTCACCTCAGAAGAATTCGAAAGTTTTCTATCAAGTAACGGAATAAAACATGTTACAACCCCTCCTTACAACAGTCAAAGTAATGGACTTGCAGAAAACGCAGTCAAAACCTGTAAAAACAAAATTTACACATACATGTCAGACCCGGAGAACAGAGGCATCGAAATGACAAATCTTTTATCAAGATTTTTATTCAACTATAGAATAACCCCACATACTACAACTGGAAAATCACCAGCATTGCTAATGTTTGGAAGAGAACTTCGTTCCAGATTGACACTACTAAAAGAGAACAACAAAACAAGTCCAACAAAAACGAACAAATGGTGTTCAGAAGCTCAAGAAAACATGTTAATAGCTCAAGAAGCTCAAAAGAGAAATTATGGGGGAGTCAAACGCAAGCTATTCGAGAAAGGCCAAGCTGTCTTCGTGAGAGACTACCGAAACAACAAAGAAACCTGGACAAGTGCAAAAATCGAAAAACAAATAGGAAAAACGACCTTCAAATGCAAAATCGAAGAAGGAAATGTCTGGAAAAGACATGCCAACCAAATAAGGGCTGGGGAAGGGAAAGGTTTAGGCGAGAGAGAACTGGAAAGGCAGAAAAACACCTTAAATTACAATAATAACAAAATTGCTGACTTTACTAACAATAAAAATAACAATTCTTTTCAGCCTAATAATGATGATACTTCTGAAAATGACAATATTAATATTTCTAACAATTCCAGTCATGAAAATGATACTAATAATATAATCATTTCACAGAACATAGCCGAACCACCATTGGACCAGTCCCAAAATGAAACCAGTGTGAGTTGTAACGCTGCTCCAGTGACCCTGGACAGTGCATCGCATTTAGATTTAGAAAACACTTATACTCCTAGTGTTAGGCCCATGAACAATGCGACAGGTGCTGTAAAAAAACAATACAGTGCGACAATATACCCAACAAATGTAAGTGACGAAAATTTAATTGATAAATTTAGAAAATCGAGCACTAAGGACATTGATGACGCAACCAAAATGAGGCCCAAGCGAAATAGAAAAACGAATTCATATTTGAAAGATTTTATATTAGACTTTGATTAACGAATAATGTATTGTAGAATTAGGCATAAATTAATTTCAGACTCAGATGGACGCAGCTGTTGGCGGAATAATAAACATCAAAGTCATTGTAGACGAAACACATTTGTAATGTCAGAGTCACATAATCCCACGGCATGAAACACTTTAGCATTCAAACAGAGCTAACAGTCGTTGTGATAAAGTTCAATCAGGACGCTAAGTCGTACAATTCTGAGACAAATAAACGCAACGAGTGTTTGCTCACAACCACTAGTGCAATGTTCAGCACAGCAGTGGAAATGCATCGTATTTACATAAATACGAATTGTCATTAGGTAATGTTAACGAAAATGAGTTTCAGCTTAAAGAGGGAGGTGTGATGGGTCAGCCTCTAGCCAGGTTGCCAAGTGGTCAGCTCCCATGACCCCAAACGAACCAAGGTACACTACCAGGGGTCGCTACAGGGAACTCATGACGAAACATCCGGCTTCATCGAGAACCACCACCACGACTACCTCCGCCAGTCTACTGTTACCTACGTGACGATAAGCACCTTTTAATGCCGCCGCTCGCTACGGTCCTCTCCGCGAACGTCCAAGCCCTAATTCATATTATTGCATAACTCTATATATTATCTGTGACATTAATTATTAAACGCTTTAAACAGTATCTCGCTTTTATTCACACAAGCTCGGTTATCACACTACCTGTATGTCAAAAACTAGTCATAGGATTAAGTTGTGCCCATGGTAGCTATTGCTCAGAAAGGTCTATAACATACTGAAATTTGGTTAAATTTGACCGCGGTCAGAAATCCCATAAGAAGTGTGCGGGGTCCTTTGGAGAAATTTTATAATGAAGTCCATTGTTAAATTCCGTTGTCATTGAGTCATCCTCGTTATGTTTTTAAGGCGCTTCACGGGCTCTTTTTTGAAGAAATTTTAGAAAGTTCAAGTTATCTGAAGCGATCCCCAGTAGCACACAATGTTGGTCCGATGTTGCGGATACATTGGACCAATATTGTATATTGGCCCAATATTGGCATTTTTCAGCCAACATTAGACATTTATTGGTAATACAACTTCTTTCATCATTATAATAATATATTTATCCAAGAATGGGCCAATATGCACAAACAATATTTTTATCGGCAGCACATAGCCAAGATTGGTTACATATTGGCAATACAAATTTTTCTTATATAACAGTGATATATTTATCCATCATTGCACCGATAAGCACAAAAAAATTGTTTTTTTGTGCATTATTGAGCCAATATTGGCAATACAACTTTTTCTAATGTTACTATAATATTGTATCCATTAATGGACCAATATGGACAGATCATGTTCTTATTTGCATTACTAAACCAATATTTGATAAATAATGGCAAAATAAATTATTCTAATATAACAGCGATATATTTATCCATATTGGCCAAATATTGATTCTGTATTGGTAAAATATTGTGAATAGGTCCAATATTGACAATTTGTAGCCAATATTGGTAAAATATTGGAGATTTACCTTTTTCCTATATTATTATTATACAGGGTGGCCAATTGAAAACGAAACAGAGGTGATTTTGGGCTCCTCAAGAGATTTAAGAAAAAACCCTCGAACCCGTCGATTTTTGATTTGAGGGGGAACCATTTTTTTGGCATTTTCACCACCTGGGGGGCAAAGCCCTAGCTGTGGTGACAAGGGCCCCCGAAATTTTAAATAGAATGAGTGGTCGAGTGATACCTTATTTTGAAGCTATTTTTATGTAGATTATAACCCCTGAGTTTCACATCGTTACTATTTACCTAGCCATTACAGGGGCCAATTAAAGCTACAAAAACATGTTGGGATATTTTGTATTTGAAAAAATGCTTTAAAACCAAAATCAATCAAGTAAATGCTGAAAATGACCCCAGAAAAAAAAATTTAACGGACTTAAATCTGGAGAACGTGGGGGCCACTCAATAGCTCGTCTTCTTCGAATCGATTGTCCTGGAAACGTTTGGTCCAAATATTGACAAATCACTGCAGCATAGTGGGGTGGCGCACCATCTTGTTGAAATATTAGACGGTTTTTCATGTATCCGTTATCATTCTCTAGTATCTCCACCAATTCTGGATGAATCGCATCTTCTAACCACTCTGGATACATTTCTCCTATTAAATTTATAGGTAAAAGAGGGACCACGGTTACCCAAAATACTAGCTCAAACGCTCAATTAATCTACATTTCCATAACGCCCTAGGACGTTATTTCGCACGTATTATACCTGGAAATACAGGGCTTCCATTTCAAAAATTGCCACCCACGTTATCTGCGTAAAGAGGCATATTTGCAGAAATCGCCAAAACCCGTCAACTGTATTGAAGGGGAAGGGTTTTTACGTAAAACTGGACTTCGCCCCTTCAACCCTCTAAGCCCTAGGGCTACCTTCCCAAAATTTTTGAATGAAACAGGGGGTCGAGTTAGTGTTTCATTCAAAAATTTTGGGGAGGTAGCCCTAGGGCTTAGAGGGTTGGAGAGGCGAAGTCCAGTTTTACGTGAAAAACCTTCCCCCTCAATAAATTTGTTGACGTGTTTTGGCGATTTCCGCAAATATGCCTCTTTACGCAGATAACGTGGGTGGCAAGTTTTGAAATGAAAGCCCTGTACTTCCAGGTATAATACGTGCGAAATAACGTTCTAGGGCAGCGGTTCCCAACCGGTAGGTCGCGACCCCTAAGGGGGTCGCATAGGGTTTTTGGAGGGGTCGCAATGCCAATATCAATACATATTTTTCTGCATTTGGCAACACGCCTTAGCCTCCGCCTCAAAAGACGCGCAGCGTTGCATTGACCTTACGGATGAAGTGCATAGCACAGGTTTTGAGTCACACGTTTTTCAACATAAGTAGCTATGCAAAATGGCTGAAGCATCAGAAACAGAAATTGTAGGGAATCCAAAAACAGAAAATTGGTTATCACCTTCAATCCCTTGAGAATGAAATGGGCGTTATTTTCTCGATTTATCTGAACAAAAAGCTGCAGTAGTGAGGAACCCATTCCAAGCCTCGTTAGATGTTGCCGACATTCCCGATGAAGTGCTGGATAAATTTTTAGACCTGAGGAATGATTCCACAGCACCTGCCTATTTCAGGCAAAATTCTTGACTGAAATTTGGTGTGCGATGCATAGTTCATATCCTCATATCGTCCTGCATGTGCTTTCTTTTCGGATACTTATACCATTTGCCTCTACCTACCTTCGAAATTGGTTTTTCAACTCTTTTGCTAATGAGAACAAAGGCCAGAAATAGATTGGGCGTTCAAGATGACATAAGATTGGCTTTAACAAAAACTCAACCAAGAATTTCAAAACTTGTTACCGTTATGCAGGCTCAGTCATTACATTAACAAAATAAAAATTGCCTTTTTGTATTTAGTTACGAAATATTAATGTTTTTGTTAAAGATGTCTCGAATAACTGAAATATTGGTTTTTATTTATTAATGAGTAGGGGGTCGCGACCTTATGAGCAAATCTATAAAAGGGTCGTGACTAAAAAAAGTTTGGGAACCACTGTTCTAGGGCGTTATGGAGATGTAGATTATTTGAGTGTATGGGCTAGCATTTTTGGTAACCGTATAATAGGCCCCTCTTTTACCTATAAATTTAACAGGAGAAATGTACCTCGAGTGGTCAGAAGATGCGATTCATGCAAAATTGGAAGAGATACTAGAGAATGATAACGGATACATGGAAAACCGTCTAATACTCCAACAAGATGGTGCTCCACCCCACTATGCTGCAGTGGTTCGTCAATATTTGGACCAAATGTTTTCAGGACAATCGATTCGAAGGAGAGGAGCTATTGAGTGGCCCCCAGGTTCTCCAGATTTAAGCCCGTTAGATTTTTTTTTCTGGGGTCATTTCCAGCATTTACTTGATTGATTTTGGTTTTAAAGCATTTTTTCAAATACAAAATATCCCAACATGTTTTTGTAGCTTTAATTAGCCCTTGTAATGGCTAGGTAAATAGTAGCGATGTGAAACTTAGGGGTTATAATGTACATAAAAATAGCTTCAAAATAAGGTATCACTCGACCCCTCATTCCATTTAAAATTTTGGGGGCCCTTGTCACCCTAGCTAGGGCTTTGCCCCCCAGGTGGTGAAAATGCCAAAAAAATGGTTCCCCCTTAAATAAAAAATCGACGGGTTCGAGGGTTTTTTCTTAAATCTCTTGAGGAACCCAAAATCACCTCTGTTTCGTTTTCAAATGGCCACCCTGTATAATACCTATGTGAATCCAAGATTGATCCAATATGCCCTTTTATTCATGTTTATATTTAATATTTATCCAAAATTGGTGATATATAGGAGATGTACCGTTTCCATATCAATCAGGACTACCGAGAGAGGGCACCACGCGCTACTGATGGCCTTGCTCTTTCCTGGTGTTTGAATTTCCTTCAAAACTGTTTCTTTGAGTTGGTGTGCTTCGCTAACAAGCTCGAAATCGGAAACCGGTCTAGTTTGCAGGTGTTAGAGCTTTGGTTAAATACATGTGTTTTTCCAAAAAAATATTGTAAATATTTCTAGGAAATATTGTTAATAGAAATATTTCATATTTATTAATTGTTAATATTGGAGAAATCTGAAAAACAAATATTGGGTATAATTCTAAAAGCAATATTACATGTTTATTAATTATCAATAATGGGACAATGTTTTTCTTCAATATCGGATTCATATTTACAATATATATTGGACCATTAAAAAAAAATCAGTCGTTTCCATTCTTGGGCCAATATGTAAATATAATATTTTACCAATATTGTTGTGCTACTGGGGATGAGTTCAAAATATGGACTAAAAAGAGTTTCGAGCATTGAATGCTGTTCAGAGGCGGCGCGTGGCTCCAAAAAGTGGGGGGGCTGAAAAAGAGCGCCGGAGGCCGGGTGCCACGCCCAAAAACGATTATTTTGAGGTTTCAAAACAAATTTTCTGTACTACCGACATTTTATTTGACATGGAAAGTTTTTGGATTACTTATTTCCCTCCCTGAGTGACGTCACAATAAGTAACAAGTCCCCACAAAATTTGTCTTCATAAAGGATTTTCTTGGAAACTATTTTGAATATAGGACTGCGATTTCCACGAGAGATTTTAGATTTTTTTTTGGGTCACACCTCCTTTAAGGAACACAAATCGACGTTTATTTTTTGCCTGCGACTCTGACTGTAGCTGGAATTTAGGATTTTTTGCAATCTCTATTTTTTTTTGTTGAAATTATGAATAAAAAATTTCATGAAATTCACTAAAATGTTGCACCAATCTTAATGGGTTCGTTTAGGATCGGCTAAAATACGCACACATAGCTTGCACATACGCACTGTATTCGGAGCAAATGGTCCCAGGTTCGATTCTCGTTGAAAGCCATCCTTTTTTTTCAAGTTTTGCTTTTTCTTAGGGTTTTTTATTTTTCTTCTAAAGAATATTCAGAAGACGGGTTAGTTTGGATTAGCTCTGTTTGGCATTACTTTTTTTTAAGTTTTGCTTTTTTTCTTAGGATTTTTTATTTTTTTTTTGAGGATAATTACGAGGACAGGTTAGTTTGGATAAGCTCTAATTTCGTTTAAAATACCAAAATATAAAAACTAGCCCTTATCACGAATTACGGTGAAGCTCCGTCTGTCTGTTCCCCAGACTATTGTGTTTAACAACAACTGTGGAGGGTGGTCAAATTTTCAGGGTTTTTGTTTTTTTTTCCATAGCTTTTGCCATAATTCATATCAATATGCTAAATTTCAGCCTGCTAGCATATTTGGAAGAACCTTAGAATTTTGATGATGTATACATGAGTGAGTGACAAAATTGGCGTTTTTTAAGGCCATTTTGTTGGTTGATGGAAATCGATTAAATTTAATTATTACGTCTATAAAGGTCTACGACTGTGCAGATTACATCAATTGGTAACCAGGTTAATCGGATCAGCAGCGCCAAATTCTGCGGAATGTTTCCTGTAAAAAAGTCACATAGGAAACATTCCACCGTTCCTATAGAATATGTTTTACTGGATACATTTTCCACAGAAAACATTCCATAAGAAATTCCTGCAGTGATAAGGAATGTTTAATTTAAAATGGAATATTGCTACAGATTTTTCTTTGGAATCTTTCCTCCTAAAGTGTAAATACTGTAAAATCTTTCAACTTTTAGGAAGAATCCGAATTTGGACTGATTCAAAATCGCCTTTAAGTATTCGTTTATATTATAAGAAATAATTACCCAAATCTCGAATTAATAATTTTGCTGACCTATAATAGTTGCATTTCTCTAGAAAAAAACTACCTATTATTATTAAATACAACTTTATACTCGTGTAGTATCAATTCAAGGGCATCCGCCCGACAAAAACAACGGAATTTGTTTGAGCTTATGTCTGTGACCCATGATGATTGTTTTTAAGACATCATTAATTAAAAAATACTGTCTATGCTGAAGTATGCAGAATAAATTATTTATAAATAATCCTATTTCTTTCAAATTAAACGCCGGGTGAAAGGTGAAACCTCAAGGAACAGCAAGTATATTAATTAAGTAGGTATATTTTTCGTCTTCCTTTATTTATTTGATAACGATAACTATAGTAAGTACCTTAAGTACCTTTGTTTGTTATGCTGATTGTGAGTATAAATAATTATTATTATTATCACAAATTTTCCACAAATTATTATTTCGGGGGAATCTACGTCACACTGGTTTTGGTGGGGTGGTGTTAAAATTTTAAATTTATAGCCAGTGCATACCTAGCATAAATTATACAGTTCCAACAGAACTACGAAAGAAACAACACGGAAAACCTTTCACTTTTTTGCTTGTAGCTGCGATTATGGGTAAGCCAATCTCTTATATTTTGTTAAAAGTATTTTTCACCTAATTACAATAATTGAAGGCTTTTCTTCCTCTGGTAAACATTATTGTAACATATAACATACTTTGCTTTATCGGTTATTGTGATGTGATGATGAATCGACACCAGGTATTTTTTTTTTTGTATTCTAAATTTAGTGCCTAGGTTGATCTTCCTTTATATCATACTCTAAAGACAGTGTTGCCAATGACCCGATAATTACCGAATTCTACCATAATTTTGACTACGATTCAATAATCGATAATGACAAGCTAATCTACCATAATTTATTGAAACTACAATTTTAATATAGATTTTTCAAATTATTTCTAGTTAAAAATTAATCGCTATATGCAACATCCTATTTAAACTTGAAAGCGCTTTTTAAAACTGGTACCTTTAAAAATTTGTATGGCTTAAAATGCAGAATCTTGAAAGTGACCAGTTTTAAAAAACGCTTTTAAGTTAAATGAGGATGTTGCATACATCTGTAAAAATTAATTAAAAAATTGAAGGTGGTTGTCGGTTTTGAGTGTTTTGACGTACTGGTGCGAGCACCAAACACTAGTCCCAGATTGAGCCAAAGTTTCATGCCAATAACTTCACTGGTTTCCAAAATATGGCCCTTTGTTATGAAGATTATTGTAACATTCAATCACAAATAGAGGCAATTGACGAGGGTGAGGAAAAGGATAGGGAAGTAATTGAGGGAAAATATTTATCAACATGGGCAAAGTTAAAATCTTTAATTAAACAATTTAGTCAAACAGCTACATCATCACAAAATGTGCAACAACCTTCCCCATCTCACATTCATCAGGGCAGTGCAAAGTTGCCAAATATCAATACGCCATTTTTTTCTGGTAAAGTCGAAGATTGGCAAGCTTTCATTGATTTGTTCACTGCGGTCATTGACAGTAATTCTTCATTGGACAATATGCAGAAATTTCTTTATTTAAAAGGGGCATTATCAGGAGAGGCCTTAAATTTGATCAATAATTTGCCATTGACAAATGATAATTACACCAATGCGCTTACTATTTTGAAAAACAGGTTTGACAATAAACTTGTGGTTATAAATTGTCATTTAAAAGGAATGTTAGATACGCCTCCTATAACTAAAGGTTCAGGTAAGCAAATTAGGGCGTTTCTGACTCACATTAGGCAGCATATTGATTCTTTAAAATCACTGAAGTTGCCAGTAAAGGAATGGGACGTTTTATTAGTATTTTTATTTGCTCAAAAACTTGATTTTCAAACCCATAAGGCATACGAATTAGAAAGAAATGTTGTTCAAGGTATTCCGGGACTCTCAGGGGTTTCTGCAGCGTTGCCAACGCTTGACCAGTTTATCCAATTTTTAGAAAATCGGTGCGTTGCACTCGAAAATGTGGAAGTTGATAATCACAAGGGTACAAATCAGATAAATAAGGATAAATTTCCAGATAAATACACAAAACATTCATTTTTTAGCCAAGAGCAAACAAATCAAGATCATGCAAATCAGGATCGTAAGCAAAATTGTTTGTTTTGCAATCGTGAGGGTCATAATTTAATTAAATGCTATAAATTTATTAGTAAATCATTATTGGAAAAAAGACAATTTGTTCAAAATAATAATCTCTGCTATAATTGCTTAGGGAAATCACATGGTGTTACACAGTGTAGGAGTAAGGGTTGTCAGGCTTGCAACAGGAGGCACCATACGTTGTTACATTCAGATGGAACTAATTCTGGTGGCACTGGGCAACAGGGTGGTCAGGGTCATGGGTCAGCTGATTCAAGTTGGAGAAATAGGGATAATTCGGGGGATAATTTAGAAAAACGGGACGATAACAAAAATAGGGGAAATTCGGGTAATCAAGGAAGATCTCAGAATTCACATTTAGGTGTATCAGAGGTTGAATATTTGGGAATATCTCACGGTGTAGATATGGGTATTTCAAGAAAACAGGAAATTCAGGAAAATGCTTTGATTTCAGCTGGGGTCACAAGGTCACAAGTTTTATTAGCTACTGCTCAAATTAATTTAATTATGAATGATGGAACAAAGGTTCAGGGTCGTGCCTTATTGGATTCAGGGTCCCAAATAAGTTTTTTAACCACGCATTTATTCCACAAATTAAAAGATGTGAATAGCTACACAAGAACTGTAAATATTGGAGGTATTGGAAATCGAGTGACACAGGTTGAAAAAATGGTGAATTTAAAGCTTGAATCTATGATTAATGATTTTCAAATTTGTGGGAGTTTTGCTGTTTTGAATTCTATTACATGTCATCTTCCTCATATGTCAGTTGATACTCAGAAATTAAAAATTCCAGGACACTTAAACTTAGCAGATCCATCATATTTTAAACCATCAGAAATCGATATGCTTCTTTCAGCCGAATTGTACTATCAGATAGTACTTCCTGAGGTATTAAGATTGGGGCCAAACCTACCGGTTCTTCAGAATACTCAATTTGGGTGGTTGGTTTGTGGCAGTGCACCAGTGGCACAAGGCTCTACCTGTGGTGCAAGTGTGGTAATCGACGAGGTTGAAAATGTTGACTTAAATGCTGGTTTATTCACGTCGAGTTTGTTTTGTCATTCTGACAATATAGATCTTAACGACTTGATCCCAAGGTTTTGGCAGCTCGAGGAAGTTATCAACAAAAGATTTCTGTCACCAGATGACAAACAGTGTGAGGCCATTTTTTCTGAGACTTGCAAACGATTAGAAAATGGGTCTTTTCAAGTTGATTTGCCAATGCGCACGAAAACTGAGCATCTTAAGTTGGGAAATTCTTTTGAACTAGCTTATAAACGGCTGCAGAATATGGAAACCAGATTTAAGAAAAATAATGAATTGTTTATTGAATACAAGGGTTTTATTGATGAATATGTCAATTTGGGGCATGGTAGATACGTGGATTCGGTTATCGATAAGATTGAAGCTAGGGTTTTTCTACCACATCACAGTGTCATTAGGCTAGATGCTACTTCAACAAAGTTGCGAGTAGTGTTTGATGGGTCAAGCAAGACGTCAACAGGTGTGTCTTTGAACGACATAATGTTGAAGGGTTTTCCGGTTCAACCGGAGTTGTTCGACATAATATGCAGGTTTCGAACGTTCAAATATGTTTTGTCTTCTGACATAAAAAAAATGTATCGCATGATACAAGTGAACCCGAATCAACGATTCCTGCAGAACATTTTGTGGAGAGATAATCCAGATGAGCCAGTCAAGGTAATTGAATTGCAAACTGTCACGTATGGGACAAACTCAGCGCCATTTTTGGCCACTCGATGTCTAAATAAATTGGCTTCTGATGAAGCAGTGAGTTTTCCACTTGCTTCGAAGGCTGTATCTCAGCAGTGTTATGTGGACGATATACTTTGTGGGGCGAACACAGAACATGAGGCCAGGGAGTTGAAGGTTCAACTAATCAACATGTTAAATTCAGGGGGGTTCACACTGCACAAATGGTGCTCAAACAATGAAAATCTTGTTGATTTTGGCGAAACTAGCACTGAAGAAAATCACGTGGACCTCGATATTGATAAATGTTCAAATAAGGTTTTGGGCATCTTTTGGTTTCCATTTCGAGATATTTTTCAAATTTCTATTCCAGATGTTACAACTGGAGATGGGTCCGTATTTACGAAAAGGTTAGTTTTGTCTCGCATTTCGCAAATGTTTGATCCCATGGGTTATGTGGGTCCAGTAGTAGTTATTGGAAAAATTCTGATGCAGGAAATTTGGGCAGAAAAATTGGACTGGGACGAAAATCTTCTACAAGAGATATTTCAAAAATGGTTAATATTTTCAAAAAGTCTTGGAAATTTGCGTCAGCTGGAAATTCCAAGATGGTTGTTTAGATCTCACATAATCACTGAGTTGCAAATTCATGGGTTTGCAGACGCATCTATGGCTGCTTATGGGGCCTGCGTCTATATAAGGGCAATTTATTCAGACAACTCAACTTCATGCAATTTAGTGTGTTCAAAATCCCGAATTGCGCCAATAAGAACAGTAAATCTGCCACGCCTCGAATTGTGTGGTGCACTTTTGCTTTCGAGATTGGTCCACAGGATTTTACCAATATTCGATCTAAAAATTAACAAGGTTTATCTATGGACAGACTCGACAATCGTTCTTGGGTGGATAAAGGCTTCACCATCGCGTTGGCTTACTTTTGTTTCTAATAGGGTGGCAGAGATACAAGAACTGACTAATAATTATCAGTGGCTGCATATTCGTTCACGGAAAAACCCTGCTGATTGTCTCTCAAGAGGCATTCAAGCGACGGATATTATTGGATACGACTTATGGTGGCACGGGCCGAAATTTCTTTTGAATTCAGAATCTATCTTCACGGAATTTGACTACTCTAAGGTTAAGGACGAGGATCTGCCAGAGCAAAGAAAGGTCGCTTTTACACTTATAGTTATAAAGGACGTGATTGATTGGCGAAGGTTTTCAAATTTCAATCGGCTCCAAAGAGCTGTCGCCTATTGTTTGAGATTCGGAAAAAGGGAATTGATCAAAGGTCCACTGGGCGTAGATGAATTAAAAAATTCACTTGTAAAAATTATGTCTCTGGTTCAGTGGGAAAATTTTTCACGAGAAATTGAAATTTTGAGGTCAAAGGGAGATTCAATTGACTTTTCGGATGACTTGTTGAAGGAAAGCAAACTTAAATGTTTAAATCCATTCCTGGATAACCAAGGGATTCTTAGAATCAATGGGAGATTGTCTCAGGCAAATCTTGAATACGACACAAGATTTCCTATTTTGTTACCTGCAAAGAATTATGTTACTCGGTTGATTATTCGTGCAGAACATTTAAAACTTTTTCATGCTGGTCCTCAGACTGTTTTGGCCAACTTGAGGTTAAAATATTGGATTATTCACGGTTTGGTAGAAGTCAAGTTTGTAACTCAGCGTTGCGTTATTTGTCACAAACTTAAGGCCAAGACTGCAAGTCAAATAATGGGTTCTCTTCCTTTGGATAGGGTCTCCGTAGCGCGTCCTTTTTCCAAGGTTGGTATTGATTTTGGAGGCCCGCTTAGAGTCAAACAATCTAGATTGAGAGGTTCAGTAACAAGTAAGGCATATATTGCATTATTTATTTGCATGGTGACGAAGGCTGTGCATATCGAGCTTGTGAGCAGCTTGAGTACCGAGGCATTTGTACATACTTTGAAACGATTTATCGCTAGGAGAGGGTGCCCTGTCACTATCTATAGTGACAATGCTACCAATTTTCAGGGCGCAAATAATGCACTTAGGGACATGTATCTGTTTTTCAAAACTCAGGACAATGTAGATAAAATACATACATTTTTGGCTGGTCAGGAGATTGAATGGCGTTTCATCCCACCAGTGAGCCCGCACTGGGGTGGATTATGGGAGGCGGGGATAAAATCTGTTAAATTTCACCTTCGCAGGATTGTGGGGACTCTGACTTTAACTTTTGAGGAAATCTCAACTGTGTTGGCACAAATTGAAGCCATTTTAAACTCTAGGCCGTTGTGTCCACTGTCATCGGATCCTTCTGATTTCAATTGCCTCACGCCTGCACATTTTCTAATAGGGGAACCTTTAATGTCAGCTCCTGAAAGAGAAGTATCTAACATTCCTGACAACAGATTAAATTTCTGGCAACTTTGTTGTAAAATTAGACAAAATTTTTGGAATCGGTGGTCAAGTGAGTATCTCACTCGTCTACAGAACAGGCCAAAGTGGTGCCAAGCTAATAACAATTTGCAAAAGGATATGATTGTACTTCTTAAGGAAGACAACACACCACCATTACAATGGCCGCTTGCACGAATCATGGAAGTTATGCCAGGATCGGATGGAAAGGTACGTGTCGCGAAAATTCGAACAAAAGGGGGCGTATTCACACGATCCATAACTAAGTTATGTCCCCTTCCCCTGCAGTAAATATTTGAAGTAGATACTTCAAAGGGGGGAGAATGTTGCATTTTCTGTTATTTGCCCAGTTAAAAGTTAAAATAAATTCTTTATTTCCAATACATTTCGCAGTATAATATTATTTTCATGGCGCCAGCCGTCTTTCCGAAATTTAATGCGTAGGTACCTAGTACATAGGTACCCATTTACCTATTTACCTAAACTCAACGAATCACGGAGCAGGTAAACAACCTTTTTTTTGCTTGTCCCAACTCGTCGCCTGCCTTTTGTGTGTGAATCTAGAATGCAGTTTTCAGTTTTACTTGTAATTTTAAAATCAGAATAATTGAGGCCATTGCGGCGATAACATTAAAAATGGTCTTAGAATTATACCTTGATTTTCATAGGCATAAAACCTAATTTAATAAAAATAGTTTGTGAATTTGTGCTGCTTTCAATTAAAGTTAATAATTAAACAGATTACATTAGAAACCAGTGTTTTCTTTGTGAATTATTGGGTCTCTGTTTAAACAGAGTGGTCCTTCGAGAAGTGATTTCATTATGTAGGTACTTAAAACCTGAAACAACAAAGGCAATCAAGGATACACAATGGCATTATCAGCAACCAGCGACTTAGCGACCAGGTAAATAGTTCAATATCGAACAAAATATTTGAAAATCAAATTCCCATGCATATACCCACCCCTTTGGAAAAATTCGAATTTTTAAATTTTATGAATTTTGCAATTTTTGACTTCACCAATCGAAAAAAGAGGTTAAAATTAGTAGAATAGCATTTTCGCAACTTTCCTTTTTGGGTTTTAAAGCCTTGTTAAAAAATAAAAACGATTTTTACAATTTTTGGGCTCAAAAAATTTCAATAATCTAACATTCTTTAACAAAATTGCTGATTACTCGGTTATTATTATAACAAATATGATATAAAATTATATATTCTAAATCAGAATTAAATTATCTTCAAGGTAAAATAAGATTCAATTCTATATCTTAAATACTTCTGAAGATATTGAGGCTCAAAGTTGAAATTTACCTCAAATTTTGCAAAAGCTTCCAGGTGGATTATCTTGAAAACGAAGCCCTTGGGCTCGGAGTCCTAAATAACCTTTTTTGTAGCCCTTATAAAGAGCTACAATTGGCCAAGAAATTCATGCCAATAACTTCACTGGTTTCCAAAATATGGCCCTTCGAAATATTTGGAAATCAAATTTCCATGTATACCTACCCCTTTGGAAAAGTTCAAATTTTTAAATTTTCAGTTTTTCGAATTTTTGACTTCACCAATCGAAAGAAGAGATATAAATTAGTAGAAATGTATTTTCGCAACTTTCCTTTTTGGGTTTTAAAGCCTTGTTAAAAAATAAAAACGATTTTTGCAATTTTTGGGCTCAGAAAATTTCAATAATCTGACATTCTTTCACAAAATTGCTGATTACTGGGTTATTATTGTAGCAAATATGATGTAAAATTATATATTCTGAATCAGAATTAAATTATCTTCAAGATAAAATGAGATTCAATTCTATATCTCAAATACTTGTGAAGATATTGAGGCTCAAAATTGAAACTTTACCTCAAATTTTGCAAAAGTTTCCAGGCGGATTATCTTGAAAACGAAGCCCTTGGGCTCGGAGTCCTAAATAACCTTTTTTGTAGCCCTTATAAAGAGTTACAATTGGCCAAAAGATTCATGCCAATAACTTCACTGGTTTCCAAAATATGGCCCTTCGAAATATTTGGAAATCATATTTACATGCATACCCCTTTGGAAAAATTCGAATTTTTAAATTTTTTTGAATTTTGCAATTTTTGACTTCATCAATCGAAAAAAGAGGTTAAAATTAGTAGAAAAGCATTTTCGAAACTTTTCTTTTTGGGTTTTAAAGCCTTGTTAAAAAATAAAAACGATTTTTGCAATTTTTAGGCTCAAAAAATTTCATCAATCTGACATTATTTCACAAAATTGCTGATTACTCGGTTATTATTTTAACAAATATGATTTAAAATTATATATTCTGAATCAGAATTAAATTATCTTCAAGATAAAATAAGATTCAATTCTGTATCTTGGATACTTGTGAAGATATTGAGGCTCAAAGTGGAAACTTTACCTCAAATTTTGCAAAAGCTTCCAGGCGGATTATCTTGGGCTCGGAGTCTTAAATAACCTTTTTTGTAGCCCTTATTAAGAGCTACAATTGGGCAAAAGGGTTATGCCAATAACTTCACTGGTTTCCAAAATATGGCCCTTTGAAATATTTGGAAATCAAATTTTCATGCATACAACCCCTTTGGAAAAGTTCGAATTTTTTAATTCTCAGTTTTTTGAATTTTTGACTGACCAATCGAAAGAAGAGGTTAAAATAAGTAGAAAAGCATTTTCGCAACTTTCCTTTTTGGGTTTTAAAGCCTTGTTAAAAAATAAAAACGATTTTTGCAATTTTTGGGCTCAAAAAATTTCAATAATCTGATATTCTTTCACAAAATTGCTGATTAGGTACTCGGTTATTATTGTAGCAAATATGATGTAAAATTATATATTCTGAATCAGAATTAAATTATCTTCAAGATAAAATAAGATTCAATTTTATATCTCAATTACTTGTGAAGATATTGAGGCTCAAAGTTGAAACTTTTCCTCAAATTTTGCAAAAGCTTCAAAGCCGATTATCTTGAAAACGAAGCTCTTGGGCTCGAAGTTTTGAATAACCTTTTTCGAAGCTCTTATTGAGAGCTACAATTGCCAGTGAAATAGAGATAAATAGTCAAAAAAGTTGACAGAAACTTTTTCTGATAATTTTTTTTGGAATCTGGTAATTTCTTGCTCAAATCCTGATAATTTTAAATTTGACATTTGACAACACTGTCTGTCTAAAGATGAAACAATAGCTTTATGATACATATCGAACTAGTATCATTAATAACTACGTACCTATGAGCTTTTCATAAGTGACGAGTGTTTCGATATGTTGCCGATGGTGATGATAGGTATACGTGGAATATAATGATAAAAATACATCCCGAGCACCTAATCATTCAGCTTATTATTCTTATCAATTAAACAAAATACATTCATACAGGTACCTACTTCAATAAATAATATTTACTAATTATTTCAAGATAAGATTATAAAATAAAATTTGTACCTATTGTTATTGAAAACGTGCCAAATACCTAAATAATTATCCATCATAAGGAATAAACATCCGAATGAGTATTTAGATGTTCCTTCAAATTGCCGATCCGTTTTAATTTCGCATTACAAGTATCACATTCGAAAGGATAAAATATCCGAGTGAATTTTTAGATATTTCTTCAAATATCCGATCCGTTTAAATTTTGCATTACATGTGTCACATTCGAAAGGATAAACATCCGAGTGAATTTTTAGATGTTGCTTCAAATTGCCAATCCATTTAAATTTCGCATTACAAGTATCACATTCGAAAGGATGATCATTCAAGTGCGTCTTTTAATATTTGCTCAAATCACCAATAAATTTAAATTTGGCTTCGCAGCTGTCATATTTATAGGGATAATCATCCAGATGTATGATAGAATGTCTTTTCAATCCTCCTTCATTTTCAAATTTTGCATTGCATTTATAACATTCGAAGTCCTACTCAAGTGATGATAATAAAAAGATTCTAAAGATTAATTTTTCCAGAGCGTGAAAAACCATTAACCCCGCTGCAATCACCTTGCAGTAGCATCGGATCAGGAGCATCCTCTGAGCAGTATGACTCCTGCGCATCTGCATTTTCTTTGGGCCCCAACACCGAACGCACGTTCCGGAGAACACGACGAGGCCTACAGCTTGATGAGCAACCCATCGATCACTCAGCATCTCCCACAGTGGGTCGTTGGGGCTGCGAATGGCCAAGCTGACTCGAGACAGCGGAAAGCTGCGCTCCAAGTCGAGCCCTTACAGGGCTTACAAGTACTTCTAACGAAGTACTTGCTAATCCGGATTCTTGCAATGCTGGCTTCGAACACTTAAACAAACGCATTGAGTACGATCAGATCGACGGTTACTGGCCACCAGCACATCCTTTACCTTTACCCAGATGGGCTGCAGAACCTTTAAAACCACACAAGTAAGTATTACACATTGGAATATAAGTATGAAAATTGAAAAAAAATCTGTTTTAAGGTTTAAAAACGTTAGAGAATATGAAGTTATTGCCGGCAAAATTGAAATGGAACTACAACACCTCTTGGAGCAGCACAATTATGACACTGTCGGCAATTTCTTGGAGTTGTATCAACATTTCAAAAAGAGCAAAATGAGGAGTGCAATTGAATTTTTCCATAAGTAAGAATTCATCTATATGTTTTTGCCATTTTTTATAAATGCATTACTCGGACTTTTTGATAATATACACTAATTTTTGTAATATCTTAATGTTGAAAGCTTCACCCAACAGAAATTCTTATTTCCATAAGTCCATATTTACATTAAATTTGATTATATCTATATTTTCAGTTTATTAATCCTCTATAATAATAATCACATTCCTGTTCAGGTACACACCAAAAATAACATCTGACCACCACACTTGTGTAGGCCTAGCCTTAGAATTGCGTAATCGCGTGGAAAAATTCGAAAAATCTTACCCCAACATCAAAGGCCACATTTGCATAGTATCTTGCGAAGAAAATATCGGTGCTGTAGATGTATACACAGCTTTGAGGGATACTTTTGACACCATGCCTTCCACTTTGGAAAAAGAACATTGCCTAATGTGCTTGAAATTTGAAATTAATGGCAGAAGTGGAGTGTTGCTATGCGATCCTGGCTACCACGTTGCTAGGGTTGTTACTGTTATGGCAGATGAAGCTTATCCTCATACAAGCTGGTTCACCCAATCTGAGGAGAACAATATTCGTAAAGAATATTGTTACTCATTTTGTACAGCTAAAAGTACTTTTGTTCAGTGGGACGAAAGAACTACTAAAAACGATAAACAAGAAAGTTTTACTGGGATTATTTATGTAGAAAGGCCGTACCTTACGGCAGTTGATGTAACAGAACGAAGAAATCTTATTTATTCATTCAGGAGTTTGTTATCCAGAGATCAGAAAGGTCACCTTATTGCCGGTGTGTATTTTAAAGTCAAACCCAAAAACGATGAGTTTACAGTGTTCTACCAGGATATGGGCAAGAAACGGGTGAAAATAAACTTTTCTGCACTATTAAATGCAGAAGTAAGTTTGTTTTTATTATTTTGAGAAATTATTATTAGGTAATCATATTATCTTTCAGATCAATGAAGATATATTGAAAAAACTGACAATTGCCAATGACCAGCTGCGCTTGCCCAAAGAAAAACTCTTGCGTATCCTTCAACAATGTGGAGAGCTTTTTAAGGACGAGCATTACTTGAAGGAAATTCTTGCTATTGAAAATCTCATAAGCGTTATGTCAGAAAACAACTAAATTCGATAAACGAGTTAATAGCTATATTGTACTAAGAAATCGCAAATTTAACTATATTTCCTAGAAACTTATGCATACTTTTTATTTTCGTTTCCATTAAAAAAATAATCACCTAGTTATTTAGATAAAATTATGCCCTAGTATATTAGTACAAGAAACGGGGATCTAAAAAGAGGGTTTACCTCAACATAATTAGAAGTTAACATTTTTTGGGGGGGATCGGTTAATTTTCATGTGCTTAATAACATATTAAGTTTGCGACCTTGTATTTCCATAGGGTTTTTAGTTAGGGGTAATTTGCGGTTTATGGAAAACGCTGCATAAAGGGATGGTCCAATATTTCAGCTACAACATTCATTTGAAACTTTTTGCTATCGGCCCATCCCTTTGAGCAGCGTTCTCCATAAACCGCAAATTACCCCTAAAAACCACCCCTAACTAAAAACCCTATGGAAGTACAAGGTCGCAAACTTAATATGTTATTAAGCACATGAAAATGAACCGATCCCCCCCAAAAAATGTTAACTTCTATTTATGTTGAGGTAAACTTCCTTCATTGCTTGGCCTATAATTACCTATGTTAAAAGTAAGATAGTTGACTGTAATAATTGAACAATATGCCACTTTAATAAACCTAGCAGCCAAAACATAAAACATAAAATATAAAATGACTGCGTATAATTTGTATTGATTCCGCGATTGGTTACTTGAGATTTGTGAAACATGATACCATTATGATAGGTACAGTCGGCAACTAAAGTAATGTCCCTCGATGTGCGGCAGCCTACTTTATTGCTACACAACTTGGCAACGGCGCCGGCGACGCGACTCGCAACCCATTGCGGCTAAATGTTTACAGTTTACATTCTTCTTCTTCTTCTTCTTCTTTAATAATGGCACTGCTCCTTTACGGGCAACTTGCCAGCTCATTCGTGGCAGGGTGACTTTGTCTGGCTCTCAGCCATATCAAACCCCGCGAATTGTTTGTAGAGTTCTGCTGTGGAGTAAGAGAACCGCCACCGGGGTTGGTTACCCGATCTTGGTTGATATGAGTATTGAATTGCTGTGTATTACTAATTTTAAGGGGTGAGGTGTTAACAAACAATACAACATAGGATACATACAATTGACACGGACAGCACAATCGATATTGGCTTGCTGAAAAAAGAAAGAAGACACTAGTTTCATAACTTTATTTTATTGTAGACAAGGAATTTCATAAGTATTCTGATTCTTGTTTCTGAGAGTTTTGATAAAATAAGAGACATATTTAAAGGAGGTTGAAGACCCGTTAAAACTATCTGCTGATAAATATCAAAATTGGGAATGAAATTGATTGGACACTCTAGGAAAATATGATCCAACGACTCTTCTCGACCGCATTCACAGTTCGGCTCCTCTTTGATGTTAATTTTATAGAGGTGAGATGATGTCAAACAATGACCCGTGCGCATTCTTATCATCGTTGTAATATATTTACGATTTACAAACTCGAAAGCCGTGAACCATTTCTTTTTGGGGAAGGAAGACACTATTCTTGAATAAAAAATGCCTTTAAATTTCAGTGAAGCCTGCCATAGCACATTGTGCTCCTCAATAATTTTCTCCTTTGCAATGCTTACTACCTCTGATCTGTCTAGGTCCATTTTCAATGGGACATTTAAAGCTGTGCCTATTTTGGCCAATTTGTCCACAGTCTCGTTACCCTCAATCTGTGAATGTCCCGGAATCCAGGCCACAGATATATCTGAGCCATTGTCATTGGCTATCAGAATCAGTCTTTTTGTTTTTAAAGACAAGTTATCCCTGCATGGGTCTAAGTCATTCTTGTCAATTTTCCCTATGGCTCCTTGGGAGTCTGAGAAGATGATAACATTTTTGATGCCCTTTTTCAAAACCACCTTCAATGCCTCATATATAGCAGCCACCTCCGCAGTACAAATACGAAGATTATTCGGGAGTCGGCATGAAAAATTATAATCAATTTGGGAATGTGTATCCCAAATCCAACCCTAGAGTTATTTTTTGAAGCGTCTGTGTATACAAAGGTATGAGTATTTTTAAAAGCAGAGGTAGAAGCTAGGAAATTTTTGTTTTGAGAAATTTCACTTTTTTTTAGATTTAGGTCAATTATTTTTATCGGGTTTATCAAAAAGTCAGTCTTTATTTCAAATATGGGGTAATGATTTGATCTATATATTGTTTTAAAATGAGGAAGGAGGTAATTATATGCTTGTATTAGGTATGGTGATTCTTTATTTTTCCAGAAATTTGCATTTCTGGCACACAAGTTTCTTAGTTGTTGAATTGTACGAATTAAAGGGTGATCATTTATAACTATGATTTTGCTCAAAAATTTAACAGCAAGGATTTTTCTGCGGTGTTCTAAATTTATTTCTGCAGCTTCCGATAGAAGTGCGTTTGTGGGAGTGGATCGCATGCAACCCAAAGCTATTCTCAAACTTTGCATTTGAGCTGTATCCAATTTTTTAAGAAAGGCAATACTACAGGGTTTAATGAAAATTGAGGCATAATCCAAATGAGATTTAATAAGACCATTATGGACCATTAAAAGAGTTTTGGGGTCTGCTCCCCACCACACTCTGCAGAATGCTTTCATTATATTAATTCCTTTTTGGGTTTTTGCGATCAAATACTCTATGTATTTATTCCATTTTAAATTTTTTTGAAAAATAGTTCCCAAGTACTTGGTTTCATTTTTGAAGTTTAAATTCACATTATTTATTATTATTGTG
>OU892290.1:0-42500 GCA_917834065.1 Ceutorhynchus assimilis
GGGCTTGCTCGTCATCGTACAAATTGGTGACTCTGAATAACTTTACGCTGATCGCACGGTCATCGCACCGGCGACGCATCTTTCAAATGTCTGGCCTTATCAACTGTCGATGGTAGGTTCTGCGCCTACCTAGGTTGTAACGGGTAACGGGGAATCAGGGTTCGATTCCGGAGAGGGAGCCTGAGAAACGGCTACCACATCCAAGGAAGGCAGCAGGCGCGCAAATTACCCACTCCCGGCACGGGGAGGTAGTGACGAAAAATAACGATACGGGACTCATCCGAGGCCCCGTAATCGGAATGAGTACACTCTAAACCCTTTAACAAGGATCAATTGGAGGGCAAGTCTGGTGCCAGCAGCCGCGGTAATTCCAGCTCCAATAGCGTATATTAAAGTTGTTGCGGTTAAAAAGCTCGTAGTCGAATTTGTGTCTCGCGCCGCTGGTTCATCGTCCGCGGTGTTTAACTGGCGAGTCGCGAGACGTCCTGCCGGTGGGCTTAGCTCGCAAGGGCGGCCCCAACTCAATCCCTGCCGCGTGTGCTCTTTATTGAGTGTCGAGGTGGGCCGGGCACGTTTACTTTGAACAAATTAGAGTTGCTTAAAGCAGGCTAAAAACTTCGCCTGAATACTGTGTGCATGGAAATAATGGAATAGGACCTCGGTTTCTATTTTGTTGGTTTTCGGAACTCCGAGGTAATGATTAATAGGAACGGATGGGGGCATTCGTATTGCGACGTTAGAGGTGAAATTCTTGGATCGTCGCAAGACGGACAGAAGCGAAAGCATTTGCCAAAAACGCTTTCATTGATCAAGAACGAAAGTTAGAGGTTCGAAGGCGATCAGATACCGCCCTAGTTCCTGGTACTAACTATAAACGATGCCCGCGCGCGATATGTAAGGTACTTCCCGACTAGCTAGAGAGTTGAAATTTTCTGGGCACCTAGAACTTTTAATTTTGTCGAGAAAAAACCAATTTCGTCCCCCCCCCCTCCCCTGGGGGACCCTGGGGGGGCTGTCAAAGTTTTGACTTTCGACCCCTGTACAGCCCAAACGGGTGGGGGGGAAAAAAAATGAAATTTTGAAGGGATGTAGAGATAAAGTTCCTCTATCGAATGGATGGGGGGGCGAATTTTTAAAAAAATTTGGAGGGGGGGAAAAAACAAACAAAACGCAATATCTCGAGAACGGACCCCCTTTCCGATCTAAAAATGACGCCCCTGGGACTTCGTCCCTAGAAGTGATGTATTTAGCCCCCCCATCGATGGGGGGAGTTAATTTTCAAAAATTCGCCGAGGCCGAACCGCTTGTCCGATCGAGTTGAAATTTGGTACGTATATAGTGGGGACGGGTCCTCTATTGGAAAAAAAAATACGAGAAACCTCTATCTTGAAAATAAAGTTCCCTAGGGGGCCCCTAAAAATTTTTTTTTAGCCGATTTGGATGAAATACAAAGTGTAGGTAAAGGGTGTCTAAAAAAGGTTAAATTTCAAGTTTCAGCTCTCTACGACATATAGGACAGGTTTTAGCCCTTATCTGATGTATTTAGCCCCCCCATCGATGGGGGAGTTAAGTTTCATAAATTCGCCCAGGCCGAACCGCTTGTCCGATCGAGTTGAAATTTGGTATGTGTATAGTGGAAACGGGTCCTCTATTGGAAAAAAAATACGAGAAACCCCTATCTTGAAAGTAAAGTCCCCTAGGGGGCCCCTAAAAAATTTTTTTTGGCCGATTTGGATGAAATTTGAAGTGTAGGTAAAAAGTGTCCTAAAAAAGGTTAAATTTCAAGTTTCAGCTCTCTACGACATATAGGACAGGTTTTAGCCCTTATCTTCCGATTTTGAGAAAGGGCGTGGAAAGAAAATCGCGGGAACCCGTCACGAGGCTAATTTTTCACTTTATAGCTCCGTTATTTCTTGACCGATCGGTTCGAGTCATGCTCCGTTCGAAAGAGGACGAAATTATCTACAAATTGATATTTTTACTCAGATTCCAGGCTGTTGCCCGTTTTTCGAGATATAAGCCGTCAATGTTGAAATTCTTTGAAATTTTCTTCAAATCTTTGAGGTCGATTTTCTCGGAAACGGTGTTGTCCCGTGGAACGAAGACTCTAATAGGTGTTTTTGTAGTACCCGATGAGAGCTACAAGCTTTGCATTTGAGGTTTTTCACCCGGGCTTTTCGTTTTCGAGTTAGGACGTTTTGCAAATTTAAAAAAAAAAAACCAAGGCATTTACCCTGGATTTTTTTTTCGAAAAATTTTGACTTCGAATTTGGAAAAAAAAAAAAATTTATCGTATAGAGGAGCAAAAATGATGTCGAAAACCTCATTTGACCCTTTTCGCTTACGATGCCACCCTAAAGGTCAGAAAAAATTAAAAGAGGAAATCTCGAATTTGGTCAAAAGAAATTTGCGGGGACCCGACACGAGGCCTCTCTTTCACTTATAGCTTCGCTATTTCTCGACCGATCGGTTCGAGTCATGTTTCGTTCGAAAGAGGACAAATTTATCTACAAATTGATTTTTTTCTGAGATACCTGGTCCTTCCCGTTTTCGAGATATAAGCTGTCAAAGTTGAAATTCTTTGAAATTTTCTTCAAATCTTTGAGGTCGATTTTCTCGGAAACGGTGTCCCGTGGAACGAAGACTCTAATAGGTGTTTTTGTAGTACTCGATAAGATCTACAAGTTTTACATTTAAGGTTTTCCACCCGGGTCTTTCGTTTTCGAGTTAGGACGTTTTGAAACTTTAAAAAAACAAAACCAAGGCATTTACCCTGGATTTTTTTCGAAAAATTTTCGACTTTCGAATTTTGAAAAAAAAAAAAAAATTATCGGATAGAGGAGCAAAAAAATATGTCGAAAACCTCATTTGACCCTTTTCGCTACGATGCACCTAAGGGTCAGAAAAAAATAAAAAAGGAAATCTCGAATTTGGTCAAAAGAAAATTGCGGAGACCCAACACGAGGCTATTCTTTCACTTATAGCATCGCTATTTCTCAACTGACCGGTTCGAGTCATGTTCCGTTTAAAAGAGGACGAAATCATCTACAAATTGCTTTTTTTATTGAGATTCTAGGCCTCTTCCGTTTTCGAGAAATAAGCCGTCAAAGTTGAAATTCTTTGAAATTTTCTTCAAATCTTTGAGGTCGATTTTCTCGGAAACGGTTGTCCCGTGGAACGTATGACTCTAATAGGTGTTTTTGTAGTACTCGATAAGATCTACAAGTTTTATATTTAAGGTTTTTCACCCGGGCTTTTCGTTTTCGAGTTAGGACGTTTTGAAATTTTAAAAGAAAAAAAACCAAGGCATTTACCCTGGATTTTTTTTCGAAAAATTTCGACTTTCGAATTTTGAAAAAAAAAAAAAATATATCGGATAGAGGGGCAAAATATAGGTCGAAAACCTCATTTGACCCTTTTCGCTACGATGCACCCAAGGGTCAAAAAAAATAAAAAAGGAAATCTCGAATTTGGTCAAAGGAAAATTGCGGAGACCCGACACGAGGCTATTCTTTTACTTTTAGCTTCGCTATTTCTCGACTTGATCGGTTCGAGTCATGCTCCGTTTAAAAGAGGACGAAATTTTCTACAAATTGCTTATTTTATTGAGATTCTAGGCCTTTTCCGTTTTTCGAGATATAGGCCCGTCAAAGTTGAAATTCTTTGAAATTTTCTTCAAAACTTTGAGGTCGATTTTCTCGGAAACGGTTTGTCCCGTGGAACGAAGACTCTAATAGGTGTTTTTGTAGTACTCGATGAGATCTACAAGTTTTGCATTTGAGGTTTTTTCACCCGGGCTTTTCGTTTTCGAATTAGGGACGTTTTTGAAAATTTAAAAAAAAAAACCAAGGCATTTACCCTGGATTTTTTTTTCGAAAAATTTCGACTTTCGAATTTTGAAAAAAAAAAAAAAATTTATCGGATAGAGGAGCGAAAAAAATATGTCGAAAACCTCATTTGACCCATTCCGCTACGATTGCACCTAAGGGCCAGAAAAAATAAAAAAGGAAATCTCGAATTTGGTCAAAAGAAAATTGCGGGGACCCGACACGAGGCCACTCCTTTCACTTATAGCTCCGCTATTTCGCGTCAGATCAGTTCGAGTCATGTTTCGTTCGAAAGAGGACAAAATTATCTACAAATTGATATTTTTTAGTGAGATTCTTGGTCCTTCCCGTTTTCGAGATATAAGCTGTCAAAGTTGAAATTCTTTGAAATTTTCTTCAAATCTTACAGGTCGGTTTTCTCGGAAACGGTGTCCCGTGGAACGAAGACTCTAATAGGTGGTTTTTGTTAGTACTCGATGAGATCTACAAGTTTTGCATTTGAGCTTTTTCACCCGGGCTTTTCGTTTTCGAGTTAGGACGTTTTGAAAATTTTTAAAAAAAAAACCAAGGCATTTACCCTGGATTTTTTTTTTCGAAAAATTTCGACTTCCGAATTTCGAAAAAAAAAAAAAATTCGGATAGAGGGGCAAAAAATCTGTCGAAAACCTCATTTGACCCATTTCGCTACGATGCACCTAAGGGC
This sequence comes from Ceutorhynchus assimilis, assembly GCA_917834065.1. Taxonomy (NCBI): domain Eukaryota; kingdom Metazoa; phylum Arthropoda; class Insecta; order Coleoptera; family Curculionidae; genus Ceutorhynchus; species Ceutorhynchus assimilis. Next base: position 4,531 of record OU892290.1, read on the forward strand.
CAGAAAAAAATAAAAAAGGAAATCTCGAATTTGGTCAAAAGAAAATTGCGGAGACCCGACACGAGGCTATTCTTTCACTTATAGCTTCGCTATTTATCGATTGATCGGTTTGAGTCATGTTCCGTTTAAAAGAGGACGAAATTATCTACAAATTGCCTTTTTTATTGAGATTCTAGGCCTCTTCCGTTTTCGAGATATAAGCCGTCAAAGTTGAAATTCTTTGAAATTTTCTTCAAATCTTTGAGGTCGATTTTCTCGGAAACGGTGTCCCGTGGAACGAAGACTCTAATAGGTGTTTTTGTAGTACTTGACGAGATCTACAAGTTTTTTATTTAAGGTTTGTCTCCTGAGCCTTTCGTTTTCGAGTTAGGACGTTTTAAAAATTAAAAAAAAAAAAACCAAGGCATTATTTACCTTGGATTTTTTTCTCGAAAAATTTCGACTTTCGAATTTTGAAAAAAAAAAAAAACACTGAAGGAGTCAGCGTGTCCTCCCAGGCCGAGTGGCCCGGGTAACCCGCTGAACTTGCTTCGGGCTAGGGATTTCGGCTTGCAATTGTTCCCCATGAACGAGGAATTCCCAGTAAGCGTGAGTCATAAGCTCGCATTGATTACGTCCCTGTCCATTGTACGCACAGCCCGTTGCTACTACTAATTGAACGATTCAGTGATTTTTTTTGAGAGCCTGGAATAAAAACATTATTAGTTTAGTAAAATTTCCAAGAGCCGAGAATAAAAACAATATTAATTTACTAAAATTTTCAAGAGCCGAGAATAGAAACATAATGTTACAAGTTCAAGAGCCGAGAATAGAAAAATAATTAGTTTAGTGAAATTTCCAAGAGCCGAGAATAAAAACTTTATTAATTTAGTAAAATCTCCAAGAGCCGAGAATAGAAACAAATTGACACAAATTTAAGAGCCGGGAATAAAGAAATTAGGTTCCTCCGATGATTCGACGGGCAACTTCCGAGAAACTAAAGCTTTTGAATTCCGGGGGAAGTATGGTTGCACATCTGAAACTTAAAGGAATTGACGGAAGGGCACCACCAGGAGTGGAGCCTGCGGCTTAATTTGACTCAACACGGGAAACCTCACCAGACCCGGACACCGGAAGGATTGACAGATTGAGAGCTCTTTCTTGATTCGGTGGGTGGTGGTGCATGGCCGTTCTTAGTTGGTGGAGCGATTTGTCTGGTTAATTCCGATAACGAACGAGACTCTAGCCTGCTAACTAGGCGTATTCGGCATTCTAAAGGCCCGCCGTTTTGGGGTTCGCTCCTTGACGTGCGCGGTTTTTACTGTCGGCGTACAAACAATTCTTCTTAGAGGAATTGGCGGCTTCTAGCCGCACGAGATTGAGCAATAACAGGTCTGTGATGCCCTTAGATGTTCTGGGCCGCACGCGCGCTACATTGAAGGAATCGGCGTGTCCTCCTTGGCCCAGTGGCCCGGGTAACCCGCCGAACCTCCTTCGTGCTGAGGATGGGGCTTGCAAGTGTTCTCCATGAACGAGTAATTCCCAGTAAATTGATTACGTCGTTCATTCGAATAGTTTAGGTGAAATTTCCGATGTATACCTAATATTGCCAGTAGTCATATATGCTTGTCTCAAAGATTAAGCCATGCATATCTCAGTACAAGCCAAATTAAGGTGAAACCGCGAAAGGCTCATTAAATCAGTTATGGTTCCTTAGATCGTACCCACAATTACTTGGATAACTGTGGTAATTCTAGAGCTAATACATGCAAACAGAGCTCCGACCGGAGACGGAAGGAGTGCTTTTATTAGATCAAAACCAATCGGTGGCGGGCTTGCTCGTCATCGTACAAATTGGTGACTCTGAATAACTTTACGCTGATCGCACGGTCATCGCACCGGCGACGCATCTTTCAAATGTCTGCCTTATCAACTGTCGATGGTAGGTTCTGCGCCTACCATGGTTGTAACGGGTAACGGGGAATCAGGGTTCGATTCCGGAGAGGGAGCCTGAGAAACGGCTACCACATCCAAGGAAGGCAGCAGGCGCGCAAATTACCCACTCCCGGCACGGGGAGGTAGTGACGAAAAATAACGATACGGGACTCATCCGAGGCCCCGTAATCGGAATGAGTACACTCTAAACCCTTTAACAAGGATCAATTGGAGGGCAAGTCTGGTGCCAGCAGCCGCGGTAATTCCAGCTCCAATAGCGTATATTAAAGTTGTTGCGGTTAAAAAGCTCGTAGTCGAATTTGTGTCTCGCGCCGCTGGTTCATCGTCCGCGGTGTTAACTGGCGAGTCGCGAGACGTCCTGCCGGTGGGCTTAGCTCGCAAGGGCGGCCCAACTCAATCCTGCCGCGGTGCTCTTTATTGAGTGTCGAGGTGGGCCGGCACGTTTACTTTGAACAAATTAGAGTGCTTAAAGCAGGCTAAAACTTCGCCTGAATACTGTGTGCATGGAATAATGGAATAGGACCTCGGTTCTATTTTGTTGGTTTTCGGAACTCCGAGGTAATGATTAATAGGAACGGATGGGGGCATTCGTATTGCGACGTTAGAGGTGAAATTCTTGGATCGTCGCAAGACGGACAGAAGCGAAAGCATTTGCCAAAAACGCTTTCATTGATCAAGAACGAAAGTTAGAGGTTCGAAGGCGATCAGATACCGCCCTAGTCATTCTAAGTATAAACCGTGCCATCGAGTAATCGATTCCTTCGAAAACGGCGGATAAAACTTATATAGGCGGATAGAAAACATCGAGGCGAATTCGGAAAAATCACTAAAAAAATTCCATGGCCAACTTAGCCATCTGTCAATGTCAAAATTTTGACAGGCGGAAGGAATTTCAAAAAAAGGGCTCCGCAAAGCACGAGATTTCTTTAAGGCGTTACGGAAACACCAGGCGAAATTTTGATGACAGCTGTCATGCGACCGGTGTGTGTTCAATAGGGTAAACGGCCTTTCCCCACGCTTTACCTTACAAGGTGGACACCTCAAACTCGGTGGAGTATGTTTATTCGACGTGGCCGACCTGTCGGTGTCAAAATTTTTTGACAGCTGTCAACGTCAAAAAAGTTATTTTTGCATTTCTCGGAAAATTGAAAATCCGAGTGTCGGAAAAGTTTCCCCGGACCCAGAAACCACTTAAAAAAAATTGACATTGACATACGTCAAAAACTGACGGCGTGACAAGGAGAAACGTCATCTCTGACATACGTCAAATTTCGAAGATGCGTTCGGATAGAACTTTAGTCGCAAAACATCTTGGCTTTATCGACAGATGTCACCTGTCAAATTTGACACATGTCCGACTTTTTCCCCGCTCGACTATAAAAACTACGACACCCAAACCCCGGTAGAAGGCGGCTTTGGGTCGCCAACTATCGGTTTGTGTCGAAAAAAGTTGACAGCTGTCAACGTCAAAAAAGTTTTTTTTTTATTTTGCGAATCTCGAAAAGAAAAGTAGTGGAAAACGTTCCGCCGATCCCGAAAACCCCAAATAAAAATTCCCGTCGATATACGTCAAAAACTGACGGAGTGACAGCACGAAACGTAATTTTTTGACATATGTCAAATTTCCAAGAAACGACCGGATATACGCTCTGTCATTTTTTAAATTGCTTTCAATTGCCGATGACGTCTGTCATCCTACCTTAACTGCTTATCACTTTTTTGACGTTGACAGCTGTCAAAATTGAAGATGGATTTTTTTTAGTATTTTTTACGTGTTCGCAGAGCCGAAATCTATACGGATGCACCGGTTTCCTCGCCATCCGGTTTAAAAAATTATTACTCGGCCGCGCGACTGTGACAGATGTCAAATTTTTTTATTTCCCAAATCGATTTATTTTTCGAAAATAATAAGCGTGGTGAAGTTCTTTTTTTGATATTGACTCTCCTTGTCATACTTTCGGACGTTGACAGCTGTCAAAATTGGCCATTTCAAAAAAAGGACTCCGTCCCTCTTTAGACGTCTTTAAAGTGCTTCCAAATCACCAGGCGAATTTTTTTCAACAGCTATCATATGACCGGTATTGGATGCAATAAGGTCGTTTGCCTTTACCCTCGCTTTACCTTACAAGACAGGACCACCAAACTCGGTGCGTAACGATAATTCAACGTTGGCCACCGATCGGCGTCGGAAATTTCCGACAGCTGTCAACGCTTGTCATAGTTTTAGGTTTGACAGTCATACGTGTCAATTTTTTTTTTTACACGACTTGAAATGTTGCGAAAAAATATTATGCGTGGTGAAATCCTTTTTTTGATATTGAACCTGCTTGTCATATTTTTGACGTTGACAACTGTCAAAATTGGCGATCTCAAAAAACGGAATCCGTCCCTCTTTAGATTTCTTTAAAGTGCTTCCAAATCACCAGGCGAATTTTTTCTTACATCTTTCATGCGACCGGAATAAAATCAAATAGGGTCGTTTGCCTTTCCCCACGCTTTACCTTACAAGCCAGGACCACCAAACTCGGTGCGTAACGATTATTCAACATTGGCCACCGATCGGCGTCGCTAATTTTTGACAGCTGTCAACGCTTGTCATAGTTTTAAGTTTGACAATCATAGCTGTCAAATTTTTTTTTAAGCGACTTGATATGTTTCGGAAAAATAATGTGCGAGACGAATCTCTTTTTTCGATATTGTACCCGCTTGTCGAATTTTTGACATTGACAGCTGTCAAAGTTGGCCATGGAATTTTTTCAGTATTTCCTACGTGTTCGCCGATGCTAAATCTATACGCCCGTGTGGTTTTTTTTCAATTTTAACAACTGTCAATGTCAAAAATTTTTATCTTTTCTTTTTCTCAAAAAACAAACGTCAGAAAACGAGCCCCAGGCTCTAAAAACCCTAAAATAAAAAGTTTCATCGATATATGTCAAAAACTAACCGCCTGGCGACGCCGAACGTGTTTTTTGACATGTTATGTATAATCGTGTTTCGAATTTCAAAAGATAAAAATTCTATCGGATAGAGGAGCAAAAAATACGTCAAAAAGTTAATTTGACCCTTTTTGCTGCGGCACATCTTAAGGCCGAAAAAAAATAAAAAAGGAAATTTCGGTTATGATCAGAAAAAAATTGTGAGGATCCGACACGAGACTACTCTTTCGCTTATAGCTCCGCTATTTTTCAACCGATCGTTTCGAGTCATCTCTCATTCGAAAGAGGATGAAATTACCTACAATATATTTTTTAATTGAGTCTCCAGGCCGTTTCTGTCTTTGAGATATTGGCCGTCAAAGTTGAAATTTCTTGTAATTTTGTTAAAATTTTCGATGTCGATTTTCTCGGAAACGGTACCCCGTAGAGGGATACTTCTAATAGGCTTTTTTGTAGTACTCGACGGGATCTATAAGTTTTACATTTAAAGTTTCTCTCCATAGCTTTTCGTTTTCGAGTTAGGACGGTTTGAAAATTGAAAAAAAAAATTCGAAGGCTTACCCCTTTGAATTTTTTATCGAAAAAATTCAAATATCGAATTTCAAAAAAAGAAAAATTCTACCGGATAGAGGAGCAAAAAATACGTCAAAAAGTAAATTTGACCCTCCTCGCTACGGTACATCTTGAGGCCGAAAAAAAAATAAAAAAGGAAATTTCGATTTTGATCAGAAAAAAATTGTGGGTATCCGACACGAGACCACTTTTTCGCCTATAACTCCGCTATTTCTTAACCAATCGTTTCGAGTCATATCCCACTTGAAAGAGGGTGAAATTATCTACAAAATGTTTTTTATTGAGATTCCAGATCGTTTTTGTCTTCAAGATATTGGCCGTCAAAGTTGAAATTTCTTGTAATTTTGTTAAAATTTTCGATGTCGATTTTCTCGAAAACGGTGCCCCGTAGAGGGATACTTTTAATAGGTTTTTTTGTAGTACTCGACGAGATCTATAAGTCTCACATTTAAAGTTTTTCTCTCAAGCTTTTCGTTTTCGAGTTAGGACGGTTCAAAAATTGAAAAAAAAAAATTCGAAGGCTTACCCCTTTGAATTTTTTTGTCGAAAAAATTCAAATATCGAATTTCAAAAAAAGACAAAAATCTATCGGATAGAGGAGCGGAAAATATGTCAAAAAGTAAATTTGACCCTCCTCGCCACGGCACATCTTTAGGACGAAAAAAAATAAAACGGGAGATATCGAGGTTTGACAAGCATAGATGTCAAATTTTTTTTTTACACGACTTGAAATGTTTTGAGAAAATATTATGCGTGGCGGAATCCTTTTTTTGATATTGAACCTGCTTGTCATATTTTTAACGTTGACAGCTGTCAAAATTGGCCATTTCTAAAAAAGGACTCCGCCCCACACCAAATTTATTTAAAGCGATTCCAAATCACCAGGTGAATTTTTTTTTACAACTGTCATGCAACCGGAATTGCATACATTAGGATCGTTTGCATTTCTTCACGCTTTACCTTAGAAACCACGACCACCAAACTTGGTGCGTAACGATTATTCAACGTTGGCCACCGATCGGCGTCGGAAGATTTGGACAGCTGTCAACGCTTGTCATACTTTTAGGTTTGACAGTCATAGGTGTCAATTTTTTTTTTTAAGCGACTTGAAATGTTTCGAAAAAATATTATGCGTGGCGGAATCCTTTTTTTTATATTGAACCTGCTTGTCGAATTTTTGACATTGACAGCTGTCAAAGTTGGCCATGGAGTTTTTTCAGTATTTCCTACGTGTTCGCCGAGGCTAAATCTATACGCCCGTGAGGTTTTTTTTATCAATTTTAACAACTGTCAATGTCAAAAAAATTTATCTTATCTTTTTTTTTTTTCAAAAAACAAACGTCAGAAAACGATCCCCATGCTCCAAAAACCCTAAAATCAAAAGTTTCATCGATATATGTCAAAAACTAACCGCCAGGCGACGCCGAACGTCTTTTTTGACATATGTATTATAATCCTGTTTTGAATTTCAAAAAAATAAAAATTCCATCGGATAGAGGAGCAAAAAATACGTCAAAAAGTTAATTTAACCCTTCTTGCTGCGGCACATCTTAAGACCGAAAAAAAATAGAAAAGGAAATTTCGGTTTTGATCAGAAAAAAATTGCGGGTATCCGACACGAGACCAGTCTTTCGCTTATAGCTCCGCTATTTTTCAACCGATCGTTTCGAGTCACATCTCATTCGAAAGAGGATGAAATTGCCTACAATATATTTTTTAATTGTGTCTCCAGGCCGTTTTTTTCTCTGAGATATTGGCCGTCAAAGTTGAAATTTCTTGTAATTTGGTTAAAATTTTCGAAGTCGATTTTCTCGAAAACGGTGCCCCGTAGAGGGATACTTCTTATAGGCTTTTTGGTAGTACTCAATAAGATCTATAAGTTTTATATTTAAAGTTTTTCTCTCAAGCGTTTCGTTTTCGAGTTAGGACGGTTTGAAAATTGAAAAAAAAAATTCGATGGCTTATACCCTTTGAATTTTTTTGTCGAAAAATTTCAAATATCGAATTTCAAGAAAAGAGAAGTTCTATCGGATAGAGGAGCAAAAAATACGTCAAAAAGTAAATTTGACCCTCCTCGCCACGACACATCTTAAGGCCGAAAAAAAATAAAAAGGGAAATATCGAGTTTTGACAAGCATAGGTGTCAAATTTTTTTTTTACACGACTTGAAATGTTTTGAAAAAATATTATGCGTGGCGGAATCCTTTTTTTTATATTGAACCTGCTTCTCATATTTTTAACGTTGACAGCTGTCAAAGTTGGCCATGGAATTTTTTCAGTATTTCCTACGTGTTCACCGAGGTGAAATATGTACGCCCAAGTGAGTTTGAAATTTTTTTAACAACTGTCAATGTCAAAAATTTTGACCTTTTATTTTTTTCAAAAAACAAAGGTCAGAAAACGATCCCCAGGCTCCGAAAACCCTAAAATAAAAAGTTTCATCGATATATGTCAAAAACTAACCGCCTGGCAACGCCGAACGTCTTTTTTGACATATGTCAAATTTCGAGGACGTAGTCGGATATAATTTCAGTCGTCTTACACTTTAGTATCGATAATAAATGTCACCTGTCAAATTTGACAGCTGTCAATTCTCAGGAAATAGGACAGTTCGGAAAAACTGACCGCACCACCGGAAAGTTCCTGAAAAATGATAGAAAATCTCGAATTTTTGTTGACAGCTGTCATTTGAAAGAAATACGTCACTTTTCGCCTTCTTGATCTTATCTATGAATCAAAAGAACTATATTTTCAGAAAGTACACCTTTTACACTACATTTTTCTGTTCCAAAAGAGAAACAACGAGTATATCTTAGACCGTACCCTATCACCTAACATTACCGATAAGGTAATGCCCGTGCGATAAGGTAATGCCCGTGCAAAAACCAGTCGTGTCATCACTTTGTCATTTCGCGTTGAATTCGTCACATTTTGCTCCCCAAAGAGGCCTTTTATCACCGTGTTTCAGTGAATCGCGTGTTGAATATTCCGGTGGTGGAAATTCCTCGATTTTTCTTTAACGTTTTGGTATAATTTCAGTGTTCATCGGCTCTCTAAGTGACATTTTTGTTGGTGTTTCATCGAAAAGGGTAAGTGCTACTTTTTATTATGGTTAAAGCTAAAAAGCCTGTCGCATCTGCCTTGTCGAGCTCCAGCACGAGACCTGGACGTGCAAACACGACAGATGCAGGGCCATTTAATAGGGATTTGTCCAGTATATTGCATAGAATTGTTGTTCCCGTAAATGATTCTCAGAATTCGAACGTTACATCTTCCGGTTCTCATTCTCAGCACACATACAGGTCACTTACCACCCGATATCAGAGAAACAGAAAGAGGCTTTTTCATCAACCGTCGCAACGTCAGTTCGTCCCTCGAGATTTGCGCGTCATTCTAACCCGCTTGCCGGAAATTCAAGTCAACGTTGTCAATGGAGTTTTGCCTGGTGCTGAGCGGTCCCAACGGTTGGACAATAATGTGCCGTCATTGCAGGCAGATGTTCCTCGTGTGACCATGGCAGGGCCTGCCTCCCCTGCCAGAATGACACAAGGAAGTGAGATTAATGCCGTGCATCAACCAGCCCCGGAGGTTAGGGCTGACGATGCGGTCGCTCCACCGCCGGTACCTCGAGCGAGAATATGGGGCGAGAATATTCCGCACAAGCGCACGTGGAAATTCGCCGTAAATTCCGAGGCCGGGCTGATTGAACAGAAATGTAGAAATTCCTTTTCGCTGGGGGCTCTGGCTGTGACTTGTACTGCGTGCGGTGCAAAGTTCTTCCAGAACGAGTTCATCCAGCGTCTAGGAACTCTACGGATTTGTTGCAAGAACGCTGCGATCGTGTTGCCACGGCTATCTGACACCCCGCGAGAATTGAGCGCTTTGTTTACCGGCAACGGTCGACAAAGCGATCTATTCCGTGAAAAACTTCGCTATATAAACGGTCTGTTCGCCATGGCCTCATTTAAAACGTCAGTTCCAGGGGGGGATCGCGTCGCGAACGCCGGCCGGTGTTTTGCTGTCACCGGTCAGGTTTTTCATTATTTCAATGGGGTTCCGAATACACAAGATTTAAACGAACCGCGTTTAAATCACTATTACTTTTTGGACGTCGCTGAAGCCCTGGCCCATAGGACTGCATATGCGGCTGACTCGGGCGTCGACAGGGAATTGCTTCAGATCATCGAAACAACTCTCCGACGCGTCAACCCGTATATGCGCGCTTATTTAACGATTGGTGAGCAGTTGGCCGAAGAAAAAAGGAGGCGCCCGAGGGGAGATCCATTGGATAACGTTTACATAGGGCTACTCGATCACATGAATCGCCAAAGGAGGAATTATAATCTCCCGGAAAGTCGCAGCGACATTGCTGCCCTGTTTGTTGGCGACGAGCCGCCTTTCCGGGTAGATCTTATGCTTCGTCCCAAGGCGAACAGAGCCGAAGAAGGAAGGCAACGTAGTCATGTGATCAGTAGCATTAGTAAACTTTCAGATCCCATGGTGTATCCTCTCCTGTTTCCTTGCGGAGATGATGGTCGGAATTTGGACGTGCGAACCGTCACGGATGGGAAATCGATTTCGGCTCGCCAGTTTTATAGGTATCGCTTGCAAATTAGGGACGGTTTCAGTACCATACATTACGGCCAGAAATTGTTCCAGCAGTACATCGTCGATGCGTGGTGTAAAGCAGAATCCGATACTCTACTTTTCTTGCGTAACAACCAGGCAAAGTTTAGGATGGCGGCACAAGAGTCTCTTGATCGTTATAATAGGCGTAGGGCAGCGGCCGGAGGGGAAGCCGACCAAGAACGCATTGGGCGTCCTGTCATTTTGCCCGTTTCGTTTGTAGGTGGCGAAAGAAATTTGGAGCGTAGGTACTCGGAGGCCATGGCCGTTATTGCGCGTTGTGGCAAACCGGACCTACTTGTAACTTTTACTTGTAATCCACGCTGGCCCGAAATATCTAACAATCTGCCTCCCCATCAACGATGGGAAAACCGCCCCGATTTAGTGTGCAGAGTCTTCAGCGCAAAACTAAAGGAGTTTCTAAACGACATAACTCAAAAACAACTATACGGTGTGGTACTCAGTTACCATTACGTAATTGAGTTCCAAAAACGTGGTTTGCCACATGCGCATATCGTTTTGACTTTTACACCGGACGATAGGATTCATAACGCTAATGATGTGGACGGCATCGTCTCTGCCTATATCCCGGACCGATTTAATCAGCCCGAGTTATATGCGCGCGTAGCCCAGCATCAGCTTCACAGTGCGTGTTTGGTAAACCGCGAAGAAGCAACGTGTATTGTGAACGGGGAATGTCGGTTTAAATTTCCAATGGATTTTGCGGAACGTACTCTTGTAAATCGTGGCAGTAACCAAAGACCGGTGTACAAACGTCCAAGGGATGGTAGAACTGTCGATTTGGTGAACCAAAACGTGGTCATCGATAACACTCGCGTCGTTCCATACAATGCCTACACTTTGGCTAAATATAATTGTCACATCAACTTTGAGGTGATAGGGTCGATAAAGACCATGAAATATCTTCACAAATATTTGGTCAAAGGCTTCGACTCCATCAGAGTCGAAGTTGATGCGGGTAATGAATTAGATGAAATCCAGAGATATCTCAATTGTCGCTACGTCAGTTCAATAGAGGCCGCTTGGAGACTCTTCGAATTCAAAATGTTCGATAGATCACATTCGGTCACGCTTTTGCCTGTGCATTTGCCTGGCTTCCGGGATGTGTTCTACGACGAACAGGCTGACGTCGATGAGGTCCAAGCAGCTCTCAATAAACCCTCGAAATTGGAGGCCTTTTTCGTACTAAACGCCGAATCACCCGACGCCAGAGATTTGTTATATTGTCAAATTCCCGAATATTACATATGGAATGCCCGGGGTGCCCGATGGAACAAACGTAGAGCGTCCAGTAAGATGATCGGAACAGTATACGAAGTCAGTCCGAACGATCCTCAAATAGAAAAATTCTATTTGAGAATTCTTTTACTGCACGTCCGAGGACCGACTTCTTTCGAAAACTTACGGACGGTCGACAACGATCTGTGCCCGGACTTCAAAACTGCGTGTGATCGTAGGAACTTGCTAAGGAACGGAGTCGAATACGACCGCTGTATGGCAGAGGCCCTCCTCAGAAAATTACCGTGCAGACTGAGGCGCCTATTTGCGACCATATGCGCGATCGTGATAGACGACGATCTGGCGCAAATTCCGCGATTGTGGCACAAATACAAATTGGACATGATCGAGGATTATAGACATAGGGGTTTAAATTACGGGGACTCTATCATGCGGTGCTTTCAAGTGGTTGACGGTATATTGGCGAGTAGTAGACAAGGTACGACATTAGCCCAATTAGGAGTCATCCTCGACGCCGATGATTTACGGATCATCGCCGCAGAGGAGAGAACTGCTGTGGGATTAGAGGTTGACGATTTGGATAGGGAAGTTGGAGGGCAAGGACCAGTGACAGATTACGGGTTGGCCAGGCTCAATCTCGATCAAAAAACTATTTTTATCCAGATTGTGCACGCCATCCGCTTCCTTAAGAGATCTGGCCCTCTCCCTCTGGACACCTATCTCGATCTCATGGACGTACCTGCAAGCGTTCTGGGGGACCGTTCTCAATTAAAGTCCAACGTTTTTTATTTGGATGGACCGGGTGGGACAGGGAAAACGTATCTATATAACACGATACTCCACTACGTACAGTCGACAATGCGAATGACAACTGTTGCCGTTGCTTGGACCGGAATTGCCGCTAATCTTCTGATTGGCGGCAAAACCGTCCATAAAACCTTCAGGTTGCCATTGAATTTGACCGACCGTACTGTAGCTGGCTGGCCTCTGGAACACGGGACATCTCGGTATTTGCGAAATGTGGCTTTGGTTGTATGGGACGAGGCACCGATGACCCCGCGTTTGGCAGTGGATGCAATTGATAGATATTTTAGGGAGCTGATGGATAACCGTGATTTACCCTTTGGTGGCAAATGTTTTGTCTTTGGCGGCGATTTTCGCCAGATATTGCCCGTCGTCAAAGGCGATGGCGACAATATCGGCAGAATCACAGATGCGTGCCTTAAAAGCTCGCATCTGTGGCCAAGGGTAACACAGTTGCGCCTTAGAATAAACATGCGTTCGACCATCGCCGTGCCAACAAACGATGTCAATCAGTCGGTCGTTGCGGAAACGAGAGCGTTCGGTTGCCCATTTTCCGAGTGGCTATTGCGGTTAGGCGAGGGGAGGCTACCGTACGTTGACTTCACGGCCGACGTACCGCACGCCCCAAGGAACCTAATCGAAATACCCGCTCGGTTACTGGTCGACTCCCTGGATGCTTTGATAGACTTTGTCTATGGAAATATCCAGGCGCAAATCGACGGTCAAAGGGCAATTTTGTGTCCGACAAACAGTGCGGTCAACTTCGTCAACGACCTCATCCTTGAACGATTGCAGGGTCAAGTTACCATCTATTCCAGCATTGACGAATATCGAGAAGGTCCGATGGATAATTTCCACGTCACTCTCGATATCGTCCATGCCGTAGAGTCAGCATCGCTGCCCCCGCACGAGCTTAGGCTCAAACCGGGGGCAATTGTGATGCTACTCCGGAACGTAGATGTAACCGCTGGCCAATGCAATGGGACTCGGATGAGAGTTGTGTCTTTGGCCGTACATTTCGTCGAATGCGAAATTCTCACTGGTACGTCAAAAGGGAAGGTAGCGTTCATACCCAAAATGAAAATGGTCGCGGAAGACACGATGCTACCTCAGCAAATTAGCCGTTTTCAATTCCCGTTACGGTTAGCTTTCTGTATGACCATTAACAAAGCCCAGGGTCAAACCTTCGGTAAAGTCGGGATACTATTGAAAACGCCATGTTTTACGCACGGGCAACTTTATGTGGCGTTCTCGAGAGTCGGACGACCAGAGAATTTGCGGTGTTATATTGAATGTGGGCAAAAGCAAGGCTCTTTCCGGCATAAATCGAAAAAGAGATATACCAGCAATATAGTCTTTTACGACGTCATTGGTAATGCCGGCCGCCTTGCTACGAGGGTTCAAGTCGACGACGAGGTCGAAGATATTGAACCCGAGGGCGAAGAGGCGCGAGCGACTTCGCCGCAAATAACCGACAGTCTGTTAAACGACGCCCATCTCATGGCTACGTGGCCAGGCACATACGAACGAGGGGACTCGGTAGATAATTCACCCAATTTTCCTCGCTCCAATTCCACAACGCCCACACCAGAGCGTCGGCAACGACCTCGAGAATTCATACTCATTACTACACCACCTCCTACAAAGAAAAACCGCCCCGACACTTATTCAGACTTAGAGGATTCGAGTGAGGAAGAGTTGAGCAATAATCCGAACCCCGCCGCAGAGATGAGAAGCCACGTAGCTCAAGGTGATAGGCCAGGCTGCTCTTATATGCCTATTCCTTCCAAAAGAGCACCCAAATAAATCTCGGTTGTCGTAACGTAATTGCTCATTTTCAACAAATTCTTTTAAACAGCTTCCTCCGCCCCCGTCCTGGTCAACATCACTACACTTTTTTTTTTATCAAACACCACGTAACACGCAATTACAAACGGGAGTAACGGCAATTAATGAGAGTTATCTGCATGTGCGATCGCACGGGTGTAATAAAAATTGTATATTTATAATTGTATATAATATTTTATTGTATACATATATATTTTTTTATATTTTTATACAATATATACTATTTTATACATTATTTTATACATTATTTTTATTTTACATCATTTTTACATCATTTTTTACAATGATGTTGCCTTGGTGTGCGATCGCACCAAGTTTTCTTGGAAGTAATAGAAAAGCAAGTCCAATCGGTATTATTAATACTTTATAAAACACTAAATTGTTCAAATTTCTTGGAGTTATGTTTGGGATAGTCTCGCTAGGGGTGGGAAATTTTGAAAAAAAAATGTGGTGACTGCTTCTGTTACAAAATAACTTATACCAATGTCAAAAAAAAGAAACAAAACAAAACAAAAAAACAAAACAAAAAAAAAAAAAAAAAAAGTATATATTATGCGTAACTTGCATTCTCGGACTCTTATGACTAACCCAATCCGCCCCTGAAAAGGACAACGGCGAGTGAATTATTGAGGCATAGTTTAAAAAGATCTGGAATTGCTTCATTGGTGATATATTTTTCTATAAAAGAGCAGTATAGGATGGGAAAATCAATCAAACATTCAATATAATATTTTGCGTTCACTGAATAAGTTTTGCTAATGGTCATTTCTATCTTTTGAGTTCCTACGTGTTCTGCAATTAATCTGCTGACTGTCATCGGTTGTGTTGGTATTGCAAGTAAAGACAAATTGTGATTGCGGGGGGGGGGGGGGGAGGGACCTTTTGTAATAAAATTTGTATATTTATATTTGTATATTATATATTTTATCGTATACCTATATATTTTTTTATATGTTTATACAATATACATTATTATATACATTATCATATACATTATTTTATACATTATCTTATACATTATTTCTGTGATTGCGGGGGGGGGGACCTTTTGTAATAAAAATTGTATATTTTATTGTATACATATATATTTTTTTATATTTTTATACATCATTTTTTACAATGTTTATTGAAATCAATCAACATTATACAATTTTTATGACCATTTTTGAGAATGTTTCTACAATATTTAATTTTTTACATATATATATATATATATTTATATTTAGAACGGTCGAAATTTGATCGTGGCGCCATCTAAGCCATATATTTTTATATTACAATTTGTATGTATTTGTATATTATATTTTATTGTATACCTATATATTTTTTTTATATTTTTATACAATATACATTATTTTATACATCATTTTTTACATTTATATATATATTTATCAAAATCAAACAATTAAAATATCCATAATATGACCTACTTACGTATAACCTATATTGTCTATACAGGAAAAATGGCATTTTTTGAAAATCATCGTATATTATGTTGTTTTATATATTTTTTATATTTTTATAAAATATACATATTTATTTTATAAATTATTTTATACATTTATATTTATATATTATTTATACATGTATATAAACAAAACAAAAAAAAAACAATTTATATTATATTATATAATTATATTTATTACATATATATTATATTATATTTATTATATATATATTATATTATATTTATTGTATATATATATTATATATTATATATTTATACCTATTTATTTATACATTATATAACAACTTTTAAAATGCCTCCTGACAATTGGTTTACAATGGTCTTTAAAATTAAATGCAATCACATTTTTCACCACTTCCCAAGGATTTAGATCTATTTCGGTTCTATTCTGTAACTCAAATCGAATCGTGGACCTTTTTCCACAGTTATCGATTCAAGTTTGAATTACAGAATAGACCCGTTTGTAATAATCATCTGTATTTCTACGCCTCTGATTTTGATTTATGCAATGAGTTCCTTCGGCGATACTTGGGGCGTTGTTGTTGTTGTTGTTGTTTCTTATTTTATATCAGTTCCTTTATGAATAAATAAAAAATACAAAAAAAATCAACGAGGATAAACTAGCAAAATAATTGTCTATTCATTTTAAAGTTAAGCCACACATGCTCTTTTTTACTTTTGTGGTTTTATGTTCAAGATTTTTTTTGTATTGAATTTTTTTAAAAAAACCAACAATTTATCATAATGTTTTTCCGTTTTTACCTATTTATACTTATATATCGTGTATACACTTTTTTTACAATTTTTTACAGTGTTTTTAGACACTTTTTTTGTCAGTTCAACTAAGTGTTCACAGGGAAATGAAAAGTTTTTATATTGTTGAGTTTTTTCTTTACATTTCTCTATATATATAAGTTCTCCTTTGTTCGCGTTTTGCCCTATAAGTGAGTATTGCTGGAAACATTTTTGGTCGTAATGTCACTGTTCTGTAATCATTCCGTCCTATTAGATGGTAGGGTATAGCTTTGGTCATAAGAAAATAGCGTTTCGATGAACCATCGCGCTAAATTTTTTAAAACTTTTCGAAAGTGGTATCCTTCAACGTTTTGGAAAGGTTTTGGCAAATGATTATTTTTTCGTATCACAATAACCATTTGTCCGTTACTGATTTTCAATTTTACAATGTAGAATTGGAGATACGTGTAACGCTGATGAGTCCAAGGAAGGACGAAACAAATGAATATTGTGTCGAGGCGAAGCCGAGACGTCCCAACATTGCTGACCTGAACTTACAAGAGCTAACCCCTTTCCAATTAAAGGTAAATATAGCCTCCAATGCACGAAGTGCATTTGCCGTCTGCAAGACCGAGTTCGCCCGCGAACTCAGAGCTAACCCCTTTCCAATTAAAGGTAAATATAGACCCCAATGCACGAAGTGCATTTGCCGTCTGCAAGACCGAGTTCGCCGGCGAACTCGTCATTATACAATTTAAACCGTGCCATCGAGTAATCGATTCCTTCGAAAACGGCGGATAAAACTTATATAGGCGGATAGAAAACATCGAGGCGAATTCGGAAAAATCACTAAAAAAATTCCATGGCCAACTAAGCCATCTGTCAATGTCAAATTTTTGACAGGCGGAAGGAATTTCAAAAAAAGGGCCCCGCAAAGCACGAGATTTCTTTAAAGCGTTACGGAAACACCAGGCGAAATTTTGATGACAGCTGTCATGCGACCGGTGTGTGTTCAATAGGGTAAACGGCCTTTCCCCACGCTTTACCTTACAAGGTGGACACCTCAAACTCGGTGGAGTATGTTTATTCGACGTGGCCGACCTGTCGGTGTCAAAATTTTTTGACAGCTGTCAACGTCAAAAAAGTTATTTTTGCATTTCTCGGAAAATTGAAAATCCGCGTGTCGGAAAAGTTTCCCCGGACACGGAAACCCCTTAAAAAAATTTGACATTGACATACGTCAAAAACTGACGGCGTGACAAGGAGAAACGTCATCTCTGACATACGTCAAATTTCGAAGATGCGTTCGGATAGAACTTTAGTCGCAAAACATCTTGGCTTTATCGACAGATGTCACCTGTCAAATTTGACACATGTCCGACTTTTTCCCCGCTCGACTATAAAAGCTACGACACCCAAACCCCGGTAGAAGGCGGTTTTGGGTCGCCAACTATCGGTTTGTGTCGAAAAAATTTGACAGCTGTCAACGTCAAAAAAGTTTTTTTTTTATTTTGCGAACCTCGAAAAAAAAAGTAGTGAAAAACGTTCCGCCGATCCCGAAAACCCTAAATAAAAATTCCCGTCGATATACGTCAAAAACTGACGGAGTGACAGCACGAAACGTAATTTTTCGACATATGTCAAATTTCCAAGAAACGACCGGATATACGTTCTGTCATTTTTTAAATTGCTTTCAATTGCCGATGACGTCTGTCATCCTACCTTACCTGCTTGTCACTTTTTTGACGTTGACAGCTGTCAAAATTGAAGATGGATTTTTTTTAGTATTTTTTACGTGTTCGCAGAGCCGAAATCTATACAGATGCACCGGTTTCCTCGCCATCCGGTTTAAAAAATTATTACTCGGCCGCGCGACTGTGACAGATGTCAATTTTTTTTTTTTCCCAAATCGATTTATTTTTCGAAAATAATAAGCGTGGTGAAGTTCTTTTTTTGATATTGACTCTCCTTGTCATACTTTCGGACGTTGACAGCTGTCAAAATTGGCCATTTCAAAAAAAGGACTCCGTCCCTCTTTAGATGTCTTTAAAGTGCTTCCAAATCACCAGGCGAATTTTTTTCAACAGCTATCATATGACCGGTATTGGATGCAATAAGGTCGTTTGCCTTTACCCTCGCTTTACCTTACAAGACAGGACCACCAAACTCGGTGCGTAACGATTATTCAACGTTGGCCACCGATCGGCGTCGGAAATTTCCGACAGCTGTCAACGCTTGTCATAGTTTTAGGTTTGACAGTCATACGTGTCAATTTTTTTTTTACACGACTTGAAATGTTGCGAAAAAATATTATGCGCGGTGGTATCCTTTTTTTGATATTGAACCTGCTTGTCATATTTTTGACGTTGACAACTGTCAAAATTGGCGATCTCAAAAAACGGAATCCGTCCCTCTTTAGATTTCTTTAAAGTGCTTCCAAATCACCAGGCGAATTTTTTTTTACATCTTTCATGCGACCGGAATAAAATAAAATAGGGTCGTTTGCCTTTCCCCACGCTTTACCTTACAAGCCAGGACCACCAAACTCGGTGCGTAACGATTATTCAACATTGGCCACCGATCGGCGTCGCTAATTTTTGACAGCTGTCAACGCTTGTCATAGTTTTAAGTTTGACAATCATAGCTGTCAAATTTTTTTTTAGGCGACTTGATATGTTTCGGAAAAATAATGTGCGAGACGAATCTCTTTTTTCGATATTGTACCCGCTTGTCGAATTTTTGACATTGACAGCTGTCAAAGTTGGCCATGGAATTTTTTCAGTATTTCCTACGTGTCCGCCGATGCTAAATCTATACGCCCGTGTGGTTTTTTTTCAATTTTAACAACTGTCAATGTTAAAAAATTTCATCTTATCTTTTTTTCAAAAAACAATCGTCAGAAAACGATCCCCAGGCTCCAAAAACCCTAAAATAAAAAGTTTCATCGATATATGTCAAAAACTAACCGCCTGGCAACGCCGAACGTCTTTTTTGACATATTATATATATTCCTCTTATGAATTTCAAAAAAATAAAAATTCTATCGGATAGAGGAGCAAAAAATACGTCAAAAAGGTAATTTGACCCTTCTTGCTGCGGCACATCTTAAGGCCGAAAAAAAATAAAAAAGGAAATTTCGGTTTTGATCAGAAAAAAATTGTGAGGATCCGACACGAGACTACTCTTTCGTTTATAGCTCCGCCATTTTTCAACCGATCGTTTTGAGTCAAATCTCATTCGAAAGAGAATGAAATTACCTACAAAATATTTTATTAAAGAGTCTCCAGGCCATTTTTATCTTTGAGATATTGGCCGTCAAATTTGAAATTTCTTGTAATTTTGTTAAAATTTTCGATGTCGATTTTCTCGGAAACGGTACCCCGTAGAGGGATACTTCTAATAGGCTTTTTTGTAGTACTCGACGGGATCCATAAGTTTTACATTTAAAGTTTCTCTCCATAGCTTTTCGTTTTCGAGTTAGGACGGTTTGAAAATTGAAAAAAAAAATTCGAAGGCTTACACCCTTTGAATTTTTTATCGAAAAAATTCAAATATCGAATTTCAAAAAAAGAAAAATTCTATCGGATAGAGGAGCAAAAAATACGTCAAAAAGTAAATTTGACCCTCCTCGCTACGGTACATCTTAAGGCCGAAAAAAAAATAAAAAAGGAAATTTCGATTTTGATCAGAAAAAAATTGTGGGTATCCGACACGAGACCACTTTTTCGCCTATAACTCCGCTATTTCTTAACCGATCCTTTCGAGTCATATCCCACTTGAAAGAGGGTGAAATTATCTACAAAATGTTTTTTATTGAGATTCCAGATCGTTTTTGTCTTCAAGATATTGGCCGTCAAAGTTGAAATTTCTTGTAATTTTGTTAAAATTTTCGATGTCGATTTTCTCGAAAACGGTGCCCCGTAGAGGGATACTTTTAATAGGCTTTTTTGTAGTACTCGACGATATCTATAAGTCTTACATTTAAATTTTTTCTCTCAAGCTTTTCGTTTTCGAGTGAGGACGGTTTAAAAATTGAAAAAAAAAATCGAAGGCTACACCCTTTGAATTTTTTTGTCGAAAAAATTCAAATATCGAATTTCAAAAAAAGACAAAAATCTATCGGATAGAGGAGCGGAAAATATGTCAAAAAGTAAATTTGACCCTCCTCGCCACGGCACATCTTTAGGACGAAAAAAAATAAAACGGGAAATATTGAGGTTTGACAAGCATAGATGTCAAATTTTTTTTTTACACGACTTGAAATGTTTTGAGAAAATATTATGCGTGGCGGAATCCTTTTTTTGATATTGAACCTGCTTGTCATATTTTTAACGTTGACAGCTGTCAAAATTGGCCATTTCTAAAAAAGGACTCCGCCCCACACCAAATTTATTTAAAGCGATTCGAAATCACCAGGTGAATTTTTTTTTACAACTGTCATGCAACCGGAATTGCATACATTAGGATCGTTTGCATTTCTCCACGCTTTACCTTAGAAACCACGACCACCAAACTTGGTGCGTAACGATTATTCAACGTTGGCCACCGATCGGCGTCGGAAGATTTCGACAGCTGTCAACGCTTGTCATACTTTTAGGTTTGACAGTCATAGGTGTCAATTTTTTTTTTAAGCGACTTGAAATGTTTCGAAAAAATATTATGCGTGGCGGAATCCTTTTTTTTATATTGAACCTGCTCGTCGAATTTTTGACATTGACAGCTGTCAAAGTTGGCCATGGAGTTTTTTCAGTATTTCCTACGTGTTCGCCGAGGCTAAATCTATACGCCCGTGTGGTTTTTTTTCAATTTTAACAACTGTCAATGTTAAAAAAATTTATCTTATCTTTTTTTCAAAAAACAAACGTCAGAAAACGATCCCCAGGCTCCAAAAACCATGAAATAAAAAGTTTCATCGATATATGTCAAAAACTAACCGCCTGGCGACGCCGAACGTCTTTTTTGACATATTATGTATAATCCTGTTTTGAATTTCAAAAAAATAAAGATTTTATCGGATAGAGGAGCAAAAAATACGTCGAAAAGTAAATTTGACCGTTCTTGTGCCGCAGCATATTAAGGCCGAAAAAACATAAAAAAGGAAATTTCGGTTTTGATCAGAAAAAAATTGTGGGTATCCGACACGAGACCAGTCATTCGCTTATAGCTCCGCTATTTTTCAACCGATCGTTTCGAGTGATATCTCATTCGAAAGAGGATGCAATTACCTACAATATATTTTTTTATTGAGTCTCCAGGCTGTTTTTGTCTTTGGGATATTGGCCGTCAAAGTTGAAATTTCTTGTAATTTTGGTCAAATTTTCGAGGTCGAATTTCTCGAAAACGGTGCCCCGTAGAGGGATACTTCTTATAGGCTTTTTGGTAGTACTCAACAAGATCTATAAGTTTTATATTTAAAGTTTTTCTCTCAAGCGTTTCGTTTTCGAGTTAGGACGGTTTGAAAATTGAAAAAAAAAATTCGAAGGCTTATTACCCTTTGAATTTTTTTGTCGAAAAATTTCAAATATCGAATTTCAAGAAAAGAAAAGTTCTATCGGATAGAGGAGCAAAAAATACGTCAAAAAGTAAATTTGACCCTCCTCGCCACGGCACATCTTCAGGCCGAAAAAAAATAAAAAGGGAAATATTGAGGTTTGACAAGCATAGATGTCAAATTTTTCTTTTACACGACTTGAAATGTTTTGAAAAAATATTATGCGTGGCGGAATCCTGCTTGTCATATTTTTGACATTGACAGCTGTCAACATTGGCCATTTCAAAAAAAGGACTCCGTGCCACACCAGATTTATTTAGAGCGATTCCAAATAACCAGGCGAATTTTTTTTCACAGCTATAAACTAGACACAAAACGATTATTCAACGTTGGCCACGTATCGGCGTCAGAAATTTTTGACAGCTATCAGCGCTTGTCATATTTTTAGGTTGAAATGTCTGGGAAAAATAATGTGCGAGGCGGAACTCTTTTTTCGATATTGTACCTGCTTGTCAAATTTATGACATTGACAGCTTTGTGACAGTGAAAAAATTTTATCTTTTCTTTTTTTCAAAGAAAAGGACAAAACAAATGAGTATTGTGTCGAGGCGAAGCCGAGACGTCCCCACATTGCCGACTCGAACTTACACGAACTAACCCCTTTCCAATTAAAGGTAAATATAGACTCCAATGCACGAAGTGCATTTGCCGTCTGCAAGACCGAGTTCGCCCGCGAACTCGTTTGCGTCCGTCCACGAGGCTGACGTCGGAAAGTAGCGTTTTTAAACCAATGCCACCTGATTAAACTAACGTACGAGTAGAACGTTGCCGTCGTCGTCGCGAGGCGCCAATCACTCCGATCGTCTATATTTATAATATATCGATCGGGGAAGGAATGGCGCGCGCGCGGGCGCACGTTCTCTGTCGTTGAACGAATTTAAAAAAGATTACCCTAAACGGTGGATCACTTGGCTCGTGGGTCGATGAAGAACGCAGCTAATTGCGCGTCAACTTGTGAACTGCAGGACACATGAACATCGACATTTCGAACGCACATTGCGGTCCTCGGATTCTGTTCCCGGACCACTCCTGGCTGAGGGTCGTATCTATTTGAAAGACTGCTCGGTGTCGCCGCGCCGCCACAATCGCTTTACCGCTTCGGCGTCGATGATCGAACATCGATGCCGACGGCGGAGCGAGGCGGCGTTGACGACGCGTCGGAGCGAGTTGGATGTTTTACGCGTTTTTCCTCCTAGGCTTCTTCTAGTAGGAGAGACGCGACATCTTAAAACGCGAAAGCGATCCCTCGTCGTTGTCGTCGTCTCACACCGACGACGACGACGACGAGTGCGATAAACATTTGAACGCCGAAGCGTGTGTGAACGTAGCGCGTAATCGCACCATACTACATATACGATCGTCGTGTCCGATATTTTCGAATGAAAAAACCCGGAAAATGACGTCTGATCGTGTTTAGCGATTCGCCTAAAGCGCCTTGTACACACTTAATACACGCATCGGTCGTTTCGAAATTTATGTTTGATTTCAAATTATCGACCTCAGAGCAGGTGAGACTACCCGCCGAATTTAAGCATATTACTAAGCGGAGGAAAAGAAACTAACTAGGATTCCCTCAGTAGCTGCGAGCGAACAGGGAAGAGCCCAGCACCGAATCCCGCGGCCGACACCGGGCGCCGGGAAATGTGGTGTTCGGGAGGGTCCATTATCCCGAGATCATGCGGCGCGTCCAAGTCCTTCTTGAACGGGGCCACAGCCCATAGAGGGTGCCAGGCCCGTAGCGACCGCTGCTGATCGCGGGAGGATCTCTCCTTAGAGTCGGGTTGCTTGAGAGTGCAGCCCTAAGTGGGTGGTAAACTCCATCTAAGGCTAAATATGACCACGAGACCGATAGCGAACAAGTACCGTGAGGGAAAGTTGAAAAGCACTTTGAAGAGAGAGTTCAAGAGTACGTGAAACCGTTTAGGGGTAAACCTGAGAAACCCGAAAGGTCGAAGGGAGAAATTCATTCGCGTTTCGCCGCAGGCGTCGGGCGGTCGTGCGACGGGGAACGTTCGCGTTACCCGCGCCCTCCGTTCTTCGAACCGGTGGCGAACGCGTGCACTTTTCTCCTGGTAGGACGTCGCGATCCGTTGGGTGTCGGTCTACGGCTCGCGGTGGAGCCCGTTCGTGCCACGTGTGCGAGCGGACCCGCGTGTCCCGGCTGACTCGCTCGACGGTATACGAAAGATTTAAGGCCGCTCTCGGAGCGTTCGACTCGTGGCAAGCGCGCCAGATGCGTCGGCGATCGGACCTAGTGCCGATTCTGACCTCTGGTGACTGTTGGCTGCGATCGTCTCGAACAGACCTTTGGATCGATCGGCGACGCTATAGCTTTGGGTACTTTCAGGACCCGTCTTGAAACACGGACCAAGGAGTCTAGCATGTGCGCGAGTCATTGGGAATCACTAAACCTAAAGGCGCAATGAAAGTAAAGGTCTTCCTCGCGGAGACTGAGGGAGGACGGGCGGTTTACCCTTAAAAGTGGCCGCTCAGCACTCCCGGGGCGTCTCGTTCTCATTGCGAGAAGAGGCGCACCATGAGCGTACACGCTGGGACCCGAAAGATGGTGAACTATGCCTGGTCAGGACGAAGTCAGGGGAAACCCTGATGGAGGTCCGTAGCGATTCTGACGTGCAAATCGATCGTCGGAACTGGGTATAGGGGCGAAAGACTAATCGAACCATCTAGTAGCTGGTTCCCTCCGAAGTTTCCCTCAGGATAGCTGGCGCTCGTTGCGCACGAGTCTCATCCGGTAAAGCGAATGATTAGAGGCATTGGGGTCGAAACGACCTCAACCTATTCTCAAACTTTAAATGGGTGAGATCTCCGGCTTGCTCGAACTTATGAAGCCGCGAGACACGGATCAGAGTGCCAAGTGGGCCATTTTTGGTAAGCAGAACTGGCGCTGTGGGATGAACCAAACGTCGAGTTAAAGCGCCTAAATCGACGCTTATGGGATACCACGAAAGGCGTTGGTAACTTAAGACAGCAGGACGGTGGCCATGGAAGTCGGAATCCGCCAAGGAGTGTGTAACAACTCACCTGCCGAAGTTACTAGCCCTGAAAATGGATGGCGCTGAAGCGTCGTGCTTATACTCGACCGTCAGCGGCATGTGCGATCGCCCTCGTGGCGATCATGAAGCCCTGACGAGTAGGAGGGTCGCGGCGGTGAGCGCAGAAGGGCTGGCCGTGAGGCCGTCTGGAGCCGCCGTCGGTGCAGATCTTGGTGGTAGTAGCAAATACTCCAGCGAGGCCCTGGAGGACTGACGTGGAGAAGGGTTTCGTGTGAACAGCCGTTGCACACGAGTCAGTCGATCCTAAGCCCTAGGCGAAAGCCGATGTCGATGTGGTGTAGATTTACGACACAAAAGCTCGCCGCGCTGCGGCGTCGGTATCGTACTACGTACGATACCCCGAGGCCGCTGCTGCTGGCGAGCGTTCTAAAACTAGTACACACCCATTGGGCGAAAGGGAATCCGGTTCCTATTCCGGAACCTGGCAGCGGAACCGTCAATAAGTCGGGCCCTCGCAAGAGAGTTCGTCGGGGTAACCCAAAAGGACCCGGAGACGCCGTCGGGAGATCCGGGAAGAGTTTTCTTTTCTGCATGAGCGTTCGAGTTCCATGGAATCCTCTAGCAGGGAGATATGGTTTGGAACGCGAAGAGCACCGCAGTTGCCGCGGTGTCCGGATCTTCCCCTCGGACCTTGAAAATCCGGGAGAGGGCCACGTGGAGGCGTCGCGCCAGTTCGTACCCATATCCGCAGCAGGTCTCCAAGGTGAAGAGCCTCTAGTCGATAGAATAATGTAGGTAAGGGAAGTCGGCAAATTGGATCCGTAACTTCGGGATAAGGATTGGCTCTGAGGATCGGGGCGTGTCGGGCTTGGCGAGGAAGCGGGTCCTGGTTAACGAGCCGGGCCTGGGCGGGGTGAAAGTTTCGGCTGGATCCGAGCTCGGTCTCGCGCCTTGACCTCCCGCGGAACCGCTTTGCTGCGAGGCCCGGAAAGTTTCGGCTTTTCGGTGTCCTCTTCGGCCGCTATTTAACGGTCAGCTCAGAACTGGCACGGACCGGGGGAATCCGACTGTCTAATTAAAACAAAGCATTGCGATGGTCTTAACGTGATGTTGACGCAATGTGATTTCTGCCCAGTGCTCTGAATGTCAAAGTGAAGAAATTCAATCAAGCGCGGGTAAACGGGGGGGATGTTCCTGCTTTTGCTTGGCAAACGTTTGAGGTGTCGGAGCTTGTTCTAGTATCCGAGTTTAGCCTTGAGATTGTAGGTTTCCTGCTTTCTCCTGGCAAACGTTTGAGGTGTCGGAGCGCTCTAGTATCCGAGTTTAGCCTTGTGATTGTAGGGGCACAACCGTGATTCCATCAGGAATCACGGACGTACCAAAGCAAACGCCTCCACGTGGCGACCCCTGGGAACGGTTTTCGTGTTTACACTTAATCCGGCTAAGAGTTGCTTTGGGTTGGGTGTGTGGCCTGGAGATAGCAAGATATCGAAGGGGAGTAGACTGCATGGCACACACCGCCAAAACTATGGTGAACGGGGCTTCGCCCCCGAAACCACAGTATTAGATATGCAGTAGAGAACATGCAAGCACGCTGTTCTCGACGGCGACCTGTCCAACGTTTACACAGGTACTCGTTTAGAGGGGGCGTCCTGGCCTTTTCCAGTCCGGGTGTATGCACGGCCAGCGGTTTCGGTGTCGGACCCTACTTACGTAGAGGCACTAGTATCCGGATGCTGAGCTGTGGGAGTAGACTACATGACCTACACCCGTAAAACGTCTGTGAACCCCTCATTCTCTTGAATGGAAGAGTACTGTTGGCGACACTTGCGTAATAGATATGTAGTAGAGACACGAATCTCGGCGGTTGCTCGTCAAACGTTGTTATTTCATAACTAACACGAGTACTGGGGGGGAGAAGGAGCCACACGGGCCCGGCGCTTCCCGTGCCTTCTCCACTGGTGTCGGCCTCTCAGGGGCAGTGACAAGTGGAACCCTGGGGACAGCAGGAAGAACTCTGAACCCTGTTCATGCGACACGGGAGTTAAGGCGGGCGTGGGGTACCCGTACCCCTAATCCCGGCCCCGACGGAAATACATCTCTCATCTTGACGGGATGCCGGAGGGGTGGTTTAAGGAAACTTAAAATCCTACTCTTCGAGCTTAGTGGCGGCCAACTTGAAGGACGACGCGATACCATGGGAATATCCCGGACGGGGTCACGACCGTTGTAACCCAAGTGTCAAAGCGTGCTGCGAGTGGGGCGGTTTCCCATGGGTGAGGACGGGACACCAGTTGGTCAGCAAGTAACCGCCAGCGAGACATGCCTAGGGGCGGATGTCCAACGACGGTGTCGGACCACCAGCCTGCGAAGTCCTAAAACCGCGCGGGTTGGGGGCACTAGTATCCAGAGGATGTTCGCACTCTGGGGGGGCAACCGCCCCCCCAGACCCCCGGGTGCGGTCGTAACTATGACTCTCTTAAGGTAGCCAAATGCCTCGTCATCTAATTAGTGACGCGCATGAATGGATTAACGAGATTCCCACTGTCCCTACCCACTATCTAGCGAAACCACTGCCAAGGGAACGGGCTTGGAAAAATTAGCGGGGAAAGAAGACCCTATTGAGCTTGACTCTAGTCTGGCACTGTAAGGAGACATGAGAGGTGTAGCATAAGTGGGAGATGAAAATCGCCGGTGAAATACCACTACTTTCATCGTTTCTTTACTTACTCGGTTAGGCAGAACGCGTGCGCCGTTCGCTCACGAGGCGACGGCTGTCACGGTATTCTCGAACCAAGCACGTAGGGTGGTATTCGGAAGCCGTGCCTGCGTCGATATCCGGGCGCTTCGCGGCGTTCGGACCGTCGGCGTCTGAGTGCGGTTCTCCGGGTGCCGTTTTATGCTCTCGTGTGATCTGATTCGAGGACACTGCCAGGCGGGTAGTTTGACTGGGGCGGTACATCTGTCAAAGAATAACGCAGGTGTCCTAAGGCCAGCTCAGCGAGGACAGAAACCTCGCGTAGAGCAAAAGGGCAAAAGCTGGCTTGATCCCGATGTTCAGTACGCATAGGGACTGCGAAAGCACGGCCTATCGATCCTTTTGGCTTGAAGAGTTTTCAGCAAGAGGTGTCAGAAAAGTTACCATAGGGATAACTGGCTTGTGGCGGCCAAGCGTTCATAGCGACGTCGCTTTTTGATCCTTCGATGTCGGCTCTTCCTATCATTGCGAAGCAGAATTCGCCAAGCGTCGGATTGTTCACCCGTCAATAAGGGAACGTGAGCTGGGTTTAGACCGTCGTGAGACAGGTTAGTTTTACCCTACTGATAACTGGTCGTTGCGATAGTAATCCTGCTCAGTACGAGAGGAACCGCAGGTTCGGACATTTGGTTCACGCACTAGCTCGAGCGGGCTATGGTGCGAAGCTACCATCCGTTGGTTTATGCCTGAACGCCTCTAAGGCCGTATCCTTTCTAGTCAAAGGTGGCAACGATAACTCTTGGAGTTCCGAGAGTCGAAAGGCTCAAAACAATGTGACTTTACTAGGCGGTCGGCGTTCGCGCCGATCGTCGCACGAGCCCTAATTGCCGCGTGGGGTCACCGGTCGGCGGCGGGATCGATCCTTGCCACGTCCGACCAGACCTCTTGGCGGTCGATCATGGGTATCACAATAATTTCGATGTTGGAACTCGGAATTGTCTGTAGACGACTTACGTACCTGGCAGGGTGTTGTACTCGGTAGAGCAGTTTCCACGCTGCGATCTGTTGAGACTCAGCCCTTAGCTTGGGGATTCGTCTTGTCGGTGAGACGAGACCCCTGCGGCGTGCGGAACACGCACGCGCACAAAAGGCGAACGTCGAAAGAAGTAAAATTCTTTCGCGTTCGCCTTTTCTATGTCCGAAGTTCGACGTGCCCCAACTTTTTTCGGACTAGTCGTCGAGACGATGGGCGAACGAACCTTATAAAATCGCGAATGTCGGATGGAGACTTTGTCTTCTTCCGCGTTCGCTTTTTTTATATCCAAATATAGACGTACCCTCACTTGTTTCGCGCGTGATTTCCACCTGCACAGCAGAGCAAGAAAATAGTTAGTAGTAAGTAGCCAATCAAACAAACAAACAAACACTTCTCGTCCCCGGAACCAGGGGAAATGGCGGGAGTAGAATTGGATCACTTAATATAATGGATTGCGGACATAGAAAAGGCGAACTCCCCTGTTCTCGATTGACGCATTTTTTTTAAATTAATTATTAGTGATTTTTTTTGGAAAAGACAAGTGTTTAGTCAAAGCTTCAACACATTGAAAATTTATTTATTTTCAAAAATCGTCTTTTTTTCCCGTTGATATAATATAGACGTACCCTTACTTGTTACACACATAATTTCCACCTGGACCAAGCAAGACAATAGTTACTAACTAGTATCCAAAGAAACACCTCTGGTCACCGATCCTAGGGGAAACGGCGGGAGTAGAATAGGGTCACTTAATAATAGTGAATTGACTAGGTTTCCACTGTTCTCTATTGGCGCCAACACCAACCGAAACTAATTCAAACTAACCCATGCTACTTTTTACGAAATTTCGTACAGAAGTATAAATTTTTGCCTTCCTGTAAAAAAAGTGTAAATTTACGAATTTTCTACGAAATTCACACTTTTCCTACAAAATTTCGTAAAAAAAGTATAAACCCACAACCTTTTTACGAAATTTCGGAAAAAAAGTGTGAATTTGGCTTTTCACAAAAAAGCAAAAATTTAAATTTATTTTTCACGATACTTCGAAAAAAAAGTGTAAGCCCACAAACTTCTTACGAAATTTCGGAAAAAGAGTGTAAATTTGGCTTTCCACAAAAAAGCAAAAATTTAAATTTTTTTTTCACGATACTTCGTAAAAAAAGTGTAAACACACAAACTTTTCACGAAATTTCGGAAAAAAAGTGTAAATTTGGCTTTTTACAGAAAAGCAAAAATTTATATTTTTTTTTCACGATACTTCGTAAAAAAAGTGGAAATCCACAAATTTCTTACGAAATTTCGGAAAAAAAGTGTAAATTTGGCTTTCCACAAAAAAGCAAAAATTTAAATTTTTTTTTCACGATACTTCGTAAAAAAAGTGTTAATACACAAACTTTTCAAGAAATTTCGGAAAAAAAGTGTAAATTTGGCTTTTTACAGAAAAGCAAAAATTTATATTTTTTTTTTTCACGAAACTTCGTGCGTGAATTTGGCTTTTTACAAAAAAGCAAAGAGTGTAAATTCCGAAAAGAAAGTAGGATGTGGCCCCTCTACGTTTTCGTACATTTCTTATTTTTTTTTGTTATGGAGCATTTAGTATTTTTTTTTTTTAACGTGCAAACCGCATTATTTTACCGTGTCTTAATAACGACCACATGAAAATAATTATTCAAAGCTGATATTTCTTTCACTCTTTACATTCATTAAAAAAAATTCCCAAATTACAAACAATTTCAAAACCAACTTCTTGCGACGACGCACCCTGTATACGACGTCTACTCTAAAACCAACACCCTCGTTTACACATTCACATCATACTCTTGTTAGTTTGCCGAAAACGCGTCTTACTTCTCACAAAATTGAAGCGACGGTTATAAATTTACGTTTAGACTAATCTGCACGGCACCACCAAAACAAGACCAAATGAAGGAAAGAAAAGGGTTACTTTTCGAAATGTGAATCCTTCAGGTCGGACGTCCAGGAAGTTCAAAAAAATAAATAAATCAACAACTCTTTTATGGGAAAAGCAAAAAAGGCAACAGCACGTGGTGTTCCCAAGCGGTCACCCATCCAAGTACTAACCACGCTCGACATTGCTTGGCTTCAGTGATCGGACGAGAACTGGCAGGTCAATGTGATGTGGCCGTTGCCTGTAATTTTTCTCGAATTTTTGGAAGAAAAACTGATGCATACCTAATTAAAAATTAAAATTAAAACGAATTTCTTGATTGAAACGATTGTGGTTCTGAAAAGAACCGTTGTTTTTCTTCTTAGAAGCGTCGTCATAAAAAAAAATAATTAAGCACGTTCGCCTCTGATACGTCTGGCCAATTGGATGTCTTTGGGCATGATGGTCACTCGCTTGGCATGGATGGCGCAAAGGTTAGTGTCCTCGAAAAGACCCACCAGGTAGGCCTCACTGGCTTCTTGCAAAGCCATTACTGCTGAACTTTGGAAACGCAAATCGGTCTTGAAATCCTGAGCGATTTCACGAACTAAGCGCTGGAATGGAAGTTTTCTGATCAGCAATTCAGTACTTTTCTGATAACGGCGAATTTCCCGGAGAGCAACGGTTCCAGGCCTGTAGCGATGAGGTTTCTTGACTCCTCCGGTAGCCGGGGCACTTTTACGTGCAGCTTTCGTAGCTAACTGCTTCCTAGGTGCTTTTCCTCCAGTGGATTTACGAGCGGTCTGCTTGGTACGAGCCATGTTCTGAAATTCGTAATAGGTCCGACGACGACGACGAAGCTCACTATATTAAACGAACCGTGGCCGCGTCTCTCGGTTTTGTTGTCTATTGCTCGATTCCCATTGGTCGGCTCGCGCTCAAGTGGGAGGGGCCTGAAAATTCAACAAAACCGAGGTGAAACGCGCGGTTTTTAGTCAGTGCAGAGTCAAGATCGACAGCGCAGCAACGATATTTTCGTGTGCCTACGATTTTTTTTTGATTTTTTGACGAACAAAAATGACCGGAAGAGGTAAAGGAGGAAAAGGATTGGGCAAAGGGGGCGCCAAGCGGCATCGTAAAGTTCTCCGAGACAACATCCAAGGCATCACCAAACCAGCCATCAGACGGTTGGCGAGACGTGGCGGTGTCAAGCGTATATCAGGTTTGATCTACGAAGAGACCCGTGGTGTGCTGAAGGTGTTTTTGGAAAACGTAATCCGAGACGCAGTCACTTACACCGAACACGCCAAAAGGAAAACAGTTACAGCTATGGACGTCGTCTACGCTTTGAAACGACAAGGACGTACTCTTTACGGATTCGGAGGTTAAATCGCCGCCGAAAAGCATCCTACATCGAGAAAAAAACGGTTCTTTTCAGAACCACAAATTCAAATTCCGAAAAGACATTCGTTTATATTTGAATCTTTTTTTTTTTTTTACAATCCCTATATAGGTACCTAATAAATAGTACGCAGATGAGAAAAATGCAGAACGATTATTATGTAGGCACCTATACTACCAGCCGGCATTAAAAAAATTATTGTCATTTCGTTTCACTTTCAATTTTATATTTCAACTTAGAATACCTATACACAGGGCGGCAAGCGTACCTAAATGGGAAAAAATGATGCAGAACAATCCATCAATAATGTATTTAAGAAAAAAAAAAAAAAACATTTATCTGAAAAAGAGTCCTATCCGATGAGGATGAGCGTCGGTGACGTAGGTATCGTGATTTGATGTCAAAGCAAAAATTAAGGCAAATTGAAAATTCGATATTATTCACTGTACACTTTGAATAGATCGCAATGTTACGGAAAGAAAAAAATCGTCCGATATAATTATTGTTTAAAATGAAGAGCTAAAACTGTTTACGAATATTTGTCGGGTCTCCGTTCGTTCCGAGCCGACCGATGGTGACATTGTGTCGGTTTATATTTTTTTTCCCCACGAAAGATAACGAAATCGTCTTCTTACAATATCTTATTCGAAAGAGGATGAAATGATCTTGTCTCCTTGAAAAAATCATTTCGACAACTTTCGTAATATTCGAATAATCAGAGAGCGAAACAAAAAAATTTCGAAGGAAAATTCGAGTCAGTTCTCTTCAGCTCTACGGTTTCTCGCTAAAAAATCGAGTAACCGACTCGCATTCCTTTCGAAAATTTACTACAAGGTACTGACCCTCGATACAGTTATAGTTAGATTCGAGAAAGTCGCAATTTCCACCCGAAACAAGCAATTGAAGTGAGAGTGGCTGGCACGTAAAAGGTATACAGTTGAGCCAGGAATCAAAATCCGACCGTTCAGTCCTCCGTCCGTCCTCTTGGACCTACACCAAAAAAAAGTTCGCCGTTTTATATTCTCTATAGTAAGCGAGCGTACGTATCGTCGAACTAGATAGTTTTTGTTCCGATTTCAACCGATCCACAAAAAACGAGTTAGAAACAATGGCAGACACTGAAGTAGCACCGGTAGTGTCGACTCCACCAGCAAGTTCTCCAGCGAAAAAAGAAAAGAAAGCAAAAAATCCTCGTGCCAAACCCACTCACCCACCTACTTCGGAAATGGTCAATAACGCGATCAAAGGTTTGAAAGAAAGGGGTGGTTCTTCGCTACAAGCCATCAAAAAGTACATAGCAGCGAACTACAAAGTGGACGCCGAGAAAGTCGCCCCCTTCATCAAGAAGTACTTGAAATCTGCCGTGGCCTCCGGAGGTTTGGTACAAACAAAAGGCAAAGGAGCCTCGGGCTCTTTCAAGTTGGCAGCAGCCGCTTCCGGAGCCTCCAAGCAAACTTCTGGCGATAAAAAGAAGGTCGTCGCCAAAGCCAAAAAAACCACTACGGCGACGGTGAAAAAGATTGCCGCAGAGAAGCCGAAAGCAGTGAAAAAATCGCCAAAATCTCCTAAAAAGGCCGCAGCCGCAGCCGCCGCAAAACCGACAGCCGCAGCCGCCAAGAAAGCTGCAGAAGAGAAAAAGGCTAAGCCCGCAGAGAAAAAGGCTAAGCCGGCTGCCGCAGCTGCCAAAATTAAGACTCCATCCAAAGCCAAAAAGTCCAACAAGGCAGGGCCTACCAAGAAACCGAAGGCACCCAAACCGAAAACTGCCAAAGCGCCAGCTGCGGCTCCAGCGAAGGCAAAAAAGACGGCGTCACCCAAGAAGAAGAAGTAAATAATCGGTCAACGTTTTTTACTACGACTCCTCCGCGAGGACGATGCACGTTTTTTGTGCACATGTGTTATTGAAAATCGGTTCTTTTCAGAACCACAACCACTATTCAGAAAAGAAAATCGTTTTTTATTGCTTTTTATTTATCCGCGAGCGAATGAATTTATTATTATTATTTTTTTTTTTGCAACCATATTTCCTATTGGCTATTATAGGTAGGTAGGTACATAGGTACCTAGAACCTATTATGTCGAAATTACTAGCTTTTTAAAAATTCGTAAGCGTCACGACGCTACCAACCTACTCTCCCTTTTCGATTTCCTTCACTCAAATCAATTTGCAAATTTACTTATACCACCTTCGCTGATGGCACCAAAAATTAGAACGCTTCGTCGTCAGATAAAAACGTGTCAAAACAACGATTTACATACACATTTCTAGGCATGTTTAAACTATAACAGATAGGTAGGTATATAGTATACACAGAACTCCGAGGGATAAATTTTCATCCCTGTCTCGAGGAGATTATCGGTGTAAATAAAGTAAGAGAAACACTTGATTATTTCGTAACGATTTTTCTTTCATTAAAGCGATTGTGGCTCTGAAAAGAGCCGTTTTTATTTGATGATTCAATGTCGTCGTCCAGCAAAAGTCCATTTACTTGGAGCTCGTGTACTTCGTTACGGCCTTGGTGCCTTCGCTGACGGCGTGCTTGGCTAATTCACCGGGCAATAACAACCTCACTGCGGTCTGGATTTCTCTACTGGTGATGGTCGATCTCTTGTTGTAGTGAGCAAGACGGGACGCTTCGGCAGCGATCCTTTCGAAGATGTCGTTAACGAAAGAGTTCATTATAGACATGGCCTTACTGGAAATTCCAGTATCGGGATGAACTTGCTTCAAAACTTTGTAAATGTAGATGGCATAGCTCTCCTTCCTCCTGCGCTTCTTTTTTTTGTCTGTCTTCGAGATGTTCTTTTGGGCCTTTCCGGCTTTTTTCGCAGCTTTTCCACTAGTCTTCGGCGGCATGTTTGTCAGTCGGTCACAATAATGTTAACTCACAAACGGTCAGAACTAGAATGCCTGAACCGGACCAAAAATCTCGTTATTTAACATACGTTCGAGTCCCTTCACAAGCTCCGCCCACTGCGCTTACGGCCAATGGGACGCTTCTCGCGTTTCCATTGGTCGCTCGTACGCTTTATATAGCGACGAAAAGTGTCGGCGGCAAAACATTCCGCTTCCGCATTTTGGACCGCGTAGAGGTCTGCTCTGCTGTTTTCGAAAGTTTTAAAGTTTAAAAGCCCATTTTCATAATGTCCGGACGTGGTAAAGGAGGAAAAGTTAAAGGCAAGGCAAAGTCCCGTTCAAGCCGTGCAGGACTTCAGTTTCCAGTCGGAAGGATCCACCGTTTGTTGAGGAAAGGAAACTACGCCGAAAGAGTAGGAGCCGGCGCTCCCGTATACTTGGCCGCCGTCATGGAATATTTGGCCGCCGAAGTACTCGAACTGGCAGGAAATGCAGCCAGGGACAACAAGAAGACTCGTATCATTCCGAGACATCTTCAATTGGCCATAAGAAACGACGAGGAATTGAACAAACTCTTGTCAGGAGTGACCATCGCACAGGGTGGTGTGCTGCCAAACATCCAAGCTGTCCTTTTGCCCAAAAAGACAGACAATAAGGCCAAGTAAATAGGCATATATTTACTTCGACGCATCAATCGGTCCTTTTCAGGACCACAATTCACACAAAAAAAAGAATTCGTATCGAATGGATGCTCAAAAAACGAACGATGTTTTGGTTCGATTCTGACGGATCGAATCAATCACCGCAGTTGGGCGAAACACTAGCCCGTTTTTTATTATTTTATGCTTGATTCGAACCCCAACAAACCATTCTTTCTCGCTCGTAATTCTAATTTAAGATTCACGCTGCGGTTATTACCTACCTATTTTTCTTTGTTTTTTTTCTCTATACCTAACGCGATTTTTTTTTTCGAACCGAAGCAATCCAATAATTATTCGAGATTCGCGCAGTGGGTAGCCTCAACGTAAACAAAGAAGTAGGTAGATCCAAAAATGAACTAGAACGAAAACAAAATTATGTATAGGTACCTCTACAAACAAATTCGAAAATGATGATTGAAACAGTATAAGTATAGCAAAAACTATACGTGTAAAAAAAATCGTCGTACCTAGGTACCTACATATTATATAGGAGAACTAGGAAGCGCTCTTGGGATTTTTATCGAGTTTTGTTATTGACAATGCAGACGAAATTTCTTTTTTCTTTATAGTTGTGGTTCTGAAAAGAACCGTTTTTTTTTTTTTCTTAGAAGCGTAGTCATAAAAAAAATTAAGCACGTTCGCCTCTGATACGTCTGGCCAATTGGATGTCTTTGGGCATGATGGTCACTCGCTTGGCATGGATAGCGCAAAGGTTAGTGTCCTCGAAAAGACCAACCAGGTAGGCTTCGCTGGCTTCTTGCAAAGCCATTACCGCTGAACTTTGGAAACGTAAATCGGTCTTGAAATCTTGGGCGATTTCACGGACCAACCTTTGGAATGGCAATTTCCTGATCAGCAATTCGGTACTTTTTTGATAACGACGAATTTCCCGGAGGGCGACAGTTCCCGGCCTGTAACGATGAGGCTTCTTGACACCACCGGTAGCCGGGGCGCTTTTCCGAGCCGCTTTCGTCGCCAGTTGCTTCCTCGGAGCTTTTCCTCCAGTAGATTTTCTGGCAGTTTGTTTAGTACGAGCCATTTTGCCGGATTAAAAACTGATTTTTTAATTATTGTTAGGTATCACGCAAATGAATCGGAGCGACGCGAACGCTGCGACTTCGTCTACTACAATGAGTGCGATTGTGAGAGCTTGCAACAGTTTTGTTACGTTACGCTGACACGCGATTGGTTCGATTTGAGGAAAACGGGCGGAGTCGAAATCCTTAACAAAACCGGGCGTAAATTCACCAGCGCACCATTCAGTCGATAACGTTCAGTTCGTCTGTTTGTGTGTTGTTCGTGTCTAGTAGCAAGGTTTTTATTTGACGACAATGACCGGAAGAGGTAAAGGAGGAAAAGGTCTAGGGAAAGGAGGTGCGAAGCGTCATCGTAAAGTACTTCGTGACAACATCCAAGGAATTACCAAACCAGCCATCAGACGATTGGCCAGACGTGGTGGCGTGAAACGTATTTCGGGTTTAATATACGAAGAAACTCGTGGAGTTCTCAAAGTATTTTTGGAGAATGTTATCCGTGACGCCGTTACTTACACCGAACACGCCAAAAGGAAAACAGTGACAGCTATGGACGTCGTCTACGCTCTGAAACGTCAAGGACGTACTCTTTACGGGTTCGGAGGTTAAATCGCCGAAAATTGGAGGAAAAAAAAGGAAAAAAAAAAAAAAACGGTTCTTTTCAGAACCACAAATCTAAAAAAAAAAAAGGAAAATCGTAGACTCTAGCGAATTTAAGTTAAGACAAAATAATCAAGTTCGAGACGTTTTTTGAACGTAGCACGAGTTGCTGAAAAACGTTCGGAGATAAGGTGAATGCGCAAGGGAACACGTAAATTGGAATAAATCCAGTAATCCTCGGAATAAATGGATAAAACAAAAGTATTGATTCCTCGTGTTATTATTATTATTTTTTTTTTTTCCCGGACCTTGATTTTCTAGCCGTACACGTATATATCTTAATTTTTTTTTATTTATTCTTATTATTATTTTTTGCCTCAAACAAGATGAAAAAACACAATTTTTTTTTTTTTTTTAATTTTTTTAATTATAAATAAAATCCAAAATCGAAAATTTAGTATAAAGCCCAACAATACTAGACTGCTGGACACACTCGAACTTTCACATATACAGATTTTTTTTAGAGCAAATTCAAAATTCCATATTTTCGAGAGGAATAAAGTTAAGTTAACGCGGTTTGTGGATTTGAGTAGCTTGTTTTTTGCGGATAAAGCTTGACGTAAATTTCTCATACGACCATAGGGTTACGATATACGGGGCGATATTTTATCAGTTTTGCTTTGAAATCTGCATGTGTAAGTTCAAGTGTCCAGCAGTTTAAATAGTTTATTGTCGGTGCCTATTGACGTGCCCTTACATTTTATACGAGTCTCGATAATACCCGAAGCAAAACCACGTGCCCCAACTTCTTGCGTCCTAATTAATTTCGACAGAGATTACTTTATAGGCGTTCGCCGACGCGGTGCCTATTGACGTGCCCTTACATTTTATACGAGTCTCGATAATACCCGAAGCAAAACCACGTGCCCCAACTTCTTGCGTCCTAATTGATTTCGACAGAGATTACTTTATAGGCGTTCGCCGACGCGGTGCCTATTGACGTG